>CP106731.1:43293329-43893329 GCA_025506655.1 Gossypium rotundifolium | reverse complement strand
TCAAGCAATTCTATCCACAAAGCCTTGATTCATGCCTTATGTCCCTTATCATACCAAATTTTCTTGATTCCATACCTTAAGTTAACACTTACCTTATTCCTTAGTCTACTATCCATAAAAGATAAAGTCCAACCTTACCTTAATTAAAGTTTGACCAACACATGCCATACAAATGGAAAATAAAAGTCACCTTAAGTCTATCCATGTGATTCGAACCTAAGCCCCCTCACCTTGCTTGTGGCGTCACTTTCCAAGGCCCTAAGTGGCGCCTCCTTACCACTTTGCCAACTTAATTCTTGTGATTAAATCCTCCAACAAATTTTCTTAAGGCCTATCTTGACTAGCTCCTTTTAAGAATTAAAATCTAATATTTTCTAAGGCATTCTCCTACATTCTAAAATTCCCAAAACTCCCAAAACACACTCAAACCACACATAGGCATGCTACCACATACAATTAAGTTAAAAACGCCTAACCCCTAGATCTCGGATATTACAATTCTACCCCCCTTAAAAATAATTTTGGCCTCAAAATTACCAACTAACTAACAGTATTACATCCTAACTCACCACACTACGCTCTTGCTGCGCACTCTGATCTTAATAAAACTAATAGACTTTCTACTAAATCTTGGAACCCTTCCTCACCATCTTCTACGCCTTACGAAAGCGGACACTACATTGGATAAGTAATTCCTCCGTTCACCTATCACTATAACCCACTAGATTCGACACGCCATCCCGCCTCTACCATGCCCACAGTATTGCTACCACGCCCCTAGAACTCATGTCTAACATCACGATTTAATCGATTTAAGAAATTTTATGCATTAGTATTTTGTTCCACCGATTATCCATGAACAATTTTATGTAAAGAGGTTTTAGTAGTAATTCTTTCGATCACCAAAGTTTTCATCTCAAGTTTACTACTCTAATTGAGAGTCACATTCATTCATCCACAACATCCACTACACTACTTTGGGCATTTTGTCCATTCCCAACCCAGGGGTATTTTCGTAACTCATCCTACAAGGGTATTTTAGTAATAAATCGAGATTAATTTGAAAATCTTTACAAATCAAAGGCATTCCAGAATTTACAAATTTTAAGGTTATTTTAAAAAATTTTCCAAATAAAAGGTATTTTTGGAAATTCCAGAAATCGGGGTTATTTTGGTAATTTTGTAAATCAGGGGTAATTTAGTAAATTTTTCAAACCAGGATATTTTAGTCAAAACAGTGTAGTTTTTACAAAATTAAGGTTTGTATTCAATCTGAGGTAATTTTTTACAAAACAGTGTAGCTGGTCCCTTTCGGGTTTTAATTATCGGGTTTAGCCGGTGAATAAGTCCTCTTGGTTAGGGTGAACCACCGCTACGCACCAGGTAGGATTCGAGTAAAGAGGAGGTGAGTCACTAGGACTACTTAAATACCAAGCTCTTACCGAATCCAATCCTAGACATGCGCACAACTGTTGCTACACCCTAACTCGGTGACTTACTCACAAGTTTGTTTGGTTGTACTTAAGTCTTATGTATTTTGTGTTGGAGTAAACTAGTCCTAGGGTTCAATAGCTCTAATCTACTAATCTACGATCCGTAATGCCCATAAAGTTTCACATACCAATCACTTCAATAGTTAGGGGTACTTACCTCGTGGACTTGATAGGAGATACGGTGCCATGCCGAATAAACTGAAATAGTTCATGAAAGTCTATGTTTTGAAAAGCCCATCTTTGAAAAATGTTTTGGACCCAAAACTCTCAAAGTCGAGTTTTGAACCGGACTCGATACCAAATTGTAACACCCCAAACCCGCCCAAACGCTACTGGTGAATCTAGAATGCTCTTGAGCAAAAAGTTTGAAAAGAATTTGTCATAAGGGTGAAAACATAAAATTTTACATCATTTATAAAAACATTGTATATTTAAAATTCTAAGTAAAATTATGTTGTTACAAATTTCAATTAAAACTTTAATATAAGTTTTGATGATGTAAATTGCTTTCTAAAATAAAACATTCCAAATATCATCTCGATCGTCAATCCAACTCGAACACAATAAAAGTCCCCAAATACTTTAAGTGGCCCTTATTACAATAAATATTTACTCAAAATATTGAAAATATAAAGTGCATAAAACAATGAAAAACATCTTCTGCATGGCCACCTCGTATTCGCTCCAGCTCGGTCCAAGAATCATGTATCACCTGCATTGTTTGGTAAAAAAATTGGGTGAGTCAAACCGACTCGGTGTGTAATTAGTCCACAGATTTCCACACATGGGCTTAGCCCAAACCACACCAATCCACATATCAAATAATAATGCAAAATGCACCCAACCCAGCCTAGGGTCCATCCTCTACACACCCGTATCCAGCCACCACACACCAGGGGATTACTAAATCAACCCTCCAACCTCTACACACCAATTTGGCAAGCAATGCCATCACCAAGTGGTCAAGCCACTGGTCCACGTGAAATAAATCACAGTATAATCCACAACGCGACCTCAGTCAACGTCAATCCACAAGGTAGCTCGTAGTTAACATCAAATCACGATGAGGCACATAGCCATCACCAACCACGATGTGGCACAAAGCCGATACCAACCACGATGAGGCATAGAGCCGATTATCAATCCACGTGAGGCTAGTAGCCATCACAAAACCAAGTACATAAATGTTCACCCTGTCCTTCAATAATCATATCCCAATCCCTATGCATATGTCAGTATCATGGCCAAATAATAGTAAAATTCCAATGAGCATAAATCACGTGCTTACCACAATTCCACACATATATCATGGTAAAATAATATCATAAAACTAACCTGGTTAACTGAATACCCACTATGGGTAGCCACCATCTCAGCCATTATTTCTGGCTATCATACACATCTTATACGTATATATATATATATACACATAGCAACAAATCCAAACAATAGGAGATCAGTGCGATAACTACACACCTTTTTCGACACAGTCGACTAAATCCCGAAACCCAAAGCCTAAATGATTTGCACCTTACGATTTGATGAATTCCCTCCTACACAACTATGTTAGATTGGGCTCTAACATAGAACTCATGAAAAGAAGAAGTGAATGATGGAGTGGTTTGGCTCTTAACAAAAGAATGGAGAGGGAGAGTGTGAGGCTTATAAGTTGTGGCAAAGGTGAAATAAAAGGGATGAGAGGTTCGGCCTAAACAAAATAAAGAGAGGAGAAAGATGATCAAAAGAGAAAGAGGTGCACAAGAGGTCACTTACTTGGTTTACGGTCTCAAAAAGAAAAAGAACACAAATGCTTTCGAGAAAAGAAATCACACAAGGAAATGCCTAAACCTCCCTATGCAAAAATTAGCTACAAAAGAAAATGTGTTTTGGAAGTACAAAAAATGACCAAATAGGAAATACACCCAACCACTCATCCTTACCAAAATCAACAACAAAATCCGCCACCCTCTTGTCCATAATGCCATCCATATTCATGGTCAAAATGGCCATGAAATAATTTCAAAACATCCACCTTGATACATGCCTTGTAATCCTCTACTTTCCCAAAGTTTAAGAAATTCTATCCCCAACATCAAGCAATTCTATCCACAAAGCCCTTGATTCATGCCTTATGTCCCTTATCATACCAAATTTTCTTGATTCCATACCTTAAGTTAACACTTACCTTATTCTCTTAGTCTACTATCCATAAAAGATAAAGTCTAACCTTACCTTAATTAAAGTTTGACCAACACATGCCATACAAATGGAAAATAAAAGTCACCTTAAGTCTATCCATGGGATTGAACCTAAGCCCCCTCACCTTTGCTTGTGGCGTCACTTTCCAAGGCCCTAAGTGGCACCTCTTTGCCACTTTGCCAACTGAATTCTTGTGATTAAATCCTCCAACAAATTTTCTTAAGGCCTATCTTGACTAGCTCCCTTTTTAAGAATTAAAAATCTAATATTTTTCTAAGGCATTCTCCTACATTCTAAAATTCCCAAAACTCCCAAAACACACTCAAACCACACATAGGCACGCTACCACATACAATTAAGTTAAAAATGCCTAACCCCTAGATCTCGGATATTATAGAGGCGTTATTGGACAATAACACTTGCAATTGAACAAATTCAAGGTATAAATTTTCGTTTAAAATTTAAAACTTTTATCTTATATCATCAAGTCCTTAAAATTGGCCTACAAGGATCAAAACATGCTTTGGGATTGATTTGGGACTAAACCGAGAACTTTTAAAGCTATTGGAACATTTAAAAAGTTTCCTTGTTTTGGAGAGTCACACGCCCGTGTGGGCAGGCCGTGTCCTCCACTAGCTGAGACACATGACCGTGTCTCTGCCTCCGTGGCCAAGAAGTTGGATATTTTCCAAGCCAATTTCTACCCTATCATGCCCATACTTGAGTATAACTTGAATGACACATTTCATGACATATTAAAGCTACCAAAACATCCACCACACACGTAATGGTCATAGCATACAATTTACTCAACCATGGAATGCATCATCATGAGTTTATAGCATAACCAATTTATTGGCCACATTAAATGGCCTTATACAACAATGAACTCGAATATCATGGGTCATTATTCTAAGACAACTCATAGTAACATATACACATGACCAAGTTCCCTATACATGCCATAACCTTAAGTATAAAATCATCGATACCTAAATGGTTAGCCATTCCAATAACTAGTCATTATCAAATATTTACAAGCCATTCATTGGCCAATTTAACCTATACATTAACAAAAAAATACTTGAACATATCATTTCTCAATTTAATTTGGCCTAAAAGCCTCACACATGATCATTAATCACATTTACCATATATTCATACATCATAAGAATGGATTTATAATCACAAGGTCATTCTTATAGGTATAACTTACTCGTTTACATTCTTACCAAAATTTGATCACATACCGAGCATATTGCTCATGAATGTATACATATATATACCTACACTTGATTGTCACATATTCACATTCATTTACACTTTAGCCATTTTCCAGTTGAACACATCGGAATATTAAAGGATACTCAGAATGCTTGCACATATGTGCCACATATATATAGCCGAAGCTACCTCTTATCACATTTCACATATATGCTTGTTCTCGAGCTATTCACATTTACATTCTTGGGTTTACTCACACAAGCTATCGGTCATACATAACTACTCATTGCTACTCACACAAGCTATCAAGTATCCGCAATATACCAGAATACCTAGCCACTGGTAGGACGTACTAGATCAGCACCCGGATTCACTTAGTCACAATTTCACATAGTTTTCACATTGTCACACTATGCCATGGTTCATCCATGGTCTTTTTCGTCAAAATTATCACTTAGTACTGAATAGAATAGTTTAACCCTGCATTTACTTGTTCGAACATTAGTTTCTAATATTAATACGAGTAATTTCATAAATTATTTGTCAATCTAACAAATAAACATTAATGTTTACCATACGAACTTACCTCGACATAAAATGGAGAAAGGGATCGAGTCGTCCAATATTCGTCTTTCCCTCGTTCTAAGTCTAAAACTCGTTTTTCTTTATTATTGAGTTTGAAAGCTTGAAAGCCCTAGCCATGGTGTCCATAGCAACATTCGGCCAACACATGAAGAAGATGAACATGTTTTTGGCCTATTTTCCCTTTTTTTATTTCTTTTAATTACCAAATGACCAAAATGCCCTTCATTAAAACCTTTAGTATTTTATCCATCCTTGTCCATTTTTGTCCAAACTAAAATATAATGGTCTAATTGCAATTGAAGGACCTCCATTTTAAAAACCCATTTCAAATAAGTACCTTAGCTTCTAGAACTCACATTTTCACATATTGCAATTTAGTCCTAATTATCAAATTGGACACCCAATCGATAAAATTTCTTAGCAAAAATTTCACACAATCATTCTAAACTTTAAAACATAATCGCAATAAATTTTTCTACTTTGGATTTATGGTTTTTGAAACCAATGTTTCGTTTAGGCCCTAAATCGGGCTATTACAATTTCCATTTGCGTCCAGTGTTGGAAACCATGCATCGGGCATTTTCTAATGAATTCATTGAATAATTCCTAATATTCATACAATGTCTCATATTTAGATTGCCAAAAAGATGTAATATCGTTCCTAAATTTGGCATTCATGTTTGGAGGATTGTATCACAATAAAAACCTCTGACAAAGTTGATTGCAAGATGCCAACATTCCTGGCAGGAAAGCATTTAACTATGTTCTGGCACGATCTCGCAATGAGTAAGGAAATAGCTAGAGTCTCATGACATCTTCAGGAACACCCTGCTACCTGAATGAATCATAGACCTCCAAAAAGAGTCTTAAATGCAGTTGTGGATCTTCAGTAGGTAATCCACTGAAATGTTGTACTATTTGTAGCATTTGAAACATCATTGGATTCAACTCGAAATGTTGAGCTTGAATATGTGGCTTGAAAATCCCTTGATTCAAATCATCCAATATTGGGACTACATGTTATTTAATGGGTTTATCTCTATCATCTATCATACGAGAAATATCAACATCCCTATCATTTGAATGTAATGGATCTTATTTGGCTAGATAATTTTAAATCCTTTTCATTTCTCGCAATTCTTTTCTCCTTCTTCTCAAGGTTCTCTCAATTTTAGGATCAAAATAATACTCTTCATTCTAGGAATACCTCTACTCATAAACTAACAACAAACCTGAAAAAGAATCAAAATTAACTATGTAATCTAAAACTAGCAAAATTAAATCGATAATAACAAACTAAAATTTGGATGCAATTCTCGAATCAAGTAATAAAGTAATAAGTGAGATCGTCTCTACAGGGATCAGAATAGGTAAAAATATGGTTAAGCTATTACTATAAACTATACTAATTAGGCTTATGGAAAAGTAAACAGAATAATGACTTGAAGTGAAGTATTAATGTATGAAATATAAAAATCAAATAATGAATAAAATGTTGTGGAAATTCTATTACACAAAGTTGAGAGGGTTAATGCTGTTGAATGGGAAGGTTGGAATTACTTGGATTATATCTTAATAACATAATAATATCATGGCAATACCTTGACCAAATAACAATTCAAAGTATAACTACTACATTTTGCTTCTTTCGAGGTCTATAATTAAAGTTATCATTCTAAGTCTTTGTATGTTTACAAGTCTCAATAACAACACCTAACAACATTCTTCCTTACTCTGTCTAGATCACAACTCTATGTCTAGAGTGCTACGAGTATTCGCTTGAGTAATCGCTCATATCATTCGGTTATGTTCTAACTTATTTAACATTTTTAGAATTAAATATAGTTTAAGGATATACCATGCATTCATCTATGTCTAGATATTGCATGCATATATTCAAAATAACCCAAACTGAATAAAATAGTAGATCTACTCAAAATATCACCATGATCATTAAATGTATCAAGATAGATCCAATAATTCCAACCCAAATGAAATTAGCTCATGGGTTGGGATTTAAAATCTAAAATCAGAATAACATTCAACATCATCATTAATAGTTTTGAAATCATAGAAATTAATTAACAGAATGAAGGTAGAACTACAGGAAGCTTTCACCACTCCAACTTTCACTTCGACGTTGCTAAACCGTGCATGACCCAAGGTTGATTGCTCATCACTTTCCTTGCATCTCTGCTCTCCTCTTAAGCTGGCACCCTCTCCCTTTTCTCTAGAATTTTTCAGGAATTTTTCCAGAGAGAAAATTTCTCTCCAAAATCCTTTTTTCTCTTTCCTCTTTTCTAGGGTAGGTCTCTCTCTCAGCACACACCTTTCTCCTTCTTTTTTAGGTGGATTTATTTGGTACACATCCAGCTGGCTAAGAGTGACGAGGACTGAATGTTATGTTAGCATTTTCCTAGAATTTCCATGGCATTTGTGTTGGCAATCCATCCAACCTTTTGCTTCCTCCTTTTTCTCCTTTTCTTCATCCTTCCTGCACTTGCAGCACACAACATCTAATTCCCTTATTTCTAAAAATAAAAGTAACATGAAACAAAATTTAAGGCACAATCCAAGCGTTATTATGCAATGTTTTAAATATAACCTAAAAATGCAAATATATATGCTTAAGTACAGGCATTTAATCAAGCTTGAAGTTTTGAAATATAACTCTTTTCAAGAGTTATCACCTACCTTCAGTCAAAAAGTTTATAATTTTATCCATATCTATGTCTCAAAAATATTCCAAATCAGTTTCATCAGTAAAATCTTTTTCATAGTATGGAGCATTATAAAAGTCACAAATAATTCGAAGGCTTACTCGCACTTCTTTCCCTTGCACAAGTACTATATCCCACATATGACATTTAGTATTTCTAGACTTCTAGTCTCGTAAGGATGGATAAAAATTTTGAACAACATAGACCAAAAAAATATCTTTCAGGATCATCCAAAAATGTCCTACCTATGATAACTTACTAAAGGTCATATTTCCTCACACAAAATCATTAATGGATCAAATCCCCTTTCTTGGATAAAGGTTTTTCCTTACAATTCACTAAAATATTTTCAAATATCTGGGTTTGCAAAATTAGAGGGGTTTGGCATCGTTAATGGTTCGAGTTCATTGGTTCCTCTAACTTTTCTAAGAGGCATGATTAAACTAAGAACCAAATCAATTTATCAAGTAATATTCAATAAAATAGTAACAAGTTTGAGTCAGGAACCCTTAACCTCGAAGACATCTTTGAAGTCTTTTTTGCACGCGTTGGTTTATCATTCCTTTAGTGCTCCCCTCGTTTTCCACACCAAAATTTTTTTAATGGTGAGGGATTTCACACTAATTGTAAGAAGAGAGTAAGAATTAGGATTTTAGGGTTTAAAAGGTTTTGAAATATTTATAAATATTAAGGAGTAAAAGGGTGTTAAATATGTTTATGAAGTGTATTAGGGTTATAAAATGTGTTTTTAATGGTAAAAATGTGTAAAAATAAATGTTTAGCCATCGTATTGTATAGTTTGGTCAGGTCAACCCTACATAAAATTGCAACGATGTCGCGACAAAGAGTTTCTGTGTCACGACATCCCTAGAATCTTTCCATTGTCGTGACATGGGGTTTCATGTCATGACATATCTTTTAGTTTGGAAATTAGGGGAGACTGTCGTCCATGTGGCAACATAAAAGTGTGGTGTCATGGTGTCGAGTTGGTTTCTTTAGTTCATTAATTCTACACAAAGTGTTGTGACACGGGGTTGCCGTGTTGCAACATTGGCTCTGTGTCAGCCCAAATTTCCATCTTTAAAGATGTCTCGATCTTTGAAAGAACATCTATCAAATAAAAGTTAACATCTATACTCTACAATTAGTTAAGTATACAATAATTTACAATAGTAAGGTAATTCAAATATATTTTTTAAGTTTTACTACTGGATGAATCCGACAATATCATTAGTTCACCGATGGATGATTCTTCCGTTCTATTTGTATTAGTCCATTTTCCATCATGCCATTCCACTCGTGCTCGCTTGTGCCTTTCCTTAAACTTTTTGCTTCTTTCTGCATGCATAAAAGGAAGTGTGTCCCTTGACTCAGGAATGTTAAAGATAAATAAATTCTTGCATTGCTCCCGTAACTTCCTCTTATCTTCCTTGCTAGGTTGATGGTCACATTTAAAAATTTCAGCCTCATCATTGATTTTTTCATAGTCAATTCATTTTTCTCTAAATCAATAGTGGATCTAAAAGTGGCCAGGAAAGGTCTACCTAATAAGATCGGTATCTCACGATCTTTCTCAAAATCAAGCACCACAAAATCTATCGGAATAATGAAACTGTGTACTTTGACTAACACATCCTCTAGTACACCTTTTGGATGAACTGAAGATTTGTCGGCCAACTGTAGTGTTATATGCATATTTTTAAGATCCCCTAACTCAAGCTTTTGAAGATAGATAAAGGCAGCAAATTAATACTAGCTCCTAAATCACATAGAGCTCTATTAAAATAAATTATCTCTATCTCTATGGGAATAGTAGAACTTTCAGGGTCTTTTAATTTTTTGGGAACCCATGTTGAGATTATAGCACTATAGGAAGTGCTTATACTAACTTGTTAACCTACCTTAATTTTCCTACGTCTAGACATAATTTCCTTTAAAAACTTGGTGTACTTAGGAACTTTCTCTACTAACTCAATTAAGGGCAAGTTAACATTTAATGTTTTGAACAAATTCAAGAAACTTACAAATTTATCCTTATCCCACTTTTTTCCTCTAGTTTTGACGGGAATGGGATTTTTACACAGATAGAATCTTTAGTTATTTCCTTCTCTGTCTACACTGATGGTGTGGTTACCTTTTCTGGCTCTGGCTCATTTTCAGCCTCTAAAGATTCCTTTTAAGGATCGTCATTATTTTTGTAACATCCCAAACCCAGCCTAGAAGTTAGGCCCAAACCTGGCGTGTCACATTGAAGTTGTTTGTTGAAAACCCTTCTTAATAGAAAAAGCTTGTGTAAATTCTTGCCTTTTACAACTTGTGTAAAGCCTCAGCTTGCATTTGTTTACTTTCAAAACGAGATTCAATGAAAAGAGTTGTTCACTTTTAAAACGTTATTGATTTCCTTCAAAATCTCCTTCAACTGGAAGTTTTTTAAAACATTGGGAAAACGTAATAATCGAAAATAGTTGTTGTAACGCAGTGTTTTGAAAACAGTAATCATTTTGGAAAAATCACGATTTACTTTTAACATATATAAATTAAAATAAAACCAAACCTAAAATTTAAAATTGAAAACTTTAAGAGGCCTTTTTATAAACCAAACCAAAATAAAGTACTTATGAATAACTTAATAGAAAAATAGAAGCAGTTGTGTGGCCATCTCGAGTCCCTTGCAGCTCCGATCCATCTAAGGCTGGGGATTGCGTGCACACTAAAAAAATGGGGTGAGTTTACGAAAACTCAGTGTGTAATCCCCTAATATAAAAACAAACAGTCAGATAAATAGAATTTAGAAGTAGTTTGGGCCTGAGCCCTATTCAGTCACAGCACAGTTTCAGTGGGCCTAAGCCCATTGTAATATTGTTTGGGTCTCAGCCCATAACAAAATCATTTGGGCCTAGCCAATATCAGTATCAGATCTCATAAACAGAAATGCAATCGTGTAAGAATGCACCCACCCCAATCCAGCCAGCACACCACCCGTACCAACCAACACACCATGTGGGATAAAATCAACCCACCCAGCCAGCACAACAATGTTAGCATTGGTTGCAGTATTAACTGATATCACAGTAGAGCTGCCAAAATATAAGAGGCTTAAAGTTGTCGATAGGTCCACAGTTGTCTCGGGCAACCCGTACGACCCTAACAATCAAATTGGTAGGTCTACAATTGTCTCGGCGACTCGTACGACCCTAACAATCAAATCGATGGGTCCACAGTCATCTCAGGTGACCCGTGTGACCCTAATAGATCATTCACTTCCTCCAACTACAAAATCCCAATCCCATGTAGTATGTCATTTATGCAAAGCACATATATAAAAAATCACATGGCATACTCTAGAAAGACAGACAAATCATAGCTCGGGTCAGTCAAAACATAGCATAAAACAATCATTTACCCACGAGGGCAAAACAGTCATTTTACCCTATAAGAGTATTTGGTAATCCTACCCTTTAGGGGTATTTTGGTAATTTTACAAGTTGGGGGTATTTTAGTAATTTTTCAAATTGGGGGTATTTCGATAATTTCACAAATTAGGGGTAATCGATAATTTTGCAAACTAGGGGTATTTTGGTAATTTTATAAATTGGGGTTATTTCGGTAATTTTACTCCATAGCGGTCTCGGTACAGTATACGACCTTTCCAAAGGCCTACCGTCATCTCAAACGACTCGGATAACTTATATGGCAAAATAGTGAAATTGGGCCCAAGGCCCAATACTCGACTCAAGTGGGCCCACACGCTCGTGTGGTCTGTTCAGCCCAAATTCCATTAAGGCTATATGAATTTCGCTACCCAATCCATTTTTATTCGCTTACTGTGGGTTTTACCCATGTGGGGCCTATGAAATTGTTGGGCCCACATGGTTCATTTCGGCCCTACGAGGCCCATTACAACCTAAGCCCACGAGAATGTTTGTGGCGGCCTCTACGGCCTATTGCCAACGGTTGTGGCTCGGTTTGTCCCTACGAGGGTTCGCAGGCTTGTGAGCCCTCAAATGCTAAAGTTTTGACTTTTTGACTTTTTGGCTTTTCGGCTTTTGTCGATCCACAATTAAGCAGGGGTGTGAATACACCCCTTCATCCATCGTTTTGATAGAAACAACATTGGGTGTACGACTACACACCTTTTTTGCAGCTCGTACAAGCAACCCACGAACTCAAAACCTACATCCATCAACTTTTTTCCTTCGATTAATATCAATATCTAATACTAACGTTCAATCCCAACGAGTATGAAATTAATACTCACCTTCCCCCAAGAATGCTATCCAACCCACTTATGATGCTAACCGAAGATGTCTATACCCCTATCCTGTTGAAATGCTGTATTAATAAAAAGAATCCAACACAAGAGAAAGATCTAAGAGCTAGCAACCTTAAACCGAATCATTCAGCTTTGTCAGTGAAGAGCCATCAAAAAGGGACCAAGAACCGAATAGGGACAATGAGTACTTACCAAAATTATTCAATAGAAACGGTAGAATAAAGCAACAATTGGCCACTTGATAGAGGTTGGCGTCACAAGGGAAAGAGACTAATCGGCTGAGGGAATCAAGAGAGACAATGAGTTAGATTCGGCCAAAGGAGAAAACCAAAAGAAGAAGAAGATGAATCAGATTCAGTTGAGAGAAAGATGTGGAGAAGAAAGGTAGGCTTCAGTGAAGAATTCGGTAATTTGAAATTGGTGTTGTGTTTGAAAAAAATGAATGACAGTTGAGAGAAAAAGAAAGTAGAAGGAAGAAAGACCCAAATGGTCAAAAATGTTGCACAAGATACCACGAATGAAATAAATCCCAAAATGAAAAGAGAAAAACCCGAAATTGTAGAGAGGTTTTCAGTTTCTATCCTCACAAAAAGCTACCGAAAATGCACAAATGAAACCCCCTTGGTCGAAATCCCCCTACTCAAGCTCTTCCATTCAGCCAAGACTCACTTCTCATTCAAATTCCCTAAAAATCTCCACTAATTGCTCCTTGATTCACTCCATACCCCAATTAAAACTTGATGACCAAATCTCCAACCTCCTCTGCAGTTCAAACTCTACCTCTCACGCCACATAGTTGAAAAATAAAACCTCCCACTTGCATGCCATGGAATTCGAACCCCCTCCCCCATGCATGCCCAATTTGCCACTTGCCACCACAACACAAGTTGACTTGTGTCCTAAAACAACACAACTTAATATATAAACCCTTTAAGGTAAAATCCAAGTTCTAATTCACCAAAAACCAAAATTTTTGGTAAAGCCCAGGTTTGAATCCAGAACTTCTCCAAGACCCCAAACACTCTAATATTGCTAACCCATCAGTACTAACATGCATTTGTGCCATTTTCTTGCTCTTAAGATTTTAGGCCCTCCCAAGCCCAAGGCCCAATTCTTCTAGGCCCAAAATTTGGGCCATTACAATTTTCCACAATTATCTCTAGAGTAGTGGTTTTTGGGCTACTCAGTACTTTGCCTAATCGAAGCACAATTGCTTTCATGTGCTCATTACCTTCTCTCTATGGATTATTTTTTGTGTTACTGGGAATACCTATGTCAATTTGTCTTTTCATGTCACCCATCATGCTCATCAATAGCTCATTTGATCCTCTAGTTTAGTCAATGTTCTTATTGAATTGGTGCACTCAGACTACACCTACTTGACATCCATTTTCATTAACTACATCTCTCCCTCAATTCTATTCAAACGTTGACAACATGTAGTATGGTCACTTGGGTTGGCCCTATCATGGGGTTTCTGCAAATAAAGAGGTTGGTAATTACTATTTTAAGCTTGATTTGTATTACTACCTACTCCAACCGAGATTATATGTATTTGAATAAGGGTGAAAGCCCTTATTCCTGATGTAATTAAGTTCCTTATAGGATTATTGATATAGTGGAAGAGCGGTTTATCTCTCCCATGCATAGATAGTTTAGAAGCATATTTAATACAATTGAGTCTATCCACTAACTGTTGATACTTGTAATCCTCTTGGATAGTTTTTACTGTGGCCAATTTCTGGCCATATAGGAATCATTCATTTGTCCACTGACAGCAGTTTAGTGCCATGTTCTCAATGATTCCTTACACATCCTTGTATATTCAATTCATAAGGGCTCCTGCTGCTACTCTGCCTAGTCCAAATCATACATTCGTATCCAACCCATTATAAAATACCTACAGTCAAATTCACTCAGGAAATTTATGGTGCGGGAATTTTTGAATCTATATTTTGAAATGTTCCCATGCCTCATAGAAACTTTCACAATCTATTTTCTTAGTTGAACTGCTTTACTAATCAGGAAGAACTTCTGTAAGAACTTTCAGCGAGTTCATCCCATGTTGTGATAGATCCTAGTGCCTGCGAGTCTGACTAAGAAAAAGCGTTATCAATCAAGGGTAAGGGGACTAACCGAAGAAGAATAGTATCATCAGTAACCTCGCTATACTTAAAAGTATCATAGATTTGGAGAAACTATTTGTAATATCCAGAATATAGGGGTTATGCATTTTTAACTTAATTGTATGTGGTTGCATGCCTATGTGTAGTTGAGTGTGCTTTGGGAGTTTTAGGAACTTCAGTATGTAAGTGAATGCCTTAGAAAAATATTAAATTTTTAAGTCTTAAGATGGAGCTAAGCAAGATAAGATTTAAGAAAAATTGGCATGAGGTTTTAATCATAACAAGTCAATTGTCAAGGTGGTGTTGGCATATGGGTGAATGCATGAGGGGAGAGGTTCGAATCCCTTAGCTAGCAATTGGAAGGATTTTAATTTTTGCTCTCTTTCCTATAGTGTCGGTCAAGCCTTATTTTAGTATGGATGGATTTTCTTTTATTTTTGGATAGTAGACCAAAGAGAAAAGGCAAGTTATTAGTTAAGGTATGGAATCAAGATGTTATGGAAGGATAAGGGGACAAAAGGCTTGATGTATGGGTGATGTTTTGGAAGTTTTTCTATGGCCATTTGACCATGAATGTGGACGGCATAAGGGGCTAAGAGGGTTGGCTTAATTGTGATATTGATTAGGGGGAAGATAGGGAAGAAATGAGGAGGAAAAAGTGGGATTATGTTGGCATGAGAGTTGGCCGAATTTTGTAATGGGATTAGGGGTGATAGTTGGCCAAAATCTTAACAATTTATGCATCTTTTCCTTTTCTCCAAATTTTCTTCTTAGTGAAATTGTCACTTGCAAAGGTGTAAGTTTTGTTTTGTTTTGGCTATCATTTTGACCATTTTGGTTTAAGAGCCTATTCTCTCAAAATTTTTTCCTCTATTACCGAAAACACCAAAAGCTTAGAAGACATTTCTCTTTTCTTTTCTTCCTCTCTAGTGCCAAAATCATCCTAGCACCAAGGGCATTTCTCATCTTTTTCTTTTTCTTTCTCTTTCTCTTTTCTCCTTCTTTCTCTTAGCCGAAACCATCCTTCACCATAATCATAACATCTTAAACCATCATTCTCTTTCCTTTCTTTTGTTAAAACCGAAACCACCATTATCTTTCTTTTCTTTTGTTAAAACCAAAAACACCATCTTTCTTTCTTTTCTTTTGGTTAAAGCCGAAACCACCATCTTTTCTCTTTTCTTTTGTTAAAGCCGAAACCACCATTTCTTTTCTTCTTAAATAGTTAAGGCCGAATCTCTTTATAGTTCAAGTAAGGGTGAATCAATCTTTGTGTTATGGGTAAGGATTATCTATCAATCTTTCTTCTTTCTTTTCTTTTACATTAGTCGATTTTAGGAATCTAATCCTCTTATTTCTCCTTGGCCAAATCTTTGAAGGAGGATTTTGGGATTCTTTTTGTAGCCAACGATTAAGGAGAGATTCATCAGGAAATTAAATATTCAAGGTAAAGGAGTTTTATATTACTTGTTATATCATTTTAGATAGACTACTAATCGCTTTCGTTTTAGGGGACTCTATCGCTCGATCATTTTCTGTAAACGTAAGATTTTGGAGCAAACAAAATAGGTTCGAAAAGAGCGGTAAGGAGTGTTTGGAAGAGGGGTGGTTCTGTTATACCCTCAAATTTCAAATAAAGGGATGTATCGAGGATTCGAGACTTTCCATAGGGTTATGGACCCTCCGCCAACGAAATCAATTATTTGAAGTCGTATGCGTACCCGAGCCACTATTTGTTCATGGTTTGTCATTAGATTTTGATCCATCTATTGGAGAAAATCACATATATGATTGTCCGAGATTCCGAGGGTAAGGAATTAGATTATTCATCAATAGTATAGATTTATAAGTAGTAGTGTGTTCTAATCAAGTGTGATAAATAATTAGGTGTCGATGAAGCGGGAAGGTATCGTTCTCACTGTTATATGGTGTGTAACACTATACTAAATTTCTCATAGATCTAAAATAATAATGATTTGTATGAAAATATGTATGATAATGGTTGCGAGTATCATTCAGTGGTACATGTTATTCAAGTATGTTTACCCCCTAATGCTTCGTTAATAATGCTATAAGCATGAATATAAAATGTGTATGATTCCATTATGATTTTGGGGGTATATGGCATGATTTTGAAATAATATGTTTATTGCATGGGCATACGGGTGATATTGTGAAAGGGGAAGTGTTCTAGTGGTTTTTACCACATAATTGGTGACTTCGGTCACATATATGAATCCGGTGACTTCGGTCACATATATGAAATCCGTGACTTGGTCACATTTTATGAATCCGGTGACTCTATCACAATTATCTGGTGGCCATGCCATAAAATTATAAGGGCGATGTGCATGTTGACTGCAGCAACTTCCTTTGATGGTGTGTAGTGGATGGAGGGTCGATTTAGTAATCCCCACGGTGTGATTGGTACGTACGGGTGGTGTGTAATGGATGGATTTTTAGGTGGGCTTGGGATTGCATTTCATTTATATATATACATGTGATTTAATCTATTTTATCTGATTTGATATAAAATGGGCTTATGGCTAAATATGTTTTAAATGGGCTTAATGGCTTTGATCGATTGGGTTTTTTTTTTTTAGTGTAATGTTACACATTGAGTCTGTTGACTCACCCTTTTTATGGGATATATTTCACGTAACGCTTAGTGTGATGGATCGGGTCAGCGAGGACTACGTGGTCGCCATTGCTCAACTAAGTATTTTGGAGTTTCTTTTAATTAAACCTACTAAGTTTATTTTTATTATTTAGGATTTATTTTGGGTTATGTTATTTTTTGTATTAAAGAACCACCCCTTCCCTTGATGGTAGAATTTAAACTTATTCTATTGGACTCCTTGTGGCCATACACGAGGCCCAAATTATCCACCTAAGTGGCGCCCCTATGATTAGTTTAGCTTAAATAACGAATTGGGCATAAGCCCATTCAGACATAAAACACTCTCGAAATGCTCTCCTTCTTTGCTGAACCTAAGCTTGCACACATCTTGGTGGCGTCATTCTTGGGCTTTAAGTGGTGCCTCCTTGTCACTTTTGAGCAGTTTTTGTGTCAAATTTCTTCTATTAATTTTCTTAAGGCCACCTTGCCTTAAAACTTATCATTTCTAAGACATTTCTTACATTTCCATGACATTTCCCTACATTTCCTTACATTTCCTACATTTCCTTACATTTCCATACATTTCCTTACATTTCCATACATTCCATACATTTCCTTATATTGCCATACATTTCCATACATTTCCATACATTTCCTTACATTTCCATACATTTCCATACATTTCCTTATTGGTATTTTGGTAGCTATTTAAATTTTTATATTTTAGATTTTAATCCGCTACAATCAAATATTTACTAAATAATTAAATGATTTTGAAAAATAACTTAAAGCTTGTTTTGACACCTAAACACCTATGGTTTTAATAATAATAAGTTTTCATTAAATTTAGTTTTACGTTAACTTAATAATCTTTTCCTTAAAGATAACGTTATAAGTTGTCATCAACTATAAAACATCATTTACAAGCGACCACTTAAGTAAACCCCTTGTATCGAAATCTTTATATTTTCTTATAAAATTAAACAAAAGAATTAATTGACGTTTACTTGAGGAACATACAGAGTTCTCGGCCGAGTCCATCAAGTAAGTTGTTTTGTCGATAAATTGATGTGAATGTACGATATTTTAAGTGATAAGCCTAAAACTATACTTTAGAGACATGGACCCTAGGTGTATGTGTACTTCTACGGAAAAACCACTTGAATAAATCTTTGTTACATAAAAGTTTCTTTAAACAAAAGTGAAAAGACTCTAATACATAAAACTTTTTCATAAAAATAGATAAGGCAGCGTAGTAGACATGAGTTCTAGGGGGCGTGGTTAGTCGTGGGCCCCGTGAAAGATGAAAAATGGTTGTGTCGGAACCAGTTAGATCAGTCAAGGTTTTGAAAATAAAGCTACGCCCTTGGTGTTGGGTGGAATTTCAAGAGCAAGCTGGAGGAGATGTGATGTCATGAGGCTATCTTGTGAGTTTTGGAGCAGTAGCGAGGAGTTAGTATGGGAAATAGGGCTCGAAAGTCGATGGCAGAGACTTAGATCAAGCAGAGCTAAAATTTTTAGGGATGTATCTGGAGTAGCTCGAATGTAGCGAATCTTGGTTAGAAAGCGATCGAGAGGATCATGGGCGATTTGGGTACCTTCTTGAAGAAAAGTTAAAAGTGTTGTTTCACTACTTCACGATGAGGCCTACCGGTAGTGGCTCCTTTGTCGAGAGAGTACCCACGTGGATCAGTGGATTGGGGTATTTTAAGGTTAAGTTTGAAGGAAATACGTTGGAGCTAGCTACATCGACTCTCGAGAAAGCGTTTACGAATTTAGTGCAAGGAAATAAGGCGATAGATGAGTATGAAGCGAGTTTTATGACTTAGCCGATATGCTAGAGGATAGTAGCTACTAATTATGAGCGGTGTGTCGGTTGAGGATGGGTGAGAGATGAGCTGCAGTGTTGATTGCTCACTTGGGAAAGAGACTTTCGATCTTAGTGGATAGGGCAAGGATAGTTGAAGAAGTTAAAGCGGACTAAGAGACGAGCTGGGACGGAGGTCGAATAAGAATAAGAAGTTTTGGATCTTGAGGTCATAAGAATTTTCAAAAGAAACCTAGAGTTGATGGTAGTGAAATTGACAAGTTGCTATCGGAGGACAATATCGTACTTGTGCTCAATGTGGGAAGATGCACCCGAAAGAATGTAGGAAAAGATCGGGGATGTTTCAAGTCGGGTCTAAAGATCATATGATTAAGGATTGTTTGATGAATCTGAGATAAGCATGATGAGTCGAGGGTGTTAATCGGTTTGGCGGTGGGACAATGATGATGAGGTCGTGGTTCAAATGGAAGAAGTAATGGTTTTGGTAGAGGTCGTGGGACTCGGTGAAGCGATGGTAGCCTTAGCGGCGAGACGGCCAGTCGGTATATGCAATTCATTGCGGAGAGGATAGTGGCCTTTTGATGTTATCAAAGATGCGTTTACGATTTCTAGGTTGCCCTTTATTGCTTTGATAGATATAGGTCAACTCATTCATACATCGCTAGTGAAGTATCTGGAACTCTGCATGTGACTTCTAAGACTGTACCTAGGAAGATGACTATACTTAGTCCTTTAGGACAGACTGTAGTAGTAGGTAAGCTCTTAAAGGAAGTGCCTTTAGAAGATCAAGGGACGCAGTTTCTGACTGATTTAATGGAGTTGCCATTCGAGGAATTCGACCTGATCTTAGGCATGGATTGGCTAGTAAAATATCGTGCAAATATGGATTGTGCTACTAAGCGGATGTCATTAAGAACTATTGATGACAAAAAAGTTGTGGTGATGGGCGAGAGACGAAATTACTTATCAAATGTAGTATCTGCCCTTAAGGCAGAAAAGATGGTTAGAAAGGGATGTGTAGCTTTTCTGATATTGGTTAGTGCCTTGAAGGTTAAGAAAGCAACTGTTAAAGAGGTTAGGGCCGTGAGAGAATTTGTGGATGTTTTTGGAAGAACTTCGGGATTACCTCCGGATCGAGAGGTAGAATTTGGGATTGACTTATTGCAGAGCAGTGCAGTTTCTCGCTCCGTATAGAATGGCACCAAAGGAGTTGGTTGAGCTTAAGGCTCGATTCAAGAGTTGCTTGATCATGGGTTTATTCGACCTAGTGTGTCTCCATAGAACCTTAGGTCTTGTTTATAAAAGAAGGGCGAAGCGATGAGAATGTGTATAGATTATCGGCGGTTGAATAAGTGACCATCAAGAACAAGTATCCTTTGCCAGGATCGATGACTTGTTCGATCGACAAAGGGAAGCGAGTATTCTCAAAGATAGATCTAAGGTCGAGGTATCATCGACTTAAGGTGAAGGAAGCGGATATCTATAAAACTGACTTTTGAACAAGATATGGGCATTATGAGTTTTTGGTAATGCCGTTCGGATTAATGAACGCCCATCTGTGTTCATGGATATGATGAATTGGGTTTTGCAACCCTACTTGGATCGGTTAAATCGTGGTATTCATGAGCGACATCTGGTGTATTCTAAGTCGGAGATAGAGCATGATGAGCATCTCCGGATAGTGTTGCAAGTGTTAAGGGAGAAGAAGCTTTATGCCAAATTCAGCAAGTGTGATGTGTGGTGAAAGAAGTTGCATTTTAGGCCATGGTGTTTGCGAGAAGGGATAAGGTGGATCCTCGGAAGATTGAGGCGATACTAGATTGGAAACCACCTAAGTTAAATGGCGAGGTTCGCGATTTCTTGGGTTTAGCGAGCTACTACTGAAAGATTAGTCAAAGGATTTTCATCGATAATTGCACCTTTTGAAATTGTTATGAAAGGAGGTACCTTTAGTATGGGCGGATAATGACAAGAGAGCTTTGAGAAGCTTAAGAAGGTTTTGTTGAAGCTCGGTTTGATTCGGTTTGAAGCGAGGGAAGGATTTTGTGGTGTATTGTGGCGCTTCCCACGGGATTAGGATGTGTTACGATGCAAGGCGGAAAGGTAGTTCGCGTATGCGTTTGACAATTAATGCCACACGAGGTTAATTACCGGCGCATGATTTGGAGTTAGCTACAATAGTTTTTGCTCTTAAGGTTTGGAGCATTATTTATATGGGGAAAGTTAGTGATATACGGACCACAAGAGTTTGAAATATCTGGCGACTCGAGAAAAGTGAATTTGAGGCAATGAAGGTGGGTAGAGTTGTTGAAAGACTATGGTATTCTATAGAGTACCACGGGCAAAGCGAATGTGGTGGCGAGGCTCTAAGTCGAGAAAGTGGTGTCGAGATCTAAGGCGATGTTTGCACATCTTAATCTTTATGGCGGAAGCTTCTTTGGCGAGAATTACAAGTAAAGCGATGTGGTTGAGTCAAGCAAAGAGGCAGGTTGGTGAGCGATGATCGAGTACTAAGCTTTGGCGGTCTGAGAATGGAGAATTAGAAGATTATGGTATTACTTGATGATGGGGTATTGTGTTTCAAAGGTAAAATCGTATCTTGGGAATCGGGAGTTGAGGCAAAGGATTCTTGAGTCGCATTGTAGCCACTTATCTATGCATCACGGAGGAAGTAAGTTATCTGCAAAGATTCTGAGATCGAGTTTTGGTGCACAGTCTTAAGCGGGAGATTCTGAATTAAATAGGAAAGTGTTTAACATGTCAACAAGTCAAGGTGAACATCAAAGTACCTTGGGTTGCTTGGTAGATAAAGATTCGTAGTGGAAGTGGAAGAGAATCACCATGGACTTTGTTAGTGGGCTTCCTCCTCGCCTCTGAAGAAAGACTTCGGTATGGGTGATAGTGGATCGATTGATGAAATCGTACATTTTATCGCGTTCGGGTTGATTACTCTTCTGAAATTGGCGAAGTTGTATGTGGCGGATTGTGAGATTGCATGGAGTCTGCGGTGTCAATTATTTGGATAGGGATTCGAGGTTTCGTCTCGAGTTTTGGAAAGCATTGCATCGAGAGCTTTGGGCACAGATTAGACTTGATCGGCATTTCATCCCGGTCAGACGGCGATCTGGCGAGTAATCAAGTCTTAGAGGATATGTTAAGGGGATGTATGATAGATTTCGGAGGGCTGGGAAGAGTCCTTATCTTTAGCGAATTTTAAATGCGACAGCAGATTACCAAGCCGATATTCGGATGGTACCGTATGAAGCACTATATGGGCCGAAAATGTCGCACTCTATGTGTTGGGCGGAATTAGGGGAGCGTCAAGTTTTGGGACCAAAAATAGTGGTGAATCCAAAGAAAAGGTTAAGGTAATCGGGCTCGGTTAAAAAGAAGCATCGGCGAGGCAAAAGTAAATACGTAGATCTTAAGCGGAAAAGAAATAGAGTTTCTTGTGGGGATCAAGTATTCTAAAGGTTTCACCTTGGAAAAAGGTGATGAGATTTGATTCATAAGGAAGTTAAGTCCTGAGTTCATAGGACCTTATCGGGTTTTGAAGCGAGTCGGACCCGGTGGCATATCGATTAAAATTGCCTTGAGTTGAAGCAAATGCGATGTGTTTCATGTTTCAATGTTATGTAGTTCTAGGTCGAGATCCATCTCATGTAGTGCCGAGTTGAGGAGGTGAAATTAAGACCCGATTTGTCTTACGAAAGAGCCAATTCAAATGCAGGAGCAGGATGTAAATGTATTATGGAGAATATCGGTTCCTCTCGTCAAAGTGTTATGGCATAATCATGGATCGAAAGAAGCTTCGTGGGAGTCGGAGGAAACAATCGTGACAATACCCTCACTTGTTCTAACCGGGTAATTTGAGGTTGAAATTATTTTTAAAGAGGTAGAAGCTGTAATATCGAGAATATAGGGGTTATGCATTTTAACAATTGTATGTGGTTGCATGCCTATGTGTAGTTGAGTGTGCTTTGGGAGTTTTAGGAACCGGTATGTCGGTGAATGCATTAGAAAATATTAAATTTTAAGTCTTAAGATGGAGCTAAGCAAGATAGGCTTTAAGAAAAATTGGCATGAGGTTTTAATCATAACAAGTCGATTGGCAAGGTGGTGTTGGCACATGGGTGAATGCATGAGGGAGAGGTTGAATCCATAGCTAGCAATTGGAAGGATTTTAATTTTTCTCTCTTTCCTATAGTGTCGGTCAAGCCTTATCTTAGTATGGATGGATTTTCTTTTATTTTTGGATAGTAGACCAAGAGAAAAGGCAAGTTATTAGTTATGGTATGGAATCAAGATGTTATGGAAGGATAAGGGACAAAAGGCTTGATGTATGGGTGATGTTTTGGAAGTTTTCTATGGCCACTTAACCATGAATGTGGGACGGCATAAGGGGCTAAGGGGGTTGGCTTAATTGTGATATTGATTAGGGGGAAGATAGGGAAGAAATGAGGTGGAAAAAGTGGGATTATGTTGGCATGAGAGTTGGCCGAATTTTGTAATGGGACTAGGGGTGATAGTTGGCCAAAATCTTAACAATTTGTGCATCTTTTCCCTTTTCTCCAAATTTTTCTTCTTAGCCGAATTGTCACTTGCAATAGGTGTAAATTTTGTTTTGTTTTGGCTATCATTTTTGACCATTTTGGTTTAAGAGCCTATTCTCACAAAATTTTTTGCCTCTATTACCGAAAACACCAAAAGCTTAGAAGACATTTCTCTTTTCTTTTCTTCCTCTCTAGTGCCAAAATCATCCTAGCACCAAAGACGCAGGGTTTGTGGTAGAGAACTTCGAGTGCCCTTCTACTAAAACCATTTAAGCGAAGAAAATTTTCAAGAAGTCATTTGGGCCAAATTTTGAAAACATTGTGAGCTTCAAAACCCAAGGAGAGTTTTTAAGCGGGCTCGATACCAAGTTGAAACACCCCAAACCAGGCCCACAAGCCCTGTAGGATCTGGTATGTTCCTCAAGTAAGCGTCAATTAATTCTTGTTTAATTTTATAAGAAAATATAAAGATTTACGTATACAAGAGGTTTACTTAGTGGTCGGCGTTGTAAATGATGTTTTATAGTTGATGTCAACTTAAAAGCGTTATCTTTAAGAAAAAGATTATTAAGTTAAAGAAAACTAAATTTAATGAAAACTTATTATTATTGTAAAAACCATAGGTGTTTAGGTGTCAAAATAGTTTAAGTTATTTTCAAAATCATTTAATTATTTAGTAAATATTTGATTATAGCAGATTAAAAATCTAAAATATAAAAATTTAAGCAGTTCATAATGGCCTTATTACAAAATAACATAACCCAAAATAAATCCTAAATAATAAAAATAAACTTAGTAGGTTTAATTAAAAGAAAAGAAAATACTTAGTTGAGCAATAGCCACTTAGTTGACCATTCGATCCATCACCTTAAGCGTCACTGAAATATATCCCATTAAAAGAGTGAGTCAACAGACTCAATGTGTAACGATATACTAAAAAGCCAATCGATCAAAGCCATTAATCCCATTTAAAACATATTTAGCCATAAGCTCATTTTTATATCAAATCGAGATAAAATCGATTAAATCACATGTATATATATAAATGAAATGCAATCCCAAATACCTAAAAATCATCCGCTACACACCACTAGTACCTACCAATCACACGTAGGGAGTTACTAAATACGACCCTCAAATCCATTACACACACACCATGAAGCGATTCTTTGCGATTAACATATGCGTATAAGCCCTTATAATTTTGTGGCATGTACCACCGAATAATTGTAAGCCCAGTCGCCAGTTCATAAAATGTGGTTGAAGTCACGAGAATCATATATGTATTGGAAAGTCCACAGATTCATATATGTGACCCGAAGTCACGGTTATTATGTGGTAAAACCACGGAACACTTCCCTTTCACAATATCACCCATATGCCACATGCAATAAACATATTATTTCAAAATCATGCCATATACCCCCAAAATCATAATGGAATCATACACATTTCATATTCATGCTTATAGCATTATTAACGAAACATTAGAGGGTAAACATACCTGAATAACATGTACCACTAAATGATACTACATAACCATTATCATACATATTTTCATACAAATCATTATTATTTTAGATCTATGAGAAAATTAGTATAAGTATTTACTTTTAGATACTAGGTTATCCGAGATTAGAGGGTAAGGAATTAGATTATTCATCAATAGTATAGATTTATAAGTAGTAGTGTGTTCTAATCAAGTGTGATAAATAATTGAGTGTCGAGAAGAAGCGGGAAGGTATAGATTCTCCTTTGTTATAAGGTGTGTAACACTATACTAAATTTCTCATAGATCTAAAATAATAATGATTTGTATGAAATATATGTATGATAATGGTTGCGGGTATCATTCAATGGTACATATTATTTAGGTATGTTTACCCTAATGCTTAGATTAATAATGATATAAGCATGAATATGAAATGTGTATGATTCCTACCTTCAAACAAATGAAGCACTAATTATTTATCACACTTGAGTTGAACACTACTACTTATAAATCTATACTATTGATGACTAATCTAATTCCTTACAGTCGGAATCTCGGGACAATTGTTATAAGGTGTGTAACACTATACTAAATTTCTCATAGATCTAAAATAATAATGATTTGTATGAAAATATGTATGATAATGGTTGAGTATCATTCGATGGTACATGTTATTCGGTATGTTTACCCTTAATGCTTAGTTAATAATGCTATAAGCATGAATATGAAATGTGTATGATTCCATTATGATTTTGGGGTATATGGCATGATTTTGAAATAATATATTTATTGCGGGCATATGGGTGATATTGTGAAAGGGAAGTGTTAGGTGGTTTTACCACATAATCCGGTGACTTGGTCACATATATGAATCCGATGACTTGAGTCCACATATATGATCCGGTGACTTGGGTCACATTTATGAATCCGGTGACTTCTGTCACAATTCATCAGTGGCCATGCCACAAAATTATAAGGCGATGTGCATGTTGACTCTGACAGCGCCTTCGATGGTGTGTGGCGAGATGGAGAATTCGATTTAGTAATCCCACGGTGTGATTGGTAGGTATGGTGGTGGTGTAGCAGATGGATTTTGTAGATATGATTCTGAGTATAATGGTGTTATAGGATTATCTAGTAATGTGTAATTCTTATATGGTTATATTTAATTATAGATTATGATGGTATGATTTTAGTGATTTAGATTATGATATTAATTGAGTTTAGGTCATATATGGAATTATATTTTTAAATCTATAGACATTACGTAATGTGATCTGGCTCATTATATGGATTCGTAATTTACATTGACGAGAATGTCTGTCGATTGAGCGAAACTAGTGGATTGTGAGTATTTCGTAGTTATTGTATCGTGAGTATGGGATTGAAGTTATATATTGCGATATTTGTTAATGGTATATTTATCTAGTATTATTCATTTTATAATAAGTGATTATTAATATGTTTGATGTATAAATTATGTAATGGAAGTTTGTTCTAATGATATTATGTTTCAAATTGAGATCTTTGACTAACTTTCTTGATATAATTGATTGAGTATCGTGATGTATTCTAATGATACTTAGTTTCATAAGTATTGATAATTATTTTCTTATATATTATTTAGATTATTAGGATTTAATTCGTTATGGTTTTTTAGGATGATATGGATCGTTAATATTATTTAATATAATTTAATAGTACTATAATGAAAGATTATAATATTAATGTTACTACACATTTTAATATAATAGTTTATATTATCATAATTCTTATTAATTACTCTGTAAGTATTATGTTTCTTTTTAGATTAGTATCTTTATGGATCTTATTTTGATTAATTTGTTGATATGGGAATTATTGGATTTGATACTTTGTAATGTATCGATATATTAAATGAGTCTATATAAGTTTTATATACGTTATATCGTTATTATGTACTATAGCATTGTACTTTTAAGATCTAAGATCTTAGAATATTTAGCAATGAGAATTATTGAAATATGGTTTAAGTAAATTTGATGTTATTAAAGTGTAAATTTCATAATATGTTTATGAATTCATATATCGTTATTAATCTATAACTTGAGATATTGATGTTATGGTATAATTTTGTTCTGGTTATATTTGCTAATGGATATCAATTGAATAGATTTAAGTATATATTATGATATATATGTATGATTTAATATGTTGATAATGTATTGTATCTATCGTTGTAAATGTATCGTATGTATGGTTACTCTAAGTTAAGTCGAGTATATAGTGATTAATATTATAAGTAGATGTATTGTATCATAGTATATTCGTACTTCAATGAATTAATTTATACATTGAAATATGTATATTTGTATGATATTGGATACTGATGATTAAGTATGATATATTTATGGGCTGGTATAGGAATTCTGTATTATAGTATTAAATATATCGGAATTGTAATTGAATCTGTATACGGAATAGTGATGTCACAATGTATGTCTATCAGATTTATCAATGATATTATGTGATATGCTATGAGTATGAGGATCTACTAGTAGTGTAGTATGGTTGCATGTGAGATTTATGTATGATAGATGGTTATAGTTTCCTGTTAGTGATAGTGATAGTATTATAATTCTGTAATTATTATTAATGATGTATGAATTTAATGTTTGGTAATTAGTTATTGTATTGCTTGTCTTCTAATCTTTAATGGATTTGCAATTTATGATCATGTTTGGATCTGATGAATTGTAATATTGTGATTGAGATATGGTTGTATTTATATGTAGTCTATTTATTATTATGTTTGTATTTGTATATGTGTAATTTGTGTTCAGTTATGAATGCTTAATTTTATTATATGGTTTAATTGATCTAGATTTATTGATATAAGTATTTAATATACTTTAATTTTAAACTGTATTATCAATGATTTATTCATATATTAGTTTTATTACATTGTTAATGTTTACTAATTTATTAATTGTTATCTAATTTGATCTTTCTTGATAATTGTTGCATTTTGGGTTTTATTTGATAGTTTATGATTATTTAATATGATTATTGATAATATGTAATTTATAATATTTTTATCTTATACATGTATTTTATCTTAGATCTATTGGTATTTTTGAAACTTAATTAATTTGTTAATTTAAAGATTTTATATATATTGTTGAAAATAAGTTAAATTGCTTAAACTTATTAGAGATTATTAATGTACTCTAGATGATTATTCTAGTTTGTAAGAAATTCGTTAAGGATAGATAGCTATTGAATTATTCTATCTTTGGAAGATTTTGGATTACTCATTATATTCAATGTGATCATTTTGAAGAGGTTGGTTCTAATAGTGAAATAAGGGATATCGTTTACGTGAGTGCATTATTCAATCGTTTAGTGAGACACTATGATATGATTTACTGTACAATTAATGTTGTTGAATAGTTGTCAAAATGTCAATAATGTTTAGATTTTGGATCAATATAGCGATTCGAATATATGAATTAAACTAATATTGATATTATATGGATTGTATAATGTGAATCATTTGGATATGTGTTAGAAGTTTTTCTTATAATGCTATAATTGTATAATATATGTAATTGTGATTATAGATTATGTCTGATTTATAATAGTTACATGTTATAGTTGAATGTGATATATATTATATCAGTGATTGGAATTAACGTTATTGAATTAGTGCTATGTATGCAATTATGGAATTGAAGTTGACTTGATGTACATGGTCGATTGATAATTATTGCGTGATATGAGGATGATATTTTATGACTGCATTTGAGTGGTGATGATTGTATTTGATGATGTATTGGATTAATGTTATGGTTATGTATGATCGATATATACGGTAATTGTGTATGGAATTGTTATGTAATCGTATTTATGGTGAATTTTATATTACTTGTTATATCGCTTTTAGATAGACTACTAATCGCTTTCTTTTAAGGGACTCTATCGCCGATCATTTTCCGTAAACGTAAGATTTTGGAGCAAACAAAATAGGTTCGAAAAGAGCGGTAAGGAGTGTTTGGAAGAGGGGTGGTTCTGATATACCCTCAAATTTCAAACGAAGGGCTCTATCGGGGATTCGAGACTTTCCACCGGGTTGTGGACCCTCTGCCAACGAAGATCGATTATTTGAAGTCGTGTGTACACCGAGCCACTATTTGTTCGTGGTTTGTCATCAAATTTTGATCCATCTATTGGAGAAAATCACATATAACAGCTTGTCCGAGATTTTGAGGGTAAGGAATTATATTATTCATCAATAGTATAGATTTATAAGTAGTAGTGTGTTCTAATCAAGTGTGATAAATAATTAGGTGTCGATTTAGCGGAAGGTGTCGTTCTCATCGTTATAAGGTGTGTAACACTATACTAAATTTCTCATAGATCTAAAATAATAATGATTTGTATGAAAATATGTATGATAATGGTTGCAGTATCATTCGGTGGTACATGTTATTCGGTATGTTTACCCCTAATGCTTCGTTAATAATGCTATAAGCATGAATATGAAATGTATGATTCCATTATGATTTTGGGGTATATGGCATGATTTTGAAATAATATGTTTATTGCACGCATATGGGTGATATTGTGAAAGGGAAGTGTTAGGTGGTTTTTACCACATAATCCGGTGACTTGGTCACATATATGAATCCGGTGACTTGTCACATATATGATTCCAGTGACTTGACACATTTATGAATCCGTGACTCTGTCACAATTATCTCGTGGCCATGCCACAAAATTATAAGGCGATGTGCATGTTGACTGCAAAGAAGCGCCTTCGATGGTGTGTAGCGGATGGAGGGTCGATTTAGTAATCGCCACGGTGTGATTGGTAGGTATGGGTGGTGTGTAGCAAATGAATTTTTTAGGTGGGCTCAGGATTGCATTTCATTTATATATATACATGTGATTTAATAGATTTTATCTGATTTGATATAAAATGAGCTTATCGCTAAATATGTTTTAAATGGGCTTAATGGCTTTGATTGATTGGGTTTTTTAGTGTAATGTTGCACATTGAGTCTGTTGACTCGCCTTTTATGGGATATATTTGGTGGCGCTTAGCGTGACGGATCGGGTCATGAGGAATACGTGGTGGCCATTGCTCAACTAAGTATTTTGAGTTTCTTTTAATTAAACCTACTAAGTTTATTTTTATTATTTAGGCTTTATTTTGGGTTATGTTATTTTTGTAATAAGGCCATTATGAACTATTTAAATTTTTATGTTTTAGATTTTTAATGCTACAATCAAATATTTACTAAATAATAAAATGATTTTGAAAATAACTTAAACTGTTTTGACACCTAAACACCTATGGTTTTTACAATAATAATAAGTTTTTCATTGAATTTAGTTTTCTTTAACTTAATAATCTCCGTGTTACGGGTAAGGATTATCTATCAATTATTCTTCTTTCTTTCTTTTGGATTAGCCGATTTTAGGAATCTAATCCTCTTATTTCTCCTTGGCCGAATCTTTGAAGGAGGATTTTGGGATTCTTTTCGTGGCCAACGATAAGGAGAGATTCATCGGGAAATTAAATATTCAAGGTAAAGGAGTTTTATATTACTTTTTATATCGTTTTAGATAGACTACTAATCGCTTTGCGTTTTAGGGGACTCTATCGCCGATCATTTTCCGTCAAACGTAAGATTTTGGAGCAAGCAAAATAGGTTCGAAAAGATGTAAGGAGTGTTTGGAAGAGGGTGGTTCGATATACCTCAAATTTCAAACGAAGGGTCAGATCGGGATTCGAGACTTTCCACCAGGTTGTGGACCCTCTGCCAACGAAGATCGATTATTTGAAGTTGTGTGTACACCCGAGCCATTATTTGTTCGTGGTTTGTCATAGGGTTTTGATCCATCTATTGGAGAAAAATCACATATAACAGTTGTCTGAGATTTTGAGGGTAAGGAATTAGATTATTCATCAATAGTATAGATTTATAAGTAGTAGTGTGTTCTAATCAAGTGTGATAAATAATTAGGTGTCGACGAGCGGGAAGGTGTCGTTCTCACTGTTATAAGGTGTGTAACACTATACTAAATTTCTCATAGATCTAAAATAATAATGATTTGTATGAAAATATGTATGATAATGGTTGCGAGTATCATTCAGTGGTACATGTTATTCAGGTATGTTTACCCCCTAATGCTTCGTTAATAATGCTATAAGCATGAATATGAAATGTGTATGATTCTATTATGATTTTGGGGGTATATGGCATGATTTTGAAATAATATGTTTATTGCATGGGCATATGGGTGATATTGTGAAAGGGGAAGTGTTCCGGTGGTTTTTACCACATGATCCGGTGACTTCGGTCACATATATGAATCCGGTGACTTCGGTCACATATATGAAATCCGGTGACTTCAGACACATTTTATGAATCCGGTGACTCTGTTACAATTATCTGGTGGCCATGCCACAAAATTATAAGGGCGATGTGCATGTTGACTGCAGGAACTACCTTCGATGGTGTGTAGCGGATGGAGGGTCGATTTAGTAATCCCCACGGTGTGATTGGTAGGTACGGGTGGTGTGTAGCAAATGGATTTTTTAGGTGGGCTCGGGATTGCATTTCATTTATATATATAGATGTGATTTAATAGATTTTATCTGATTTGATATAAAATGAGCTTATCGCTAAATATGTTTTAAATGGGCTTAATGGCTTTGATTGATTGGGTTTTTTTTTAGTGTAATGTTGCACATTGAGTCTGTTGACTCGCCCTTTTATGGGATATATTTCAGTGGACGCTTAGCGTGACGGATCGGTCACGAGGAATACGTGGTGGCCATTGCTCAACTAAGTATTTGGAGTTTCTTTTAATTAAACCTACTAAGTTTATTTTATTATTTAGGATTTATTTTGGGTTATGTTATTTTGTAATAAGGCCATTATGAACTTTAAATTTTTATGTTTTAGATTTTAATCTGCTACAATCAAATATTTACTAAATAATAAAATGATTTTGAAAAATAACTTAAACTATTTTGACACCTAAACACCTATGGTTTTTACAATAATAATAAGTTTTTCATTGAATTTAGTTTTCTTTAACTTAATAATCTCCGTGTTACGGGTAAGGATTATCTATCAATTGTTCTTCTTTCTTTTCTTTTGGATTAGCCGATTTTAGGAATCTAATCCTCTTATTTCTCCTTGGCCGAATCTTTGAAGGAGGATTTTGGGATTCTTTTCGTGGCCAACGATAAGGAGAAATTCATCGGGAAATTAAATATTCAAGGTAAAGGAGTTTTATATTACTTTTTATATCGTTTTAGATAGACTACTAATCGCTTTCGTTTTAGGGGACTCTATCGCTCGATCATTTTCCGTAAACGTAAGATTTTGGAGCAAACAAAATAGGTTCGAAAAGAGCGGTAAGGAGTGTTTGGAAGAGGGGTGGTTCTGAGATACCCTCAAATTTCAAACGAAGGGCTGTATCGGGGATTCGAGACTTTCCACCGGGTTGTGGACCCTCTGCCAACGAAGATCGATTATTTGAAGTTGTGTGTACACCCGAGCCACTATTTGTTCGTGGTTTGTCATCAAATTTTGATCCATCTATTGGAGAAAAATCACATATAATAGTTGTCTGAGATTTTGAGGGTAAGGAATTAGATTATTCATCAATAGTATAGATTTATAAGTAGTAGTGTGTTCTAATCAAGTGTGATAAATAATTAGGTGTCGCATTTAGCGGGAAGGTGTCGTTCTCATTTGTTATAAGGTGTGTAACACTATACTAAATTTCTCATAGATCTAAAATAATAATGATTTGTATGAAAATATGTATGATAATAGTTGCAGTATCATTCATTGGTACATGTTATTCGGTATGTTTACCCCTAATGCTTCATTAATAATGCTATAAGCATGAATATGAAATGTGTATGATTCTATTATGATTTTGGGGTATATGGCATGATTTTGAAATAATATGTTTATTGCATGGGCATATGGGTGATATTGTGAAAGGGAAGTGTTAGGTGGTTTTACCACATAATCCGGTGACTTTGGTCACATATATGAATCCGTGACTTCGGTCACATATATGAAATCCGGTGACTTGGTCACATTTATGAATCCGTGATTCGTTATAATTATCTGGTGGCCATGCCACAAAATTATAAGGCGATGTGCATGTTGACCGCAGAACTACCTTCGATGGTGTGTAGCGGATGGAGGGTCGATTTAGTAATCCCCACTTGTGATTGGTAGGTACGGTGGTGTGTAGCGGATGGATTTTTAGGTGGGCTCTGGATTGCATTTCATTTATATATATAGATGTGATTTAATAGATTTTATCGATTTGATATAAAATGAGCTTATGGCTAAATTTGTTTTAAATGGGCTTAATGGCTTTGATTGATTGGGTTTTTTTAGTGTAATGTTGCACATTGAGTCTGTTGACCCACCCTTTTATGGGATATATTTGGTGACGCTTAGCGTGATGGATCGGTCGTGAGGAATACGTGGTGGCCATTGCTCAACTAAGTATTTTGAGTTTCTTTTAATTAAACCTACTAAGTTTATTTTTGTTATTTAGGATTTATTTTGCGTTATGTTATTTTTGTAATAAGGCCATTATGAACTGTTTTAATTTTTATGTTTTAGATTTTTAATGCTACAATCAAATATTTACTAAATAATAAAATGATTTGAAAAATAACTTAAACTATTTTGACACCTAAACACCTATGGTTTTTACAATAATAATAAGTTTTTCATTGAATTTAGTTTTCTTTAACTTAAGAATCTCCGTGTTACTGTAAGGATTATCTATCAATTGTTCTTCTTTCTTTTCTTTTGGATTAGCCGATTTTAGGAATCTAATCCTCTTATTTCTCCTTGGCGAATCTTTAAAGGAGGATTTTGGGATTCTTTTCGTGGCCAACGATTAAGGAGAGATTCATCGAAAATTAAATATTCAAGGTAAAGGAGTTTTATATTACTTGTTATATCGTTTTAGATAGACTACTAATCGCTTTCTTTTTAGGGGACTCTATCGCTCGATCATTTTCCGTAAACGTAAGATTTTGGAGCAAACAAAGTAGGTTCGAAAAGAGCGGTAAGGAGTGTTTGGAAGAGGGGTGGTTCTGATATACCCTCAAATTTCAAACGAAGGGCTCTATCGGGGATTCGAGACTTTCCACCGGGTTGTGGACCCTCTGCCAACGAAGATCGATTATTTGAAGTCGTGTGTACACCCGAGCCACTATTTGTTCGTGGTTTGTCATCAAATTTTGATCCATCTATTGGAGAAAATCACATATAATGATTGTCCGAGATTTTGAGGGTAAGGAATTATATTATTCATCAATAGTATAGATTTATAAGTAGTAGTGTGTTCTAATCAAGTGTGATAAATAATTAGGTGTATTTGGCGGGAAGGTGTCATTCTCTTTGTTATAAGGTGTGTAACACTATACAAAATTTCTCATAGATCTAAAATAATAATGATTTGTATGAAAATATGTATGATAATGGTTGCGAGTATCATTCAGTGGTACATGTTATTCAGGTATGTTTACCCCCTAATGCTTCGTTAATAATGCTATAAGCATGAATATGAAATGTGTATGATTCCATTATGATTTTGGGGGTATATGGCATGATTTTGAAATAATATGTTTATTGCACGGGCATATGGGTGATATTGTGCAAGGGGAAGTGTTCCGGTGGTTTTTACCACATAATCCGGTGACTTCGGCCACATATATGAATCCGATGACTTCAGTCACATATATGATTCCGGTGACTTCAGACACATTTTATGAATCCGGTGACTCTGTCACAATTATCTGGGGCCATGCCACAAAATTATAAGGGCGATGTGCATGTTGACTGCAGCAACTGCCTTCGATGGTGTGTAGCGGATGGAGGGTCGATTTAGTAATCGCCACGGTGTGATTGGTAGGTATGGGTGGTGTGTAGCAAATGGATTTTTTAGGTGGGCTCAGGATTGCATTTCATTTATATATATACATGTGATTTAATAGATTTTATCTGATTTGATATAAAATGAGCTTATCGCTAAATATGTTTTAAATGGGCTTAATGGCTTTGATTGATTGGGTTTTTTTAGTGTAATGTTGCACATTGAGTGCATTGACTCGCCCTTTTATGGGATATATTTAGGTGGCGCTTAGCGTGACGGATCGGGTCATGAGGAATACGTGGTGGCCATTGCTCAACTAAGTATTTTGAGTTTCTTTTAATTAAACCTACTAAGTTTATTTTTATTATTTAGGCTTTATTTTGGGTTATGTTATTTTTGTAATAAGGCCATTATGAACTATTTTAAATTTTTATGTTTTAGATTTTAATCTGCTACAATCAAATATTTACTAAATAATAAAATGATTTTGAAAAATAACTTAAACTGCTTTTGACACCTAAACACCTATGGTTTTACAATAATAATAAGTTTTTCATTGAATTTAGTTTTCTTTAACTTAATAATCTCCGTGTTACGGGTAAGGATTATCTATCAATTATTCTTCTTTCTTTTCTTTTGGATTAGCCGATTTTAGGAATCTAATCCTCTTATTTCTCCTTGGTCGAATCTTTGAAGGAGGATTTTGGGATTCTTTTCGTACAACGATAAGGAGAGATTCATCGGAAATTAAATATTCAAGGTAAAGGAGTTTTATATTACTTTTTATATCGTTTTAGATAGACTACTAATCGCTTTCGTTTTAGGGGACTCTATCGCCGATCATTTTAAAATGGCGTAAGATTTTGGAGCAAGCAAAATAGGTTCGAAAAAAGCGGTAAGGAGTGTTTGGAAGAGGGTGGTTCGATATACCTCAAATTTCAAGCGAAGGTCAGATCGGGATTCGAGACTTTCCACCAGTTGTGGACCCTCCGCCAACGAAGATCGATTATTTGAAGTTGTGTGTACACCGAGCCACTATTTGTTCGTGGTTTGTCATAGGGTTTTGATCCATCTATTGGAGAAAATCACATATAATGATTGTCCGAGATTTTGAGGGTAAGGAATTAGATTATTCATCAATAGTATAGATTTATAAGTAGTAGTGTGTTCTAATCAAGTGTGATAAATAATTAGGTGTCGACGCGGGAAGGTGTCGTTCTCCTTTGTTATAAGGTGTGTAACACTATACTAAATTTCTCATAGATCTAAAATAATAATGATTTGTATGAAAATATGTATGATAATGGTTGCAGTATCATTCAATGGTACATGTTATTCGGTATGTTTACCCCTAATGCTTCGTTAATAATGCTATAAGCATGAATATGAAATGTATGATTCTATTATGATTTTGGGGTATATGGCATGATTTTGAAATAATATGTTTATTGCATGGGCATATGGGTGATATTGTGAAAGGGAAGTGTTAGGTGGTTTTACCACATAATCCGTGAATTCGGTCACATATATGAATCCGGTGACTTGGTCACATATATGAAATCCGTGACTTGGTCACATTTTATGAATCCGTGATTACATTACAATTATCTGGTGGCCATGCCACAAAATTATAAGGGCGATGTGCATGTTGACTGCAGCAACTGCCTTCGATGGTGTGTAGCGGATGGAGGGTCGATTTAGTAATCCCCACGGTGTGATTGGTAGGTACAGGTGGTGTGTAGCGGATGGATTTTTAGGTGGGCTCGGGATTGCATTTCATTTATATATATACATGTGATTTAATCGATTTTATCTGATTTGATATAAAATGGGCTTATGGCTAAATTTGTTTTAAATGGGCTTAATGGCTTTGATTGATTGGGTTTTTTAGTGTAATGTTGCACATTGAGTCATTGACTCACCCTTTTATGGGATATATTTTGGTGACGCTTAGCGTGATGGATCGGTCGTGAGGAATACGTGGTGGCCATTGCTCAACTAAGTATTTGGAGTTTCTTTTAATTAAACCTACTAAGTTTATTTTTGTTATTTAGGATTTATTTTGCGTTATGTTATTTTTGTAATAAGGCCATTATGAACTATTTAAATTTTTATGTTTTAGATTTTTAATCTGCTACAATCAAATATTTACTAAATAATAAAATGATTTGAAAAATAACTTAAACTGCTTTTGACACCTAAACACCTATGGTTTTACAATAATAATAAGTTTTTCATTGAATTTAGTTTTCTTTAACTTAATAATCTCCGTGTTACGGTAAGGATTATCTATCAATTGTTCTTCTTTCTTTTCTTTTGGATTAGCCGATTTTAGGAATCTAATCCTCTTATTTCTCCTTGGCCGAATCTTTAAAGGAGGATTTTGGGATTCTTTTCGTGGCCAACGATTAAGGAGAGATTCATCGGGAAATTAAATATTCAAGGTAAAGGAGTTTTATATTACTTGTTATATCGTTTTAGATAGACTACTAATCGCTTTCTTTTTAGGGGACTCTATCGCTCGACTATTTTCCGTAAACGTAAGATTTTGGAGCAAACAAAATAGGTTCGAAAAGAGCGGTAAGGAGTGTTTGGAAGAGGGGTGGTTCTGATATACCCTCAAATTTCAAACGAAGGGCTGTATCGGGGATTCGAGACTTTCCACCAGGTTGTGGACCCTCTGCCAACGAAGATCGATTATTTGAAGTTGTGTGTACACCCGAGCCACTATTTGTTCGTGGTTTGTCATAGGGTTTTGATCCATCTATTGGAGAAAAATCACATATAACAGTTGTCTGAGATTTTGAGGGTAAGGAATTAGATTATTCATCAATAGTATAGATTTATAAGTAGTAGTGTGTTCTAATCAAGTGTGATAAATAATTAGGTGTCGATTTGGCGGGAAGGTGTCGTTCTCATCATTATAAGGTGTGTAACACTATACTAAATTTCTCATAGATCTAAAATAATAATGATTTGTATGAAAATATGTATGATAATGGTTGCAGTATCATTCAATTGGTACATGTTATTCAGGTATGTTTACCCCCTAATGCTTCGTTAATAATGCTATAAGCATGAATATGAAATGTGTATGATTCTATTATGATTTTGGGGGTATATGGCATGATTTTGAAATAATATGTTTATTGCATGGGCATATGGGTGATATTGTGAAAGGGGAAGTGTTCCGGTGGTTTTTACCACATAATCCGGTGACTTCGGTCACATATATGAATCCGGTGACTTCGGTCACATATATGAAATCCGGTGACTTCGGTCACATTTTATGAATCCGGTGATTCTGTTACAATTATCTGGTGGCCATGCCACAAAATTATAAGGGCGATGTGCATGTTGACTGCAGGAACTACCTTCGATGGTGTGTAGCGGATGGAGGGTCGATTTAGTAATCCCCACGGTGTGATTGGTAGGTACGGGTGGTGTGTAGCGGATGGATTTTTTAGGTGGGCTCGGGATTGCATTTCATTTATATATATAGATGTGATTTAATAGATTTTATCTGATTTGATATAAAATGAGCTTATGGCTAAATTTGTTTTAAATGGGCTTAATGGCTTTGATTGATTGGGTTTTTTTTTAGTGTAATGTTGCACATTGAGTCTGTTGACTCACCCTTTTTATGGGATATATTTCAGGTGACGCTTAGCGTGATGGATCGGGTCAGCGAGGAATACGTGGTGGCCATTGCTCAACTAAGTATTTCGGAGTTTCTTTTAATTAAACCTACTAAGTTTATTTTTGTTATTTAGGATTTATTTTGCGTTATGTTATTTTTGTAATAAGGCCATTATGAACTGTTTAAATTTTTATGTTTTAGATTTTTAATCTGCTACAATCAAATATTTACTAAATAATAAAATGATTTCGAAAAATAACTTAAACTGTTTTGACACCTAAACACCTATGGTTTTTACAATAATAATAAGTTTTTCATTGAATTTAGTTTTCTTTAACTTAATAATCTCCGTGTTACGGGTAAGGATTATCTATCAATTGTTCTTCTTTCTTTTCTTTTGGATTAGCCGATTTTAGGAATCTAATCCTCTTATTTCTCCTTGGCCGAATCTTTAAAGGAGGATTTTGGGATTCTTTTCGTGGCCAACGATTAAGGAGAGATTCATCGGAAATTAAATATTCAAGGTAAAGGAGTTTTATATTACTTGTTATATCGTTTTAGATAGACTACTAATCGCTTTCTTTTTAGGGGACTCTATCGCTCGACTATTTTCCGTAAACGTAAGATTTTGGAGCAAACAAAATAGGTTCGAAAAGAGCGGTAAGGAGTGTTTGGAAGAGGGGTGGTTCTGATATACCCTCAAATTTCAAACGAAGGGCTATATCGGGGATTCGAGACTTTCCACCGGGTTGTGGACCCTCTGCCAACGAAGATCGATTATTTGAAGTCGTGTGTACACCCGAGCCACTATTTGTTCGTGGTTTGTCATCAAATTTTGATCCATCTATTGGAGAAAAATCACATATAACAGTTGTCCGAGATTTTGAGGGTAAGGAATTATATTATTCATCAATAGTATAGATTTATAAGTAGTAGTGTGTTCTAATCAAGTGTGATAAATAATTAGGTGTCGACGAGCGGGAAGGTGTCGTTCTCACTGTTATAAGGTGTGTAACACTATACTAAATTTCTCATAGATCTAAAATAATAATGATTTGTATGAAAATATGTATGATAATGGTTGCGAGTATCATTCAGTGGTACATGTTATTCAGGTATGTTTACCCCCTAATGCTTCGTTAACAATGCTATAAGCATGAATATGAAATGTGTATGATTCCATTATGATTTTGGGGGTATATGGCATGATTTTGAAATAATATGTTTATTGCACGGGCATATGGGTGATATTGTGAAAGGGGAAGTGTTCCGGTGGTTTTTACCACATAATCCGGTGACTCCGGCCACATATATGAATCTGGTGACTTCAGTCACATATATGATTCCGGTGACTTCAGTCACATTTTATGAATCCGGTGACTCTGTCACAATTATCTGGTGGCCATGCCACAAAATTATAAGGGCGATGTGCATGTTGACTGCAGCAAGTGCCTTCGATGGTGTGTAGTGGATGGAGGGTCGATTTAGTAATCCCCACGGTGTGATTGGCAGGTATGGGTGGTGTGTAGCAAATGGATTTTTTAGGTGGGCTCAGGATTGCATTTCATTTATATATATACATGTGATTTAATAGATTTTATCTGATTTGATATAAAATGAGCTTATCGCTAAATATGTTTTAAATGGGCTTAATGGCTTTGATTGATTGGGTTTTTTTTTAGTGTAATGTTGCACATTGAGTCTGTTGACTCGCCCTTTTTATGGGATATATTTCAGGTGGCGCTTAGCGTGACGGATCGGGTCAGCGAGGAATACGTGGTGGCCATTGCTCAACTAAGTATTTCGGAGTTTCTTTTAATTAAACCTACTAAGTTTATTTTTATTATTTAGGCTTTATTTTGGGTTATGTTATTTTTGTAATAAGGCCATTATGAACTGTTTAAATTTTTATGTTTTAGATTTTTAATCTGCTACAATCAAATATTTACTAAATAATAAAATGATTTTGAAAAATAACTTAAACTGTTTTGACACCTAAACACCTATGGTTTTTACAATAATAATAAGTTTTTCATTGAATTTAGTTTTCTTTAACTTAATAATCTCCGTGTTACGGGTAAGGATTATCTATCAATTATTCTTCTTTCTTTTCTTTTGGATTAGCCGATTTTAGGAATCTAATCCTCTTATTTCTCCTTGGCCGAATCTTTGAAGGAGGATTTTGGGATTCTTTTCGTGGCCAACGATAAGGAGAGATTCATCGGGAAATTAAATATTCAAGGTAAAAGAGTTTTATATTACTTTTTATATCGTTTTAGATAGACTACTAATCGCTTTCGTTTTAGGGGACTCTATCGCTCGATCATTTTACGTAAACGTAAGATTTTGGAGCAAGCAAAATAGGTTCGAAAAGAGCGGTAAGGAGTGTTTGGAAGAGGGGTGGTTCGATATACCTCAAATTTCAAACGAAAGGTCAGATCGGGATTCGAGACTTTCCACCGGTTGTGGACCCTCCGCCAACGAAGATCGATTATTTGAAGTTGTATGTACACCCGAGCCACTATTTGTTCGTGGTTTGTCATAGGATTTTGATCCATCTATTGGAGAAAAATCACATATAACAGTTGTCCGAGATTTTGAGGGTAAGGAATTAGATTATTCATCAATAGTATAGATTTATAAGTAGTAGTGTGTTCTAATCAAGTGTGATAAATAATTAGGTGTCGACGGCGGGAAGGTGTCGTTCTCTTCGTTATAAGGTGTGTAACACTATACTAAATTTCTCATAGATCTAAAATAATAATGATTTGTATGAAAATATGTATGATAATGGTTGCGAGTATCATTCAATGGTACATGTTATTCAGGTATGTTTACCCCCTAATGCTTCGTTAATAATGCTATAAGCATGAATATGAAATGTGTATGATTCTGTTATGATTTTGGGGGTATATGGCATGATTTCGAAATAATATGTTTATTGCATGGGCATATGGGTGATATTGTGAAAGGGGAAGTGTTCCGGTGGTTTTTACCACATAATCCGGTGACTTCGGTCACATATATGAATCCGGTGACTTCGGTCACATATATGAAATCCGGTGACTTCGGTCACATTTTATGAATCCGGTGACTCTGTCACAATTATCTGTGGCCATGCCACAAAATTATAAGGCGATGTGCATGTTGTTGCAGAACTACCTTCGATGGTGTGTAGCGGATGGAGGTCGATTTAGTAATCCCCACGGTGTGATTGGTAGGTACGGTGGTGTGTAGCGGATGGATTTTTTAGGTGGGCTCGGATTGCATTTCATTTATATATATAGATGTGATTTAATAGATTTTATCTGATTTGATATAAAATGAGCTTATGGCTAAATTTGTTTTAAATGGGCTTAATGGCTTTGATTGATTGGGTTTTTTTTAGTGTAATGTTTCACATTGAGTCTGTTGACTCACCCTTTTTATGGGATATATTTGGTGACGCTTAGCGTGATGGATCGGTCAATGAGGAATACGTGGTGGCCATTGCTCAACTAAGTATTTGGAGTTTCTTTTAATTAAACCTACTAAGTTTATTTTATTATTTAGGATTTATTTTGCGTTATGTTATTTTTGTAATAAGGCCATTATGAACTGCTTAAATTTTTATGTTTTAGATTTTTAATCACTACAATCAAATATTTACTAAATAATAAAATGATTTGAAAAATAACTTAAACTGCTTTTGACACCTAAACACCTATGGTTTTTACAATAATAATAAGTTTTTCATTGAATTTAGTTTTCTTTAACTTAATAATCTCCGTGTTACGGGTAAGGATTATCTATCAATTGTTCTTCTTTCTTTTCTTTTGGATTAGCCGATTTTAGGAATCTAATCCTCTTATTTCTCCTTGGCCGAATCTTTACAGGAGGATTTTGGGATTCTTTTCGTGGCCAACGATTAAGGAGAGATTCATCGGGAAATTAAATATTCAAGGTAAAGGAGTTTTATATTACTTGTTATATCGTTTTAGATAGACTACTAATCGCTTCGTTTTAAGGGACTCTAACGCTCGATCATTTTCCGTAAACGTAAGATTTTGGAGCAAACAAAATAGGTTCGAAAAGAGCGGTAAGGAGTGTTTGGAAGAGGGGTGGTTCTGATATACCCTCAAATTTCAAACGAAGGGCTATATCGGGGATTCGAGACTTTCCATCGGGTTGTGGACCCTCTGCCAACGAAGATCGATTATTTGAAGTCGTGTGTACACCCGAGCCACTATTTGTTCGTGGTTTGTCATCAAATTTTGATCCATCTATTGGAGAAAATCACATATAATGATTGTCCGAGATTTTGAGGGTAAGGAATTATATTATTCATCAATAGTATAGATTTATAAGTAGTAGTGTGTTCTAATCAAGTGTGATAAATAATTAGGTGTCGACGGCGGGAAGGTGTCGTTCTCTTTGTTATAAGGTGTGTAACACTATACTAAATTTCTCATAGATCTAAAATAATAATGATTTGTATGAAAATATGTATGATAATGGTTGCAGTATCATTCAATTGGTACATGTTATTCGGTATGTTTACCCCTAATGCTTCGTTAATAATGCTATAAGCATGAATATGAAATGTGTATGATTCCGTTATGATTTTGGGGTATATGGCATGATTTTGAAATAATATGTTTATTGCATGGGCATATGGGTGATATTGTGAAAGGGAAGTGTTCGTTGGTTTTACCACATAATCCGTGACTTGGTCACATATATGAATCTGGTGACTTGGTCACATATATGAAATCCGGTGACTTCGGTCACATTTTATGAATCCGGTGACTCTGTCACAATTATCTGGTGGCCATGCCACAAAATTATAAGGGCGATGTGCATGTTGACTGCAGCAACTACCTTCGATGGTGTGTAGCGGATGGAGGGTCGATTTAGTAATCCCCACGGTGTGATTGGTAGGTACGGGTGGTGTGTAGCGGATGGATTTTTTAGGTGGGCTCGGGATTGCATTTCATTTATATATATACATGTGATTTAATAGATTTTATCTGATTTGATATAAAATGAGCTTATGGCTAAATATGTTTTGCATGGGCTTAATGGCTTTGATCGATTGGGTTTTTTTTTTAGTGTAATGTTGCACATTGAGTCTGTTGACTCACCCTTTTTATGGGATATATTTCAGGTGATGCTTATCGTGATGGATCGGGTCAGTGAGGAATACGTGGTGGCCATTGCTCAACTAAGTATTTCGGAGTTTCTTTTAATTAAACCTACTAAGTTTATTTTTATTATTTAGGATTTATTTTGGGTTATGTTATTTTTGTAATAAGGCCGTTATGAACTGTTTAAATTTTTATGTTTTAGATTTTTAATTGCTACAATCAAATATTTACTAAATAATAAAATGATTTCGAAAAATAACTTAAACTGTTTTGACACCTAAACACCTATGGTTTTTACAATAATAATAAGTTTTTCATTGAATTTAGTTTTCTTTAACTTAATAATCTCCGTGTTACGGGTAAGGATTATCTATCAATTGTTCTTCTTTCTTTTCTTTTGGATTAGCCGATTTTAGGACTCTAATCCTCTTATTTCTCCTTGGCTGAATCTTTGAAGGAGGATTTTGGGATTCTTTTCGTGGCCAACGATTAAGGAGAGATTCATCGGGAAATTAAATATTCAAGGTAAAGGAGTTTTATATTACTTGTTATATCGTTTTAGATAGACTACTAATCGCTTTCGTTTTAGGGGACCCTATCGCTCGATCATTTTTCGTAAACGTAAGATTTTGGAGCAAACAAAATAGGTTCAAAAAGAGCGATAAGGAGTGTTTGGAAGAGGGGTGGTTCTGATATACCCTTAAATTTCAAACGAAGGGCTGTATCGGGAATTCGAGACTTTCCACCGGGTTGTGGACCCTCTACCAACGAAGATCGATTATTTGAAGTCGTGTGTACACCCGAGCCACTATTTGTTCGTGGTTTATCATCGGATTTTGATCCATCTATTGGAGAAAAATCACATATAACAGTTGTCCAAGATTTTGAGGGTACGGAATTAGATTATTCATCAATAGTATAGATTTATAAGTAGTAGTGTGTTCTAATCAAGTGTGATAAATAATTAGGTGTCGATTTAGCGGGAGGTGTCGTTCTCATCATTATAAGGTGTGTAACACTATACTAAATTTCTCATAGATCTAAAATAATAATGATTTGTATGAAAATATGTATGATAATGGTTGCAGTATCATTCAATGGTACATGTTATTCGGTATGTTTACCCCTAATGCTTCGTTAATAATGCTATAAGCATGAATATGAAATGTGCATGATTCGTTATGATTTTGGGGTATATGGCATGATTTTGAAATAATATGTTTATTGCATGGGCATATGGGTAATATTGTGAAAGGGGAAGTGTTCCGGTGGTTTTTACCACATAATCCGGTGACTTCGATCACATATATGAATCCGGTGACTTCGGTCACATATATGAAATCCGGTGACTTCGGTCACATTTTATGAATCCGGTGATTCTGTCACAATTATCTGGTGGCCATGCCACAAAATTATAAGGCGATGTGCATGTTGACTGCAGAACTACCTTCGATGGTGTGTAGCGGATGGAGGTCGATTTAGTAATCCCCGGTGTGATTGGTAGGTACGGTGGTGTGTAGCGGATGGATTTTTTAGGTGGGCTCGGGATTGCATTTCATTTATATATATACATGTGATTTAATCGATTTTATCTGATTTGATATAAAATGAGCTTATGGCTAAATATGTTTTAAATGGGCTTAATGGCTTTGATCGACTGGGTTTTTTTTTTTAGTGTAATGTTGCACATTGAGTCTGTTGACTCACCCTTTTTATGGGATATATTTCAGGTGACGCTTAGTGTGATGGATCGGGTCTGCGAGGACTACGTGGTGGCCATTGCTCAACTAAGTATTTCGGAGTTTCTTTTAATTAAACCTACTAAGTTTATTTTTATTATTTAGGATTTATTTTGGGTTATGTTTTTTTGTAATAAGGTCGTTATGAACTATTTAAATTTTTATATTTTAGATTTTTAATCTTCTACAATCAAATATTTACTAAATAATTAAATGAGTTCAAAAATAACTTAAACTATTTTGACGCCTAAACACCTATGGTTTTTACAATAATAATAAGTTTTTCATTAAATTTAGTTTTCTTTAACTTAATAATCTTTTTCTTAAAGATAACGTTTTAAGTTGACATCAACTATAAAAACATCATTTACAACGCGACCACTAAGTAAACCCCTTGTATATGAAATCTTTGTATTTTCTTATAAAATTAAACAAGAATTAATTGATGTTTTACTTGAGGAACATACCAGATCCGGTCAGGGCTTGTGGGCCGGGTTTGGGGTGTTTCACTGTTTTAAATTTTGGTTAGAGTCCTTTATCATAGTGCCCTAAACTGCAGATTATTCTAAATCATCTGAATCATCGCCGATTTTATCTCAAAGTTATTAGCCGTAATTGTCGGCCTTACTATACTCTCCTGAACCATGTCCAAACTTGGTAAGGCATAATCCATTAGGGTTCTCTCATTCCAAGCCATATGTATGTTTGCAGGTAACTATGGTGCTGGTGGGTTTCCAAAGGCATTATCGTCAATGTCGAGAAACAACGGATTTTCACGTGGTACGTTACTTATAGCAGGTGGTGGTGGATCTTGCATCTGCTGTTGCTTTCTACGATTTCTTCTGATTATTCTCTCTGGATCTGTGGCTGCTACAATAGACGTGCCCGTACTGTGAGTCATACATGAAACCAAGAAAGAAAGGATTAGTAAATAAAATAAAATAAAATCATATCTATTACCTAAAAAATTCGAAATTATTCTTTTTTTCAATGCAAAAATTAGAATCAATCTAATGACGTTGCCTCCTCGGCAACGGCACCAACAATTTGACCACCTCTAGACATACTAAATCTAGAGTGTGAATACTATAATAAAATATAGAAATATGAGTTGGTATCTACAAGTATACAGGTCGAGTTGTAATATAGTTTTGCAATGAAGTAGGTAAGTACTCCAAGGATCGTACCTAAGGGAGGCGAGTGCCAGATCAATTCTAACCTAAACACTAAAAAATCTAATAGTACCTTAAATTAGTTATAGTATGAAAACATAAAATAAGGGATTTTAAGTTTTTATAATAATAAAACAAAATATCATAAAAGAAATAAACTTCATGATATAAAAAAGGAAAATGAATCAAATCATGATTATGGGTGATTAGCTCCCTTCGGTAATCCCCATCACTGTCGTTTCGGGTTCCTCATCAATCAACTAGTCACTATCCAAGTAGGAGCTTCCAACCTTCCACTAACATAATAAGTCAGCAAGGACTACTTATCTTCTGACCTCATAGTCTAGACAAGGTTGGGGTAAAGGTGTTCATGGATGGGCCATACCAATTTTAGGTTAATTCCCACCTTGATGACTTCCCAAGGTTGTCAAGCCTAGGGTTTGTTTCACATTCTTCCTTTTCTTAAACAGCTGAACCATTGAGTAACCCTACAAAACAATCAATAGATTATACCTTCACTCGCTAATCCCCCAAAAAGGGATTAGTTCCTCATGGTTTTCATAGACAATATAGAATCAATGTAAAGAGAAAACATGCTAATTAAATTGATAGTATAGAATATATGAAAGAGCTTGATTGTATTGAGATTAATCGTGAATTCAAAAGGTTTAAATGCATTCCACAATTTTGATCTCTTGAGAACAACAAAGACCAACTGAAATAAATTCTAAAACCTAAAAACGAAAGAAACATTAAACTAAATTTACTAAAGAAAATCTAGGCTAAGTGAATGATGTCCATAACATGTTCCAAATGAGCTTATTTATAAAGTTCAAGTGGCCACCATCCTCAACCCTAGGTTAGCTAATGTTCTCTAGCTTTAAGTTTGATTGTACAAACTAAAATGCCCTTATTTCTTAGGTGTATTCTTAAAAATAACATTTTTCTGAGACTTGTCCCTGTCTAGCATCATCTCAGACTTCCATCATGTCAACCATATGCACAAATATACAGATTGGGGGCTTCTAATGGTGGACTAGCAGATGTCTCGTCACAACTGTGGATTCTGACTGAACTCTATATAAACTTACTATATTACTTTAAAAATTTTCTTCTTATAACTTAGCCTATGCTTAACCCTGCTTCTAAGGTAGACCCATTCACTTTCTCATTTGCTATCTTGAATAAGAGATTTGGCAGATACATAAACACCCATTCCTTTCAAAATTGTACTCGCAAGATAGTCTCGTAGGGTTTTCCCACTCTAGAACATTTGACTAAGACACTTCTAATAGCATATAGTTCCCGATGGACTATCTCCTTCTTAGATTTCTCTTGGCGGACTTCCACAACTAATAATCACCAAGTGGACTTCTCCGCTCTATATAGTCCTGATTGACTTTTACTTTTTCCATTATTTCCTGGCAGACTCTCTTTTTACAATAGCCCTTGGTGGACTTTCTCGCTTTTCTAGTGACCTCTTTATCAATTATCACTTAAGATTTCAAATTTGATAAACCATTCCATAAAATCTTAGCCAATTATGGTTCTATATTAACTATGATAGACTCTTAATTACAAATACCACGAAGAAAATACCCTTCCTTCCATATATGGTTTAAGACGCTTCTACCAGTTTCTCTTACCTTCACATTTTGGCGGATCCCTTTATTTGGCATGCTTTCCGCATTTTCAGACGCACCATAATTATCTTCTCAAACTACTTGCCACATAAGTCACACGGTAACATTTCTTTTTATGCCCTGATAGGCTTCCTATTCATCATCCTGACGAACTCTATTTTTTCCATACTGAGTACTTGTTCGCCACTGGATCATGCCATGACTAACCATGGACTTCTAATCTTGAAGAATTAGTAAACCCTTTTCAAGTTATCACCCCGAAGGACCTGTATACTGTTTACATGGTGTCACTATGAATGACCTATATAGTATTGTCACGATGTTGCCTCGAAGGATCAGTCGAAAATCGTTGTCACCCCGAGGACCATTCAGTAACTGTTTACATGTTGCCACCAAACTCCCTTGAATCCCATAACAATCCTCTCATTCCTCCACTATGCCAATTTTTCCAATCTTCATCTTCCCCATCAAAGTAATTCCCTCTATACTACGGATATAATAAATATGCATTTCACGCAAGTCATTGTACTTATTATCATAACATACAGTTCACCATTGATTAATATGTCAATCCACACCCATTTGACATCCAATGAACAATACTAGCAAGCATACACATGCTCACATAGTGTTATGCATATACAACATACTCATTCACCATATTCATACATAACCATGAATTCAAACAAATTTAGAGAAGACATAGACGCATATCACACAAGAAAGACAACATCATCAATCATCCAAAGGTAGAGTACAGAAACTCACCTTAAATCATTCATTTTCATCATCTTAACTTGTCCAAACGCCAGAGCCTCTTATGTCCAAGAAACTAAGCCATAAAAACCAAATATACAAGTTAAACAAAGGTATTCAAACCTTAAAAAACCAGTATCCATTTTTATACAAAAACTTTTCAAGAGTCTTTACTTCTCTCTTCCTCTAACTCACGAGTACAAAAAGCCTTAAGAGGTTACCATCTTATTGGATTCTCTATTTTTTACTCCCGAGTCTTACATTCACCGCCCCATGTAGAGCTTTCATTAACTTTCTCTTCTTTGGAGCAATCAAAGAAGACGATGCAGATGAGAAAAACAATTATAAATAGATTTGAGAAGAATTCCTTTCAGAAATATCCCTTCTCACACACATTTATATACCACTATTTTGCATGGTCTCTACAGTCCAAAATAGCCATATATCGCCAATCATTTTGTCTCCCACTAAGGAACCCTCGGTTGCAACTTAATCAAACCAGAATTGGATATGAACTAATTACCACATATCCCAATAGAGCCTGCCAACTTACTATATTATTTAATTAACCCCCAGCTCTCCATTAGATTCGTGACTTTAATTAAAACCAAATGTGACAAAATAAATGTAATGTAATTTAGAAGCTGGGAGTTGTAAGGATCTTCTAATCCATTTTGAGTTTAGATATCTTTGGACCATCATTGTTTGCTTCTAGAGAAGATCTAACGAAGATAAAAGAGAAAGAGAGAGAGAAATGTTTAAAAAAATGATGACTAATTTAGTTACAAATAGGTGATGCCAGAAGTGAAACTAAAGGACTTGAAAGTATATTTTTGATCATCCAAACATGAGAAAAATTGTAAACGAGAGAATTCTCAAATAAGGAAAGAAATTTGGATTTATGTAAAATCATATAAAATGAAAAAAAAAAGCATAAAGAGCAGAATGTTATAGTTTATATAGTATAAAATTGTATAGAGAGCAGAATATTAGTGATGAGATGTGAAGGAATATAAATATAATCTATTTAAAAAGGTTGAGTATTTGATACACTGGTTGCATACTTTTTTTTAATTTCACAAGCAAAATAGTAAATTTGTCACTTGTCCTTTTTAGAATTTTTTTACCATACCCTATATATACTTGTCACCAATCTAATCATACTTGTGAAATTTTTGGTAATGTACCAAAAATTTCCCTTTAAAAATATATTATTAAGATTTGAGTCTTAAACCTTTAAGTAAAAAATTGAATTACTACTCCAAGTCCAAGACGATATAATTATTTTAATTTTAAAGATAAAATTATAAATATGTTTAGTTAGAAAATTATTCTTTCTCTCGTAGAATGAGTATGATATAATTTTAAAATCACTATTAAAAGATGTAAAAACATTTGTAATTGTAGCACCCCTTGCCCAACACAGTCGCGAGGTCCGAGTTATCAGATGTTACATTTGCTACTAGAACAACATAGACAATAATACACCATTTGATCATTCAAACATGTAAATAAGAATCATTCACACACATAATATGTTACATAATCATTTTTGGGTCCCACATGAGCTTATGAAAGTTCTTTTGTTAGCCTGAGCTTAAATTAGGACTAAATTGTGAAGTTTTAAAAATTATGGACCAACGTCGCGACACCATGAAATCAATGAGTTACGCCGCAAAGTCAAGCATTTTCACGTCACGATGATGTCACGATGCCACTCACTATTGGACCATGTTGCGACGTCGGAGGCTCACGGTCGCAACGTTGCCCTTGTTTGGGAAAACACACATTTGTTTCGAGTTTCATGCTTCCTATACAACATCCATAACAATTGACACATATTTCCACAATTCAAAACACATGCAATCCATATCAATTCATGCTAATTCAAGTTCATAAACATGTGAAATCAAGCATCTAAGTTACCATCGATCAAACATTTTTCATTGGAGCAAATTCATTCCTTTAGCAAGTAGTTATGCCAATTTATTACTTTTAACAATAAAACATACCATATTTTTACAAATTAGAAGCTTGGCACTTAAATGGCTCCAACATGAATCACACAAAGTATGCATTCAATTACATATCATACGTAAAATTTAATTATACCATTTCTCAAGCCCTTCTATCAACTTAGCTATTCCAACTATCTTACTTGCATTCTTTAACATATCAAACCATACAAATTAAGGTCATTACACATACTAGCATCACACAAGATCAAACCATGCATTAATTAGATTACATACCCACATCAAGCACAAGTTCAACCATTATCACATTACCATATAACCATTAACTCCAAATAAACTATTTCCATAACAAAAGCCCTTATATACATGCCAAAATATCTAGACTCAAATTAAACATAATTCTAACATCTTTTGATAGCATGTGTTTTGCTTTGATTCGGCTCAACAAGTTTCGCAAGGTTGCGATCTATAAGGGAAAGAAACAACTAGAGTAAACATTTAGAATTCTTAGTAAGTGCAAATGGAAATACTACGCTTACCTTTTTCTTATATAAGCATAATAGCAAGCCTTAGTTTGGCATAATGTTGGTTAGAACATGGCATTCAAAACATTAACAAGGTGAGCATATGCTTATATCAATGATCATTATATAATACAAGTTACTTAGACATACCAAGTGGAACGACCCAAAAGTCAATGATGTCAAAAACGGTGGTTTCGAGGCCCGTTATCCGATGATCGAATCCAAAAATGTTATTATTAATATTTATGAGTCAATTATAGTATTATATTGAATTTAGGTCCGACGAATTTGTTAATTGGATAGTTAGTTAAAGTACAAATGTTTCGACCCTAAGTTAATGGTGTCAAAAAATGCAATTTTGGAACCCCATTTCCAATGTTTGAACCCGTAAATATTATTTAATATTTAAAATTTTATTATAAATTTTAATTAAGGTTTGGTCCATTAATTTTGTTAATTTAAGAGTTAGTTAAGGTACAAAGACTAAATTGTAAAAGTGGTAAAAGTTAATTGCTATGGATTTTTAATTAGCCAAAGGACTAGTCGAGTAATTAGCACAATTGAAGATAGCCAAACAGTGGTGGATGTTAGTTGGCAACCACCAAATTTGCTAAGTATGCTTAATATTCGTTTAATTAAGATTTTATTAATTAGTTAATTTTAATTAATAATTAAACATGGTATAGAAGACAAAAAAAAATAAAAGAACAAGATGATACTTCATTCATCTTCAACCTTGTGCCATGAGATGAAGAAAGAAAACCCTTTTTGGAAGCTTAAATTTTGGTCCTTGTAAGTTCAATTTAGTCTTTTTTTTGTAATTTTATGTTTTTGAGGTCTCGGGAGCTTAATTTAGCTAACCCGAGTACCAATTTGCAAAATTGTTAAAGCTTTCAAAAGTTGTCATTGTTGAATGCTTGATGAAATTGGTGTTAAATGGTTAGATTTTAAGCTTAGATATGAAACGGGACTAGTTTGTAATGTGAAAATTGTTAATTTTGAACATAGGGACTATAGTGTAAATTGTAACATCCTGAAAAGGGCCTATGCATTTTCGGTTTAATTGTACGAAATGACATGTCTTATGTGTTATGAATGTATTATGAACATTTTTGGAAACTTGGAAATGTAAGAAATGATTTAGAAATGTTAAGTTTCAAAAAGAGGAAAGTGAACATTTTGGAAACTTGGAAATGTTAAGTTAAAAGAGGAAAGTGAACATTTTGGAAACTTAAGCTAAAAGAGGAAAGTGAACATTTTGGAAACTTAAGTTAAAAGATGAAAGTGAACATTTTGGAAACCTGGAAATGTATGGAAATGTTAAGTTTAAAAAGAGGAAACTAAGGCAAGGTGGCCTTAAGAAAATTAATAGGAAGGATTTGACACACAAACAGGCTTGTCAAAGTGGCTTGAAGGCACCACTTAAAAGCCCAGCAAGTGACGCCATAAGCTTGTGTATTTAGGCCAGGGATCGAGTCACTTGGGAAGCAAATAAAAGAAATTTTATTTTTGCTTCTAGAAGCAAAGGAGGTGGACGGCACAAGGGAACCTAAGTGAAGAGTTTAATTCTCTTTAAAATTCACTAAATAGGTGGATAAATGATGGATAATTATTGTTCTTTTATTAGGAGATAAGAGATAATTGAGGATTAAGTCTATTATTGATTAAAGTGATAATTAAAAGATAAAAATTTATCACATAGGAAGAGTTGGCCGATTGGGGAGACTAAGGCCGATATTTTTTACCAAAAGGAAGAATAAGGCCATTCTACCTATTTCCTTCTTCCTTTTCCTCCTATTCTCACCGAATTCCCTAAGCAACACCCTCTTTTCTTCATTTGTTTTGAAAACACACCTTGTGCAAATTTGAAACTTCATTACCCAAATTGCTCAACTCTTCTTCTTCTTCTTCTTCTTCTTCTTCGCTACAAACACAATCAAAAGCCAAATATACCAATAGCCCTAGCCGATTCTCATTAAGCCTCAAGAGCGAAGTTGTGATACATATCAAGGCCATAGCCGATTATTGCTAAGGGTTCAAGCAAAGGGTGTGTCGACTTTTGTACTAAGGGTAAGGGCCAATCATCATTCAGTTTTCATTCTTTTTCTTTTAAGATTTGCCGAAATATATGATTAATCCCATTAATATCTTGTTTGCCGAAATTTGGAAAGATCATTCGGGATTTGCTAGTGTTGACTACAAGGAAGGTGAAGTTCTTTTCCGAAGGTACACCATAGGCCGCATGTTCCCTAGCTATTCGGTGAGTTTCGGGATTTAAAAACAAGGTAAGTACATATATGTACATTCGGCCAAAGGTCTATTTCATACTTTAATATTAGATTAAATCTAACATACGTGTATAGGTATTTCGACAGACATCTGAGGCAAGGGATACTTTTCAGGATTTGAGAATTCTAAGGTAAGTGTATTCACATATTCGGCCAAGGCCCTATCCTAAGTACTTAGATCTATTTGTTTTAATCGAAAACTAACCGATTCAAGGGATCTAATGATAAGCCGATTTTGAAGGGGAAGAATACAAGTTTCCGGGATTTGATTTTTAATTTAATCGGCAACAAGGTAAGTTTTGGTTGCAATAATCCTTCGGGATTTAGTCTTATGACCAAATAAACTTTTACTAAATAGTAAGTGATTAATCAAATGTAGGAACTTGAGATCTAAGGTAGTAGATCAGATTTCGGGATTTCAGTGAAGTTGTTAAGCGAATCAGGTGTGTACCCCACACTAATCTTAATAGATTTATGGCTTTAACTTGATATATGTGTTAATATGAAAGTGTAAGAATGTGGCTAAAGTACCATGTTACGGTACAAAGTACTCAGGTACGTTTCCTACTCCTACTAGGATTACAAAATATGTTATATTTAACATGTGAAAAGTGACTTAAATGTTGATTTAAGTATGATATGCATGATATGAATAATATGGGGCATTCGGGTTATATGAAAAAGGGGAAGTGAAAGTGGTGACTTTGGTCACACTATCTGAATGTGGTGACTTCGGTCACATTATCTGAATATGGTAACTTCGGTTACATTATCTGAATGTGGTCTCTCATGACACAATTATTTAATCTGGTGGCTATGCCACGAATTTTATATGGGCGATGAGCACGTCGACTGTAACACCCGGGATCTAGGGGTTATGCATTTAATGCATAACTCAAGTGATGGTAGGTTTATTGTATGTTTGGATGAGTTTTAAGGGGTTTGGAGAAGTCTAGAAGGTAAGAGAGGCCTTAGGAAATTTTTGGATTTTTATTGTTAAGAAGGGGAGCTTGGCTATTGGGGTCTTAAGAGAAATATTTGGGAGGTTTAGACTCAAGAATTGCTTTGGAAGAGTGGCAAGGAGGCGCCACATAAGGCATGGAGAAGTGACGCCTCAAGGGTGCTAAGGGGTCTCAGGTTCGAGCTGCAAGGGCAGCATTTTGGTTTGTTTTTGCGTCATGAGCAGGGGGGAGTGTTGGATTCGGCCAAGGCACTTAAAAGGAGGATTTTGACTTGTTCAAATCATTTTAAATGAGTGGCTAAGAGAAGGCTTGGGTTGGTTTTATTTTGAATTTGTTTGAAAGGTTGGTGTAGAGCATTTTTAGGAGGGAATCAAGGGATTGGGAGAGAGGTATAGGAGTGGGACGGCTAAGGGTCTTCTTGTTGACATTTTCGCCATGAAGGGTTTGGAGGAGTAGCCAAATTCTATTTAAAGGGTGTGAGCTTCCTTGTTGCGAATTTTAGCTCTTTGTTCCTAAAACCTTCACTTTTTCTTCATTCTTCACTACTTCTATTTGTTCTTGCAAACTGTTTCTCCTTTAAGCGACTTTTGTTTTCTCTTCTTTTCCTATCAATAGCCGAACCTCTGAAGCCCCATTATTATTCCTTTCTTTTCCTATTCTCATCTAAGTGAAAGCACTCTTAGCCAAAACTGTCCCTTCTCTTGTCATCTTGCTTAAGCCGATTCTTGAGGCCGTCAAGTACTCTCTCTCTCGCCTCTGCAAGCTTGGGGTAGTAAGTAAGCTCTTCCCTAGTATTCGGTTTGTTCTTTCTCTTGTGGGGTGCCGAAATCAAAGGGTTGTCGTGGTGTTTGGAGTTGACCGAATGTTTTTATGGTCTTAATATGGTATTTCTTTCGTGTGTAGCCAAGGGAAGGAAACACTAAGGATCTTTTGAGGCTTGATTTCATAAGGGTTTTCGATAGTCTTTTTGGGGTAAGTGGCAATTTCAGGTTGGTTAAGCAAGTAAGGGGCAAATCGATAGAAGCATTTAGTAGCAATCGGGATTCGATCAGTTGAGGTAAGCAATATTTAGTAAGATTCAACGCTTAGATTTATGGTGGATTTATGAAGGTTTAACCGCTTGATCCGATTAAGCGTTTTGATGGAGGCAACTACCGGTCAAGGTGGGCAAGAGAAAGTCCTATTCCAAAGTTCAAGAAAAGAGCTATCTCAGTGGTTCGAGATTGGCCACCGGGGTGTGGGCCGGCGTCGAGCAAAGAAAGTTAGGGAGATCGCCGTAGTCTCGTTTAGCGATAGTGTTGGGATCGAGAGTTTAGAACTTCAGGTGTTAAGGTGCGTAATTATCGCACTGGTTCTCCTATTATTTGTGTATTAATGTGCTAATATAAGTTGTGTATGCTAAACCGGGTTTATGTGGATGTGGATTTGATACCCTAAGGGTATGTGCACGAATTCGGGTAAGTCCGTTTCGTTACGAGTTCTGTTGTTGATATACATGATATCATGATTTATGATGTATGTGCTATGAGATGCAACATTAAACATGTTAGCATGATTTGCATGATTTGCATACTTTACATGAGTCGGTATGATGATGGGTGATACGAGTGGAGGGGGAAGTGATATTCGTGTCGACGGACACCAGTGGTTTGGTACCACATTTCGTGACTACGGCCACCAGAGGTTTGGCACCTCTAGAGGTTTGGCACCTCATAGCGTCTCGTCCCATTGGCTTAGCACCACAGTGGGTTGGCCCCACAGATGATATTATGGGATTGACGCCAGTGATTTGGTACCACACGTGGGTTGGCCCCACAACTTGACTATTCGTGACTTCGGTCACCAGTGATTTGGTATCACTTTTGTGTCTTTGGGACACCAGAGGTTTGGCACCTCATAGCGACTTGTCCCTGTGGTTTCACACCACCGTGGGTTGGCCCCACTTTTGAGATATGGGATTGTCGCCAGTGATTTGGTATCACACGTGGGTTGGCCCCACAGATGGATTATTCGTGACTTTGGGTCACCAGTGGTTTGGCACCACCAGTGGTTTGGTACCACACGGGGTAGAGAAAGGTGTTTGGATGGCTAGGTTGGGTGCATATTGAAACTTGTGCATGTTAAACTTGATTATGATTTGTGTATGATGTTTTGCTAAACCGGGAAAAAGGGTTACACACTGAGTCTTGGTGACTCACCTTTTTCCTTTAACATTTTTAGGTGATGCGTAAAGCCGGACCGAGTTCGGAGAGGACACAAGGTGGCCCATGCAGAAGAGGATATTTGGATTATTTTATACATTTTAATGTTAAGTATTTTGTTAAAATATTGGGTTGTAATAAGGGCCTTACTATTATTTTGGTATTATTTTAATTAGGGCCTGATTACATTGAATTATCATTTGAATTTGATTTTGTTTTAGCAACTTTTATTCAAAAGATATACACTAAGGTTTTAATTTGGATATTTTATAATATCAAGTTTTTCACACAAATATTAAATGGACATGGTTTTCGAAAGGTTAACAATTTTTCATGTTTTACTCTAAAGTCACAAAAAGATTTTCAACCGTTTTTCCGCAGTGACATACCAGATCCGATCAGGGCTTGTGGGCCGAGTTTGGGGATGTTACAAATTGGTATCAAAGCCCAGTTCAAAACTCGGCTTTGAGGGTTTTGGGCCCAAAAACATTTTTTTATGGGCTTTCCAAAGATTTGGGTTTTCATAAAATTTTTCAGGTTATTCTAGCATGGCACCTGTACCTCCGGCCCGAAGTCCACCAGGTAAGTACTTCGGACTTTTGAAGTGATTTGGTTATTATAAATTGTTATGGGTTTATCTGGGGCTCGTAGATTAGAATATTAAGGCTTTTGGACCCTAGGATTAGTCTACTCAAACATATGCATAAGACTTAAAGATTACTAAACAAACCTGTGAAGTTAGTCGCCGAGTTAAGGTGTGGCAACCACTGTACGCATGTCTAGGAGCGATGATTGAGAAGAGCTTGGTATTTAAGCGGTCAAAGTCACTCACCTCCTCTTTACTCGAATCCTACAGTGCGTAGCTACTGCTCACTTAACCAAGAGGATCGGTTCATAGGCTAAACCAATTATTAAAACCCGGAAGGATTGGCCTTCTTGTTTTAAAACCTCTGCTTTTAAAATTTTCAAATGTACCCTTTGGTTTGTGAAACCCTAAATCGATTTTGAAAGACGTTTTCTCGATCTACAAAATTACAAAATGCCCCTATATTGTAAAATTATCGTATTACCCTCAACTTTTGATAAAATGATTTTCTTTGCAAAATACTAAAATCTCGAGTTTTAAAATATTAAGATACTCTGGGTTTGTGGAAATTCTGAAAATACCCACAGTTGATAAAATTACCAAAATGCCCTTGGTTTCTAAATTTTCATATTGCTCTCGATTCTTACTAAAATGTTTCTACTATACAAAATATCAGAAACTTCTGTTTTACAAATATCAAAATATCCTAATTTGGAGAATTTACGAAAATGCCCTTAACTTCCAAAATTACTAAAACAACCTCGATTTCTAAAATTTTTGCAACACCTCTGACTTGAAAAACAAATTTTCAAGATGACCCCCAAGATTTTGTAAATTCTGAAATGTCTTTAAATTGAAAAATTATTTTCAAAGTGACCCTGATTTATTACCGAAATACCCCGGTAGGAAAATGACGAAATTACCCCTGGGTTGGGAGTAGACAAAGGAATGCTATATAGTGTGTTGAATGCGTAATTCTCTGAATTAGCATAGAGAACTTAGATGAAACTTTGATTGATCGAAAGAACTACTTCCGGAAACTTCTATTCATAAAATTTGCTCGTGGATAAACAGTGGAACAAAATTTCTAATGCATAAAACTTTTTAAACAGGCTAAATCGCGACGCTAGATATGAGTTCTAGGGGGCGTGGTCGCAATACTCGTGGACGTGGTAGAGGTAGGATCGCAGTATCGGAACCAGTTGGGTCTGGCCATGGGTCAGAGAGCAATGTGCCGCCATCACCAGTTGTTGGGGTCAAACATCAAGATCGAGGGAGGAGACGACTTGATATCGCAGTTATCTTTGCGGTGCTCGAGCGAGTGGCAGAAGCTAGTGTGGTCAGTAGTATTGCAATTTTAGTGGAGAGAGCTCGGATAGCTGAGGAGATCAAAAGGACTGAGAGGCAGAATAGAGATAGAGAAAGGAACCGGGATAAGAGGAGTTCGGGATCGCCAGAATCGTTTGAGAGATTTTAGAAAAGACCGAGGGTCGAAACTCCTGTTCGCATTTCTAAGCCAACTGCTAGGAATCTGGATCGTTCGTGTGCTCAGTGTGAAAGGTATCATGTTGGCGAGTGTTGGAATCGAGTTCGAGAATGCTTCAGGTGCAAGTCAAAGTCTCATCTGGTTAAGGGTTGTCCTCAGAATTCGAATAGGACTCGGACAGTAGGTCAAGGTTGTGTGCAACAAGGGAGGTGGTCGACAGCGACAAGGGTTCGTGGTCTGAACCATAGAGGGAATGGTTCCGGTCGAGGTCGTGGAGCAGTAGGTCACGGTAATGGTAGCATTGAGGCAAGGCAGCCAGGTCTGGTATATGCAGTTCATCGGAGAGAGGATAATGATGTGCCGGATGTGGCAGCGGGTAAGTTTCATATGTTTGGAATTTATTTATTGTTTTGGTTGTTGTAGTGGCAGTTGTTATATTGCTAGTAAGGTATTTGGAACCTAGGGTATAGACTTAGAAACTGTGTCTAGAAGATATGTTAGCTCTTGGAGATCAGTCTTGTGCAATATAGCGTAGTGTGGGAAATTAGGATGTACGACCGTTAGTTTAGCCAAGTAATTTTGAGGACGAAATTATTTTTAAGGAGGGTAGAATTGTAACACCGGGATCTAGGGTTATGCATTTAATGCATAACTCAAGTGATGGTAGGTTTATTGTATGTTTGGACGAGTTTTAAGGGTTTGGAGAAGCCTAGAAGGTAAGAGAGGCCTTAGAAAATTTTTGGATTTTGGTGTTAAGAAGGGAGCTTGGCTATTGGGATCTTAAGAGAAATATTTGGGAGGTTTAGACTCAAGAATTGCTTTGGAAGAGTGGCAAGGAGGTGCCACATAAGGCATGGAGAAGTGACGCCTCAAGGGTGCTAAGGGGTCTCAGGTTCGAGCTACAAGGGCAACATTTTGGTTTGTTTTTGCGTCATGAGCGGGGAGTGTTGGATTGCCAAGCACTTAAAAGGAGGATTTTGACTTGTTCAAATCATTTTAAATGAGTAGCTAAGAGAAGGCTTGGGTTGGTTTTATTTTGAATTTGTTTGAAAGGTTGGTGTAGAGCGTTTTTAGGAGGGAATCAAGGGATTGGGAGAGAGGTATAGGAGTGGGACAGATAAGGGGTCTTGTTGTTGACATTTTCGACCATGAAGGGTTTGGAGGAGTAGCGATTCTATTTAAAGGGTGTGAGCTTCCTTGTTGTCAATTTTAGCTCTTTGCTCCTAAAACCTTCACTTTTATTCATTCTTCACTACTTCTATTTGTTCTTGCGAATCCGCTTTCTCCTTTAAGCGACTTTTGTTTTCTCTTCTTTTCGAGTTGCAGAGATGCATGACGATTCCATGTATCCATCTCATGTAGTACCAGTTGATATTGGGACGTGATGTGAAAATATTACGGAGGAAGTCGGCCTCTAGTCAAAGTGTTGTGGCGAATCATGGATCGAAAGAAGCTTCGTGGGAGCGGAAGAGGCAATGCGACAGAATACCTCAATTATTTTAGCTAGGAAATTTCGAGGATGAAATTATTTTAAGGGGTAGAATCGTAGCATCTTGAAAAGGGCCTATGCATTTCGATTTAATTGTAGAAATGACATGTCTTATGTGTTATGAATGTATTATGAACATTTTGGAAACTTAGAAATGTAAGAAATGATTTAGAAATGTTAAGTTTCAAAAAGGAAGTGAACATTTTGGAAACTTGGAAATGTTAAGTTAAAAGAAAAGTGAACATTTTGGAAACTTAAGCTAAAAGAGGAAAGTGAACATTTTGGAAACCCGAAATGTATGGAAATGTTAAGTTTAAAAGAGGAAACTAAGGCAAGGTGGCCTTAAGAAAATTAATAGGAAGGATTTGACACACAACAAAGCTTGTCAAAGTGGCTTGAAGGCACCACTTAAAAGCCCAAGCAAGTGACGCCATAAGCTTGTGTATTTGGGCTAGGGATTGAGTCACTTGGGAAGCAAATAAAAGAAATTTTATTTTTGCTTCTAGAAGCAAAGGAGGTGGACGGCACAAGGGAACCTAAGTGAAGAGTTTAAATCTCTTTAAAATTCGCTAAATAGGTGGATAAATGATGGATAATTATTGCTATTTTTATTAGGAGATAAGAGATAATTCAGGATTAAGTCTATTATTGATTAAAGTGATAATTAAAAGATAAAATTTATCACATAGGAAGAGTTGGCCGATTGGGGAGACTAAGGCTACTATTTTCGCCAAAAGGAAGAATAAGGCCATTCTACCTATTTCCTTCTTCCTTTTTCCTCCTATTCTCTGTCGAATTCCCTAAGCAACACCCTCTTTTCTTCATTTGTTTTTGAGAACACACCTTGTGCAGCCGAAACTTCATTACCCAAATTGCTCAACTCTTTTCTCTTCTTCTTCTTCTTTTTCTTCTTCTTCTTCTTCTTCTTCTTCTTCTGGTACAAACACAATCAAAAGCTGAATAAACCAATAGCCCTAGCCGATTCCTCATTAAGCCTCAAGAGCCGAAGTTGCGATACACATTAATGCCATAGCCGATTATTGCTAAGGGTTCAAGCATGGGGTGTGTCGACTTTTGTACTAAGGGTAAGGGCCAATCATCATTCTGTTTTCATTCTTTTTCTTTTAACATTTGCCAAAATCTAGGATTAATCCCATTAATATCTTGTTTACCGAAATTTGGAAACATCATTCGGGATTTGCTACTATTGACTACAAGGGAGGTGAAGTTCTTTTCCCGAAGGTACACCATAGGCCGCATGTTCCTAGCTATTCGTGAGTTTCGTGATTTAAAACAAGGTAAGTATATATATGTACATTCGCCAAAGGTCTATTTCATACTTTAATATTAGACCTTCGATGGTGTGTAGCGGATGGAAGGTTGACTTAGTAGTCCCCACGGTTAAGAGGAGTTGGTACGGGATGTGTAGCGGATGGTATCTAGGTGTGGGTTCGGATTGCATCATTATTATTATGTGAACATGATATGTATGGTATGCCTAAATCGTTAAATTTCAGTGTTGGTTACACATTGAGTCTCATTGACTCACCCTGCTAGGGAACATGTTTCGTGTGATGAACAATGATGGACCGGACGTCGAACTTGTGGTGGCCATGCTCAGCTTAAAGTTTTATTTAATTTGGACATTTTATTTTATTTAAGTACTCTACAATTTTATTTTGGGTTTTGTTTTATGTAATAAGGCCATAGTGATGATTTTATTGTTGTTTTAATTACTATGTTATGAATTTATGTTAATTAAAGATTAAGCCAATTTAATTTAAAATAAACGTTAAATATTTTGTCACCTGAAATAAATGGGTTTTCAATATAAAAATAAACTTGTTTTCAACTCGAGCCCAACCCACAAACAAACTGTCTTCAAAACACACAGTTTTCAAAGCAACAAAGAATTTTGAACTGGTTTACATCGAGGAACATACCAGATCCGGTCCAGGCTCGTGGGCCGGGTGTGGGGTGTTTCATAAATATTTCAAAATTGGCATAAAATTTCTTTAATTATAGATAAATAGGGGTTTAAAAGGATGAACTGAGATTGATTTCAAAATCGAAGCTCAAATTTGAATATTTTGGTATTTTCGATTTAATGGATTAAATTGAATATAATGTAAAGCTTTAGAGGCATTCGAATAAAGAAATTGAGCTGATATATGCTTATAGTAGACACCCATTTTTGTCTGAGCTCAATTGGAGGTCCATTTGTTCCCTTTAAATATTTGTTTTGTCTTTGGCCCATTCAAAGCCCACTCAATTTTTGTCAAATGGAGGCCTGTGTTTTTCTTTTCTTTTTCTTTCCTTTTTGGGCCTATCAATGATCCAAATTATTATTAATATCATTACTACTACTATTATTATTAAATATATTTTTTGGGGCCCAAGGCCCAATAGTTAGCTAAGGTTTCAGAAATCCTAGCCTCCTCTTTGTCACACATCACAAACATCCAAAATAGTACTAAATCATTAATCAACAAATCAATGGAAACATAACAAAAATTACAAATAAACAAGATTGAAAAATAGTGTATATAAATGAAATGAAAGGAAAAAATAGGAAGAGGGGACTTTTCACATTTTATTTTTTTTAAAGGTTAAAAAACAACAACAACAAGAATGCTATTTCTTTTTTTTTTCCTTCTGTTTTTTTTTTTGGCCATATACATATCTTGAGGGATCAGGTTTGGACTCCGATGAAGGGGACGTCACTGGACCCTCGGTCCTCCGCCACTAGGAGCCCCAAAATCCCTTTTTTTTTTTTTTCTAAAATAAAGGTTTTTTTTAAAAAAAGGTTTAATCTTGGGAAAAGTTTTACTTTTTTTAAAAAAGGAAAGTTTAGATTTTTAAAAGCAAAAATATGTTTTTTTAGTCATTTTAAAGGAAAATATTTTATTTTTTTTCAACTATTTCGAAATAAAAGTTTTGATGTTTAAGAAAAGTAGTGATTTTTTTAAGGAAAACTTTGATTTTGTAAAAAGAAGAAGAAGAGGATTTCAGCCACCGTATGTAGCAGCTCCACCACCGAAGCCAAAGATTTGTTAGGCTCTCCGTAACCCTTTTTGTTTATTCAAACTTTCGTTTTACTCCGAAATTTCAAAATTAAAAGCAAATTAATTTCTACATCAGTCCTCTGTCTTCCACACTTTTTGTTATCTTGTAGTCCCAAAAGCAAGCTATGTTATTTTATTTCCATCTTTAATAAGTTATTTACACTTATATCTTCCCTTTCATTTGCATTTATACCTTATATATTTGATGTCAATTATGCACTTTATTTTAATATTTTAATTTTTATTTACACTTGTAAAATTTTTATTTATTCTTATTTCATCTTTATTTATTTTCATGTCTATTTATATTTATGTTTTTTTTACATTCCTCTTACATACATTTTAATATTATTTGTTTATGTTACTTTGATTCTTTTATGTATTATTGTTATTATTATCATCATCATCATGTAAAGGTCTTATTTCTTTCATCTATTTTTTCTTTTTATTATTACCCTTTTTAAAGAATTTTAACTTTTCATTAACTTTAGTCAATTTAATCAATTTTCCTATTCATTTTAAAAGAGGGAACTTTAGGTCATTTTCTCATCCTATAAATGATGACATGAAGTTAGTTAAGTAGGTGTTACATTTTAATTAAACCATAAGATTTTTTTCTTACATTTGAATTCAAGTTAGTCTTTATGATCTTATCTACCATTTACCCTAGAAAAATTATAAATAATATGTAGGATATTTTTATTAGGGTTTTAAACTAATTTTAATATAGTATAGGATTGCTCTTTAGAATATTAAATTAATATGTAAATATTCTTTAGGACTTTGTTCAAGATTAAAACTAAGGATTTTTATATGTGAACTGTAAATCATGAGTAGGTCTTTCTAAGTATTTTATTTTATAAACTCTTTAAGAAAGCTAATAAATGTTATTTAATATATATTATTTTAGGATTTTGACAAATTTAAACTTTAGATCAAGAATTTTAAAGTAAGATAAATCATAAACCCGACATAGGATACTTTCAGAAGATCTTGATAGGTTCAACGTTATTAATTAAACCTTTTAAAAAATAATAATAATAAAAGATCTAATAAGTTGTAGATGGATTTTAATATTTCTATTAATTCATTGGTAATTTCTAGGCTTTTTAGAATTCTAAAATAGAATTAATTTTAGGAATTGAAGGTATTTTACTAGAATTATTTAGGTATCCTTTAGAATTCTCGTTAAAACTAAAAATATCTAATTTAATTTTCAAATTAGATAAGTTTGGTAAACACATCTTAATCAAATTACAAGTACACCGGATGTAACATCCAAAATAATTGAGTATCATTATGTTGCTAAATGATAGTTCGGGTTACTTGGAGTTAGAATAAATATTATTTTTATTAAGTATACTTTAGAGCAAAGAATTTAAATGACCTTAAGACTTAGATTAATTAATGTGCTAAAAGATGGCATAAAATGAGTTAATAGCATAGTGGTGATGGCGCCATGACTTAGACATGAGGGAGGAGGTTCAATCTTCTAGCTTGCAACTTGAAAAATTTTATTTTTTGCTTCCATCTATCAAGTGTCGGCCAAGAAGCAAACATGGAAGTTTGACTTCTTTATTTTTGGTATGATAGCTAAAAGATTAAGGAAATATCTAAGATGAGGAAAGAAATCATTAGGATAAGGAAAGTAAGGGGAACAAATGGCTTGAAAGGGGAGTGTGCTATGGACAGTAAAGGGTGGCAATAGGTTGGCCTTTGTTAGCCAAGTATTTGGACAACAATGAGGAAAAGGGGTGGCGATTTTGGTTGAGAGTATGGTAGCTTGATTAGAAGAAACTCTTTCATTTTGGTCACTTTCTTAACAAAGCATTTTCTCCACCCATATTCTCTCTAGCCGAACATTTCGAATATTTGAGTACACAATTCATCTTTTTCTTCTTCTTTGAGCCATTCTCTTGTGACCATTTCGGTTGAAACTTTCTCTCCCAAATCCTTTTCTCTTTGAGACCGAAAGTACATAGACAAGCAAATAATTTTCTTCCTTTCATCTTCTCATTTTCTCCTCCTATGCCGAACGCATTTTCTTCCAAACTAAGAATCTTTTTCTTCTCTTTTCTTTCTCCTTTCTTTTCCTTTCTTTCTCTCTTTTCTCTTGAAACCGAACCATACCATCCTATCTCCCTTTTCTCCATTTTTCTTCTTCATTATAATTTTCTTCAATTTTATATCACCCATGGCGAATGTAATATACTCTTGTGACAAAATCTCCTCATTTTCTCTTACCACAATCGATTTCAAGAATCAAGGTAAGGAGATTTTTATTTCAAGGATTTTTATTTAGTTAGTATAGTTAGTTATTAATCAATTCGTTTGTAGGATCAAAATCTTTCGATTGGTTCTCGTGGAACGAAGACAAATCGTGGTAAGTAAAATCCCAAATCTTATTAACGTTCATCATTTTTCGATATTAATAAGTCAAACTAATAATCTTATGTCTTTAGAGACATTCAAGATAGGGCAGAAAAGGGCAGTCCATAGCCTTCAAAAGAGGGGCGGTTCCGCAAATTCCCCTATTACTAAACGAAGGGCTGTTTCGGGAATCCAGGATTTTCCACCGAGTTGCGGACCATCAATCAAGGGAAATCAATTATTTGAAGTAGTTCGTACTCCCGAGCCTTTGTACGTTAGTGGATTCTCAGTGAGCAACGAATCGATAAACGAGGAGAAACCGAAAATAGAAGTGATTCAAAATCAAAGGGGTAAGGATTTGGATCAAATCCCAATAGAATATTTTTGATAAATGATAGTGTTCTAATAGATCGTATTATGTTTAGGTGTTGAAGAGCGGGAAGGTTTAGTACTCACGATATCAAGGTGTGTAACTTCACACTTTTCTCGGGTTGGATGTCATTCGTGGTATGGAGTAAAAATCGTAAAAACCGACAAAATCGGCATAATACGAAATATTTGGTATTTTGGTGAAATATTCATAAAATTGTTAAAAATGTAAAATTACGAACGCGCCTCGATGTGTAGGTAGTAAAATGAATACTAAAATCTCATGTGTAAATGGGCCAAAGATGTGTTAGATCGTAAAATGGGCCAATAAGTTTGCTAGTTAGTAAATGGGCCAAAATTTCTGCTAGATCGATAAATGGGTCGAAATCCCTGTTAAATTGTTAAATGGGCCAAAATCTCTGCTAGATCGATAAATGGGTCGAAATCTCTACTAGATCAATAAAAGGGCTGAAATCTCTGCTAGATCGATAAATGGGCCGAAAAGCCTGATAAATTGTTAAATGGGCCAAACTCTTAGCTAGATCGTAAATTGGGTTTAAGATGCTAGATTGCTAAATGGGCTAAATGCTATTTCAAAATTTTGGGCCTTAACAAAAACTAGAAATATTGACTCTTATGTCAATTAAGTCTTTTGATAAAATCATCATATGAACATAGACAAATTTTTACATACATGTTGCATGGGTTGGGATTAATAATGAAGAGAAGAAAGGCTGCATTGCCAAAATCTAGTTCATTGGCTCTTCACAAAATAATTAAATGGCTATTTGCCTCTAGTTCGGTGGCTCGCCACAAATATTAATGGCTCAATGCCTCTAGTTCGATGACTTTGTCACAATCTAGTTCGGTGGCTCGCCACAAATATAAAATGGCTTAATGCCTACGATTGGTGTGATGGCGGGGTGGGTTGACTTGATCCCCAGGTGTGATGGTTGGTACGGGGTGTGTAGCGGATGGAAATTAGGTTTGGGGTTGGGAACTTCATTTTGCATACATATTATTATTTATATTTTAAACTCGTTGACGGGCTCAAGCCCAAAATAATGATTTGATGATCCGCCCAATGAATAAGTAAGTGAATTATACATCGAGTTCTAAGTAACTCACTCCCTCAAATTTTTCATCTCGTAATGGAAATTGACGTGGACTTGGGCGAGGATGACTTCGTGGGGCCATACTACAAATAAGGGTTAATTAAACTTTGAACTTTTATTAAAGACTTTCTATAATTTACTATTATGGGTTTGATGTAATAAGGCCACTAAAATATTTTATGGATTTTATGTGTGGATGGATTTAAATTATGTTTTGGACTATTAATATGGGCTTATAATTATTTTGTTTTCTTAAAATAATTTGGGTTTTCAAATATATGAAATTCCTTTATCATTTTCTTAAATATTTTGAACTCTTATAAAAATTTACTCTAAGGATTTTATCAATACAATATTAATGATATTTTCAATTAATGTTTTTTTATATTCATCAAATTTAAAATACTCTTTTGGTTTTATTAAACCATATAAATAAAACGATGATTTTGAAATTTTTGATTTACTTTAAATTGTTAAGATAGTTCGATCTATGTAACAAACCAAATCTCGTCTTTACGCTTATACCGGGTTTGGGGTGTTACATTTAATAGTATCAGAGCCAGTTTCAAAAACTCGGCTGTGGTTGGGTTCAATAATAATTTCTGTATAAAATTATTTCAATTACGTTCTAAAAGATCAGTATGGCACCACAAGCATCCGGCACCAAGCCAAGTAAGTATTCATTGTTAAATGATTATTATTATGATGATGATATGACCATAGGAACACTCTAGAACTTCTAGTCTTAGATGTTAAAACTTGTAGAGATTGAGACTATAGGATGTGTTGCGAAAAATAACTTTATCTCTCAAATCTCATAAAACATCGTTAATAAACACTGAAATAATTTTTCGATTCATAAAACTTGTAATCGATTAAATCAATTAGACACCATGAGCACTAGAGGACGGGTCGTGGACGCCAGAGACATGGCCTAGTGGTAGAGGACGAGGTACAAGAATCAAGTACCAAATCATATGTCAAAATGGATGCACCTCGCATCATTTGAGAGTGAGACGGATCACATGATCATATGGAAGAAGATAATGATTTGACACGAGCAATGCCTGCGAGTCCTAGAAAGGGTCATTGGAATTAGAATTGGGCCAACAACTCGTGGGTCAATTTCGAACGACTCAAGTCAAATAATGCAGTAGTTTTTAGAGGAGTTTCCAGTGTAGCTCCAAACATGGCTAAATATTGGCTCAAGTCGGGAGTGGATTATGGATGATATGGAATGCAATCGTTGAGCGTAAACCGAAAGGAGTCGTGTCCTTGTTAAGAGACGAGGCGATCGGTGGTGGCTTACTATTCGAGAAGGCACCGGTCAGACCGATTACTTGGGAATTCTTTAAAGCTGCCTTCCAAGGGAAATATGTTGGAACGAGTTATGTAGACGCCCGAAGGAAGGAATTTCTGAATCTTGTCCAAGGGAGTAAGACAAGGGCAGTATGAGGTCGAAGTTTCTACGCTTGAGTCGATATGCTCGGACAATAGTGTCAACAGATCACGAACGTTGTGTGCGTTTCGAGGATGGGCTAAATGATGAGTTGAGGGTTCTGATTGCCCCACAACAAGTTAGAACTTTTTCCACGCTTGTGGAGAAGGCCAAGATAGCCGAAGAGGCTAAGAACTCAGAACGTCAGAATCGAGAAAGATTTAGAAACAAGAGAGAGGCACAGCAGTCAGGTTCTTCAAAGAGATTTTAGAAGAGGCCTCGAAATGATGAATCAGCCTAAGGTAGAGCACCTGTAACTAATAATCGAGGTCGAGATTGTGCTGAATGTGGGAAAAGGCATTTTAGAGAGTGCTGGAGGAAAACGTGCGCTTGTTACAAATGCGGTTCAATGGATCACCAGTATAGAAACTGCCCTCGACGTATGGATATGACTCAGGAAGTTTGTAATAATGATGTACAGTCGGCCAAAGGTACTCAGAAGCCACCGAGAGGTCGTGGACCAGGTCGTGGTGGTAATGGGGCTAGACGTGGTCAGGGTACACTGGGTCGAGGCAACGGTCCTAGAGGTAACACGGATGCAAGATAGCCTGGACTGGTCTATGCAGTTAGACGCCGTGAGGATGGCAATGCACCTGATGTAATAACTGGCACGTTCTTCATATTCGATGTACATTATTTACTTTAATAGATATTGGTTCTACCCACTCGTATGTTGCTAGTGCCATATCCGGAAACCAAAATCTAAAATCTAAAATTATCGATAGTGAGATGACGATAATTAGTCCTTTAGGACGATCGGAATTGTAAATAAACTGCTTAGAGACGCTCCTTAGAAATTCAAGAGGAGGTGTTCTTGGCGAATTTGATGGAATTGCCTTTCGCGAGTTTGACCTCATTCAGGCGTGGATTGGTTGGTTAAACATCCGCGATTTGGATTGTCTGAAAAATGGATGTCAATAAGAACCTCGGATGATAAGGAAGTCATAATGATTGGTGAACGAAGGAACTACTTGGCGAACGTGGTATCGGCGTTGAAGGCAGAAAAGTTGGTGCAAAAAGGGTATAGAGCATTCCTAGCCTTTATTTGTGCTTTGATGCCAAAGAGTTATCTGTGGATGATGTGAGAACGGTAAAGGAATTTCGGATGTATTTCCAAGAACTTCTGGTATACCTCCAGATCGGGAAGTAGAATTTGGCATTGAGCTTTTGTCGAACAGCTCCAAAGGTCCATTGCTCCTTATAGAATGGCAATCAAGGAGTTGGCGAGCTTAAAGCTCAAATTCAAGAATTATTGGATCGGGATTTATTCGATTGAGTGTGTCTCCGTGGGAGCACCCGCTTTGTTCGTCAAGAAGAAGGATGGATCGATGCATATGTGCATTGATTACGCATAAGTGAATAAATTGACGATCAAGAATAGGTATCCTTTGCCGAGAATTGATGACTGTTTGATCAATTGAAGGAGCTTCAGCTTTTCCAAAATTGATTTGAGATCGGGTTATCACCACTTAAGGTGAAAGAAGCAGATATCTATAAGACGACATTTCAACTCGTTCATGTACATTATGAGTTTGTAGTGATGCCGTTTGGATTAACCAATGCACCAAATTGCATTTATGGACATGATGAACCGAGTCTTTCAACCATATTTAGATTGGTTTGTGGTAGTGTTCATAGATGACATTTTGGTTTATTCAAGAAATGATGAGGAGCATGACACGCATTTACGTATAGTATTGCAGCTACTTCGTGATAAGCAACTTTATGCCAAATTCAAGAAATGCGAATTTTGGCTAAAGGAAGTGACTTTCTTGGGTCATGTGGTATCACCAAGGAATAAGGGTGGATCTCGGAAGATTGAGGCTATTTTGGATTGGAAACCACCAACGCCGATAGCTGAAATTCGGAGTTTCTTGGTCCGGTGGTTATTATAGACGCTTTGTTGAGGGTTTTCGTTGATTGTCGTATTCTAACTAAAGCTGCTATGGAAGGGAATTCAGATATTTGACTGAAAACAACAGAGAGCTTCAGAAATTGAAAAAGATTCGGTGAAGCTCGGTTTTGATTCAAAGGAGGTGGAAAAGAATTCACTATTTATTGTGATGCGTCTCACACGGGTCTGGGTTGTGTGCTGATGCAAAATGGAAAGGTGGTGGCTTATGCTTCTCATCAATTGAGACCACACAAAGTAAACTACCCTACTCATGATTTGGAGTTAGCTGCGGTGGTTTTTGCTTTAAAGATTTGGAGGCACTATCTTTACGGTGAGAAGTCTATTATCTACACAGATCACAAGAGTCTTAAGTACCTCCTTACCTAAAAAGAGTTGAATTTGAGACAAAGAAGATGGGTAGAATTATTAAAGGACTATGATTTCTCAATCGAATATCATCCTGGAAAGGCTAACGTGGTAGCTGACGCGTTAAGTCGTAAGGCGGTATCTAATTTAAGAGCAATGTTTGCTCATTTAAGTTTGTATAAGGGTGGTAGTTTGTTAGCAGAACTTCAGGTGAAGCCTCTGTGGCTGGAACAAATCAAGGAAAAGCAGACATCAGATAAAAAGTTGGAACTTTTATTTCAGCAGGTTGAAAGGGGTGAAATAGAGGATTTTGGTATAAACACGGATGGAGTCTTGTGTTTTCGTGGAAGGGTTTGTATGCCTAAAGACTCGTAATTAAGACAAATGATTCTACGGGAGGCGATAGTAGCCTCTTATGCTATGCACCGGAGGAAATAAGATGTATCGAGATCTCCGTGAATGCAGTATTGGTGGCGTGGTTGAAGCGTGAGATTTTCGAGTTTGTAGGAAAATGTTTGACTTGTCGCAAGTGAAGGCGAGCATCAATTCTGATCGAGATTGTTACAACCGGTAAAGATTCCTCTTTGGAAATGGGAACGGATAACTATGGATTATGTTAGTGGGTTACCTTTAACACCTACTAAGAAAAATTTCGTATGGGTAATAGTTGATCGTTTGATGAAGACTGCTCATTTTCTTCCAATTCGTACGGCTTATTCGTTGCAGAAATTGGCTAAGCTGTATGTATCCGAAATCGTGAGGTTGCATGGGGTACCAGTGTCTATTATTTCAGACAGGGATCCTAGATTTACGTCATGATTTTGGAAAGCTTTGCATGAAGCCTTGGGGACAAAGTTGAATTTCAGTACGGCTTTTCATCCTCAGTCTGATGGACAGTCAGAAAGAGTAATTCAGATATTGGAAGACATGTTAAGGGGATGTGTGATTGACTTGAGAGGTAGTTGGGAGGATTTTCTACCATTGGCGAATTTATGATAATAATAGCTATCGGCCTAGCATTCGGATGGCACCCTATGAGGCATTGTATGGTCGTAGGTGTCGACTCCTACCGTTGGACCTGAATTGGGCGAACGACGGATGTTGGGTCTGATTTGATTTCAAACAGAGGAAAAGGTAAAACTTATTCGAGCACGGCTAAAGGAAGCTTCGGATAGACAGAAATCATATGCTGATTTGAAGCGAAAGGATATCGAGTTTGCTGTGGGAGAGCAAGTCTTCTTGAAGGTCTCACCATGGAAGAAGATTTTTAGATTTGGAAAGAAGGGCAAGCTGAGCCCTAGGTTCATCGGGCCATATCGTGTGATGAAGCGTGTTGGCCCAGTGGCTTATCAAATTGAATTACCTCCGGAGTTGGATCAAATTCATAATGTTTTCCACGGCCTTGTACACGGTCGAGGCTGTGGCCATGTGGACATTATGGATTTTTGTACTGGATTGACAGAGATAGTACTAAATAGGAAGAAAAATGTAACACCCCAAACTCGGGCTAGAAGTTAGGCCCAAATCTGGCATGTCACATTGAAGAGTTTTTCGAAAACCATGCTTTCATTAGAAACCCTTCTTACAACTTAAAACTTTCTGCTATTCAAAAACTCAAATTTTGTTTGCTTATTTTCAAAACGTGGCTTATTAGAAATTATTTTGGAAAAGATTATTATCTTTAAAACCTTGTTTATTGTGAAAACTAAATTTAAAACAGTTGCGGAATGTGATATTTTGAAAAACAGTAGTTATTTTAAAAAAAAAAATCGTGTTCTATTTCTAGCAATTATAAACAATCAATAAAATCCCAAAACTTAAAGTTCAGAAATCTTAAGGCCTTATTACAAAATCAATTACCCAATAAATTAAACTAAAATAAAATAGGAGTTGCTAAGTTTAACTTTAAAGCCAATCAGACGAGTGGTCACCTCTCGAGTCCCTCGCAGCTTCGATCCGTCTAAGGCTAAGGATTACATGCACAGTTAAAAAAAGGGTGAGTTTACGAAAACTGAGTGTGTAATCCCCTTACCAGAGTAATTGTCAATATACAGAAGCAGAAACCTAAACAGTCTAGGCTGAAGCCCTTTCAATCAGTAACAGTACAATATAGATCAGAGCATACGTGGGTCAAAGCCCACTACGAAATCATTTGGGTCACACCCTATAACAGTATCAATTGGGCCTAGCCCAAACCTATAACAGAACAAGTGGCCTAAGCCCAGTACAGTAATAGATCTCATAAATAGATATGCAACAGTATGAGGATGCATCACAACCCAGTCCAACCAACACACCACCCGTATCAACCCTACACACCATGTGGGGACCAAGTCAACCCACCCAGCCCTACACACCAAGAGCACAAATTAACCGCCAATATCAACGTAAGAAAGTCATTAGTAATAAGATACATGGTCGAGCCAATAAAATCAGTATATCATGGCAGAGCCACTGAATCAGTAAAACGTGGCATAACCACCATTACAGTACTTCCTCCATAAGCATAACCCAACCCAATGCAGTATATCGTGTTTGTTATGCTCAACCATTACACGTGTATGCACAATGACCATGCTTAGTAAGATTTCAACACATATTAACAGCAAATCAGACACACACCTACGTTCAAGTCGGTTAAACCACAGTTATACAATCACACTGTCAAATCATGGCACCAAAATCATTCTTTTATCCTCAGGGGCAAAATAGTCATTTCACCCTATAAGGGTATATTGGTAATTCTAACCTACAAGGGTAATTCGGTAATTTTATTCATAACTAATCCATGTATGCAGTGCATCTCAAACATAATCAATCATACAATTAACACGTACAACACTAGTACTACCTCGAGGGTACAACGGTCATTTAATCGATTAGGGGTAAAATGATCATTTTTCCTCATAAGGGCATCTTGGTAATTTTACCCGTCGAGGGTATTTTGGTAACTTTACCCATAAAGGGTATTTTGATAACTTTACCTATAAAGGGTATTTCAATAACTTTACCCATAGAGGGTATTTTAGAAATTTTACAAATCAGGGGTATTTTGATAATTTTGCAAACCGAGGTATTTTGATAATTTTGTAAACCAAGGGTATTTTGGTAATTTCATAGATTAAGGGTATTTCGATAACTTTACAATTTGAGGGTATTTTAGTATTTCACAAATCAAAGTGGCATCATTCCCTTGTCTCCTATGTGGCGTCATTTGCCACTAGACCACAACTCCTTTTGTGTCATTTTTTTCCATATTTTATTCTTGAAGCCTACTTACTAACTCCCAGGGTTTTACTCACTTAAAACGAAATTTTCCTAAAGCCCAAGTTTGATCCCGAGACTTCATAGAAGCCCCCTAACATTCCAAAATCACTCACCTAATAGGTTCAACTTGCATTAGTACCGTTCTCTCATTCTCAAAAATTTTAAACGCTCCCATGCCCAGGCCCAAATTCGGGGCGTTACAAAAATATCTTCAAGCCATGGGCTCCAACTAACACCACTATTCGTGCGACATAGCCGTGGCGACAATCTTTTTCAAAGAATATGGGCATAGTGACCTACACACCAGCATGGGAGAAATGAATGAACCACCGCACGGCCAACCTTTCACGACCTAGAGTCTAGACACACACCCGTGTGGCTAGCTCGTGGCCTATACTACTTGAAACTGTCAAAGAGACACGGCCAAGGCACATGCCCGTGGTCTTTTCGTGTGTCACACATGGCCTAGACACATGCCCGTGTGTTTATCCACATGAACAAGAATAAAGCTATATGCTAAGCTCTTCTCACCCCTCAAGTTCATACAACATATACTCATTCAACTCATCCATAAACAATTCATATTAAGACATAATCTCACTTGGTTATCTACATCTTTTCATATAATAAGATAGCCAATAACCATGGCATTACAAAATAGATTATCCATCTAAAGGCCAACACATCATAGCCATTACAACAAAATTCACTAACTTGTCTAGCCCATATACATGCCTTATTCCAAACATTGAGTCTAATGTACCGGAGTGTGTTGATAGTGTGGACGATCTTCCGTTTGATCCACGTATTTCGAATCAACCCTTTTTCTCTATAAGACAAGAGAAAAGAAAGGGAGTAAGCTTTGAGCTTAGTAAGTTTACACAAAACAATTTAAGCACTCTAGTATAAGCTAAACAACAATTAGCATTGTACTATCAAATAAATTCACATCCCTTACCACATTTCCAACACATCATGAGTCGCATACTCATAATTATTGACATGCACCCCTGTATTCAATATCACATTTACTCATAATACATCACATCGTTATTTCTCAATAATACATCCACACGGTTAATTTACTCAATAATACATCCACACAACTAAACCACACCGCTAAATTCTCGGTGGTTTCGCACTTAGCCCACCACAATCAAATTATAGGGTAGTATCGCACTTAGCCTACCAACAAAGTAATCATAGTGGTTCCACACTTAGCCACTAGATAATATACTTAAAGTTAGCATCTAACTAGCATCAACAAATTGTAAGTATGAATACATTATTTACGATAAACTTACTCGGCACTCAAAAGTATAGCCCATCTCATTGTCATTAAGTATTAGGGTGCATGGGTCGCACTCATGCTATTAAGACTTCAAAAATAGGAAGAATATCAAAAACGGAGCTAGAATACACTTACTAACTAGCTTGAAAAGTTGAAGAGCCCTAACAATGGCTTCTATCAATTTTCGGCACCTTGGAGAAGAAGATGGATGAAATTCTATAATCTTTTCCCATTTTAATCATTTAATTGACAAATGACCAAAATGCCCTTTTTGTCAAACTTTCAAATTTTAACTCATTCATGTCCAATTTTGTCCAAAAAATAGAATTTGGAAAAATTACTATTTAAGGACCTCTAATTGATAATTCAAAACTATTTCACACAAATAGCTTCTAGAATCTCACATTTTACAACTTTTGCAATTTAGTCCTTTTGGAAAATTCAACCGCAATTTAATAAATTGCTTCATGAAACTTTCATACTAACATGCAAACATGGCATAAAACTTAAAAACTCATACATATACCTCAGATTTGTGGCCTCACGCCACTATTCTGACTAGGCCCTAAATCGGGATGTTACAACTCTCCCCCCTTTAGAGATTTTCGCCCCCAAAAATTTTACCAGTAAAGAGGTTTGGATGTTGCTCTCTCATAGCTTCTTTCGTCTCCCATGTAGCCTCTTTCACACCGTGTTTTTGCCACAACACTTTCACTAGGGCTATGTTCTTATTCATCAACTATTTCACTTCTCGATCCAAGATCTTAATCGGCCCCTCTTCATAAGACATATTCGATCTTATTTCAGTTCCCGTTGAAGGAATCACATGCGAAGGATCAAAGTGATATCGTCACAACATCGACACATGGAACACATTATGAATCTTTTCTAATTCCACCGGCAAGGCCAAACGATAAGCTACTGGTCCAATTCTATCAGTAATTTCATACGGCCCTATGAATCTTAGGCTTAATTTCCCTTTTTGTCCAAATCTCATGATCTTCTTCCATGGGGATACTTTGAAAAACACTTTGTCACCCACATCAAACTCAATTTCTTTTCTTTTCAAACCAAGATACGATTTACGCCGATTCTCAAGTAGCTTTCAGACCATCACGGATCACTTTTACTTTTTCTTCAGTTTCTTTCACTAGATCGACCCCTTGGATTCACTTCTCACCAAGCTCGGTCCAATACAAAGGAGTCTGACACTTACAACCATACAAGGCCTCATACGGAGCCATCCGTATACTCGACTGATAACTGTTATTGTAAGCAAATTTGACCAAAGGTTGATATCTTTCTCAACTACATTGGAATTCTAACACACAACATCGAAGCATGTCTTCAAGAACTTGAATTACTATTTCAGACTGACCATCAGTTTGCAGATGGAACGCAGTACTGAAATTTAGCCTCGTACCCATGGCTTCTTGTAACTTCTTCTAGAGCCTCGAAGTAAACCTCATATCTCTATCTGATATTATAGACACGGGTACACCATGTAATCTCACTATTTCTATCACATACAACTCAGCTAATTTATTCAGTGAATAATCAACACATACTGGAATAAAGTGAGCCGACTTCGTCAACCTATCCACAACAATCCATACAGCATCTTTCCTTTTTAGAGTCATTTGCAACCCCGTCACAAAATCCATAGTAACCCGATCCCATTTCCATTCTGGAACCATCACTAGTTGAAGCAATCCCAAAGGCACTTGATGCTCAGCTTTCACCTGTCGACAAATCAAACATTTTGCCACAAACTCTGAAATGTCTCTTTTCATACCCGGCCACCTATAAAACTTTTTCAAATCATTGTACATTTTTGTACTGCCTAGGTGTACTGACAAATAACCACTATGCACCTCATGCAAACTTTTCGGATTAACTCTTCATCTATTGGTACACAAATTCTATCATGGTACATCAAACAATTATCCGGACCCACTCAAAAATTAGAACCACTTCTCGATCCACACTTAACTCTTTTAGCTTGTATCTCATTGTCATTTTTCTAAGCCTCACTGATCTGTTGGACGAATAGTGGTCTAGCTCTCAACTTGGCCAAAATAGTCCCATCATTAGATAATGCCAAACTTGTGTTCATAACTCTTAGAGCACACAAGGATTTCCTACTCAGGGCATCCGCAACCACATTTACTTTTCCCGGGTGGTAATCAATGACTAACTCATAGTCTTTCAACAACTCAAGCCACCGCCTCTATCATAAATTTAGGTCCTTTTGATCAATCAAATACTTTAAACTCTTGTGATCCGTAAAGATTCGGCACTTTTCCCCATACAAGTAATGTCGCCAAATCTTTAACACGAAAACAATCGCAACCAACTCTAAATTGTGAGTCAAATAATTTTTCTTGTGCGATTTTAATTGCCTCGAGGCGTAAGCGACTACCTTACCCTCTTGCATCAAGACGCAATCGAGACCATTAAATGACGCATCACTGTAAACCATAAACTTTTTTTCGGTTCTGGTTGAATCAAAACCTAGTGCCTCAGTCAACAATGTTTTTAACCTCTTGAAACTCTGTTGAAAAATCTCAGACCAATCAAACTTTATATCCTTATGTAACAGTTTCGTCATCGAGTAGTAATCACAAAAAATTCCTTTACAAAACATCGGTAGTACCCTGCTAGTCCTAAAAGCTTCTGACTTGACACATTCCTCGGTGATTTCCAATCCATAATAGCCGAAATCTTGCTTGGATCAACTCAAATACCATCACCTGACACAATGTGTCCTAGGAATTCGACCTCTCGGAGCCAAAACTCACTCTTGCTAAACTTAGCATACAACTGCTTATCTCTCAAAGTTTGCAAGAAAATTCTCAAATGTTCTTCATGATCGTTCTCATTCCGAGAATAGATCAATAAGTCGCCAATGAAGACAACCACAAACTTGTTCACATACGGTCTGAAGACACGGTTCATCAGATCCATAAAAATTGTAGGTGCCTTCGTTAAACCAAACAGCATGACCAGAAACTCGTAATGACCATACCTTGTTCGAAATGCAGTTTTCAACACATCTTTTTCTCTCACTCTCAGCTGATAATAACCAGACCTTAGGTCTATCTTAGAGAAAACTAAAGCTCCCTTCAGTTCTTTCAACTTTATAGGTGCCATCCTATACGGAGCAATTAAAATTGGTGCCGTTCCCAAAATTAACTCAATCCCAAACTCGATATCTCTCACTAGAGGTAATCTGGGTAACTTTTCCAAAAATACATCCAGATACTCACATACCACCGACACTAATTCAATCTTTACCTCATACTTTTGAATATTCAATACAAACGCGAGATAGGACTCACATCCCTTTCTCAAGCATTTCTCAACCACTAAGGAAGAAATCATCACTGGTAGACTATCCGATCCACCTGATTCAACCCGAATAACATCTCCACCCTCACATTTTAGCTCGATAAACTTACTACCACAGTTCACTAAGACACTATGTGTAGTCAACCAATCCATGCCAAGTATTAAATTAAAATCATCAAACGGCAACAACATCAGGTTTGCCGAAAAATAATGACTGTCAATCATCAAAGGATAATTTTTACACACCTTGTCCACTAACACATGCTTACCTAACGGGTTTGACACCTTAACCACAACGTCCGTAGACTTAACGGTCATTCTCAAACTAGATGCCAGCCTCATGCAAATATAGGAATGGGTAGACCTCGGGTCAATTAAAGCAATAACAAAGGTGTCATAGAAAGAAAAAGTACCTGTTATCACATCTGGGGAGGATGCCTCTTCGCGAGCGCGAATGGAATACGTCCTTGCAGGTGCTCGACCCTCCGATCTCACAGTAGAATCTTGTGACGTACCTCTACCACTAGTTGCCCCTCCCGAGTTCTTTGATGGCCTACCTCTCGTAGGTACATTGCTAGATCTTATCTCTTGCTTCTCTTCCTTGTCATCCCTCTTAGGGCAATTTCGGATAAAATGGTCGGGGGAACCACACTTATAATAGTTTTGACTGTTACCCCAAAACTCTCCAGTGTGATATCTACCACAACTTGGACACTCTAGTTTGTTCTTTGAATTGCCCACACTTTCCATCAAGGTAGCTTGGACTCTTGAACCCGAATGAGTGTTGTCTTGATCTCAAGGTGAATATCCCATTGAAATAGTGGTCCGAGGATTCGCCTCCTTGGATCTTTTCGATTGAGCTTGGTGTGATTTGCCCATAGGTCGTTTTCTCATATCTCGGGCCTCATCCACCGCTCTCCTCTTTTCCTTACTTAGTTCTTCGGCCTTACTTGCCCTATCAACTAACACTATGAATTCTTTCAATTTCAAAATACCAACCAAGAGTTTGATATCCTCATTCATTCCATCTTTGAACCTTTTACATAAAACGGTCTCCGTCGACACACATTCTTGAGCGTATTTGCTAAGCCTAACAAACTCGTGCTCATATTCTGCTACTGTCATTCTTCCTTACTTCAACTCAAGGAATTCTTTCCTTTTTCGATCAGTGAATCGTTGGCTTATATACTTTTTTGAAACTCTTTAAGAAAGAAGTCCCACATCACCCACTCTCTCGGGACCACTAATGTTAACGTTTTCCACCAATGGTATGACGAGTCCCTCAGAAAAGATACGACACACTTCAAGCTCTCTTCTGGTGCACATGAAAGTTCATCGAACACCCTCATTGAGTTCTCTAGCCTAGAAATCTTCCCTCTCATGGTCATCATCTACCTTAGCTCTAAACTTCTCAGCTCTGTGTTTTCTAATATTATCCACCGAGGGCTTCGTTACTTTCACTACTTCTATACCTTGAGGAGCCACTGGGACTGGCTGAGGTATAAGAGGAGGTGGAGAAGGTTGAGCATTAGGGTTTGCTCGAACATACTCTGAGTACCAGTTACTCATCATCTAGAGAAAGGCTCCCCGAGCCTCGTCTCCTTGGCCCTCATTCTCGATTTCAGTCCGCACAGGTGCGGTCCCTTACGCGGGAGTCGGCGCATTACTAGCTACGTCATCAGCAGTCGATTGATCGGGATCCATACACTATATAAAAACAAGTTCAAAATCATTAGAAGCCACCACACTATCATTATACACTTATGGCATGTATAGCTAGATGCTTACACCCACTACGGTAGTCCTAGAATTGACTAAATCATAGCTCTGATACCACTAAATGTAACACCCCTTACCCGTAATTCCTGCGAGAATCGGGCCTGAGGTGTTACTAAATTAAAACCACATGGTCGCCACTTAGGCTCATTGTGACTACTCTCTAAAGTCACCTCAACAACCACGTTCTCTACTTACGAGGCCTCACTTAAACTTACGAGGGCTCTCGAGGCCTTATCGAAAACTTCTATGATTTTAAAATTTCTCCACCTAAACAAGGACTACACGCCCGTGTAAGGTGAGACATGCCCGTGGAGGTCACCCACGCCCATGCCCTCAACCTGTGCATGGAAACCCAAGCATACTGCCAATGCCCCACGGCTAGGGCACACGCCCGTGCTCACCACCCATGGTGAACACTAACTACCTTACACGGCCTAGAGTCTAGACACACGCCCGTGTGGCTAGCCCGTGGCCTATACTACTTGAAACTATCAAAGAGACACGGCCAAGGCACATGCCCGTGATCTTACCGTGTGTCACACATGGCCTAGACACATGCTCGTGTGTCTATCCACATAAACAAGAACAAAGCTATGTGCTAAGCTCTTCTCACCCCTCAAGTTCATACAACATATACTTATTCAACTCATCCATAAACAATTCATATTAAGACATAATCTCACTTGGTTATCTACATCTTTTCATATAATAAGATAGCCAATAACCATGGCATTACAAAATAGATTATCCATCTAAAGGCCAACACATCATAGCCATTACAACAAAATTTACTAACTTGTCTAGCCCATATACATGCCTTATACAAAACATTGAGTCTAATGTACCGGAGTATGTTGATAGTGTGGACGATCTTTCGTTTGATCTACGTATTTCGAATCAACCCTTTTTCTCTATAAGACAAGGGAAAAGAAAGGGAGTAAGCTTTAAGCTTAGTAAGTTTACACATAACAATTTAAGCATTCTAGTATAAGCTAAACAAAAATTAGGATTGTACTATCAAATAAATTCACATCACAACTATGCTTATTCTTTCTATCCCTTACCACATTTCCAACACATTATGAGTCGCATACTCATAATTATTTACATGCACCCCTGCATTCAATATCACATTTACTCGTAATGCATCATATCGTTATATCTCAATAATACATCCACATAGTTAATTTACTCAATAATATGTCCACACAGCTAAACCACACCGCTAAATTCGTGGTGGTTTCGCACTTAGCCCACCACAATCAAATTATAGGGTAGTATCGCACTTAGCCTGCCAACAAAGTAATCATAGTGGTTTCACACTTAGGCACTAGATAATATACTTAACGTTAGCATCGCACATAGCCCAGCTCATTGTCGTTAAGTATTAGGGTGGGGTCGCATTTAGCCCACCATCAAGTATTATCACTACACATTTACTTGTCTATTTTACAATTCATTCATCCATTCACAATATCTACTACATCCATTCCACTCGAACCACATCGGTTCTCAATCATTCTCAGTAATGCTATACTCTAACTAGCATCAACAAATTATAAGTATGAATACATTATTTACGTATAAACTTACCTCGGCACTCAAAGGTATAGAGATGTGCAATTTAGTCCACCACCTTGCTCTTGCTCTTGCCTAAGGCCCATTCTCGGCCCAAGTGGGACCATACGCTCGTGTGGCCCATTTAGCCCAAATCTAGCCACATATATGAGATTTACTTAGACCAGTCCAATATCTACTACACAATCATACAATTTATTCATATGGGCCCACGGGCCCATTGGCTCCACATGGCCCATTTCAACCCATCGAGGCCCAAATAACCTAAACCACAAGAACACTCATGATGGCCTCAACTATCGCGTCTATCCCCCACACGTGCGCTCTCGCGCTTGTGTGGCTACCATTGTCGTGTGACTGGCATTTTGGCATTTGCCACTCTAAAGCTAAAGTAGTGCGAAATACACACCTGATAGGAATTTGAAGCTGCTAATTCGCGCTCCGAGCACTCCTAGTTGAAACTCCCACCAAGGTATCCTTACTCTCCTCATAGATTTCTCTATTTAAAGCCAGCTTCTCACCTTCTCTCATGCTAGCTTTCTGATGTGGGATCCTACCTTTAGCAGAGTTTAATTCCATCTCAAACACTTGCCGCCCCAACTTAAAAAAATAAGTATCCCCTTTTTGCTTACAATAGGATTCGAATTCAGGCTTCATTGTAACATAATCACGCCGGTAGCCACTTTACCAACTAGCTCCTTGTTGTCTTAAAACATGCACAACTAAATATAAGTCTATGGCCAAAGTCCAAGTTCCTTTAAAAAAAAATCAAAATGAAATGCAAGCGCCACCCCTTGCATCCTTGTGTGGCATCATTCCCTTGTCTCCTATGTGGCGTCATTTGCCACTAGACCATAACTCCTTTTGTGTCATTTTTTTCCATATTTTATTCTTGAAGCCTACTTACAAACTCCCAGGGTTTTACTCACCTAAAACCAAAATTTTCCTAAAGCCAAGTTTGATTCCGAGACTTCATAGAAGCCACCTAACATTCCAAAATCACTCACCTAATAGGTTCAACTTGCATTAGTACCGTTCTCTCATTCTCAAAAATTTTAAACGCTCCCATGCCCAAGGCCCAATGGGCCCAATTCTACTAGGCCCAAATTCGGGGCGTTACAAAAATATCTTCAAGCCATGGGCTCCAACTAAGCACCACGGTAGTGCGACACAGCCGTGGACCGACACTGTTTCAGTAACACGGGCATGGTGACCTGCACACCAGCATGGGAGAAATGAATGAACCACCGCATGGCCTACCTTACACGACCTAGAGTCTAGACACACACCCGTGTGGCTAGCTCGTGGCCTATACTACTTGAAACTGTCAAAGAGACAAGGCCAAGGCACATGCCCGTGGTCTTTTCGTGTGTCACACATGGCCTAGACACATGCCCGTGTGTTTATCCACATGAACAAGAATAAAGCTATATGCTAAGCTCTTCTCACCCCTCAAGTTCATACAACATGTACTTATTCAACTCATCCATAAACAATTCATATTAAGACATAATCTCCCTTGGTTATCTACATCTTTTCATATAATAAGATAGCCAATAACCATGGCATTACAAAATAGATTATCCATCTAAAGGCCAACACATCATAGCCATTACAACAAAATTCACTAACTTGTCTAGCCCATATACATGCCTTATACAAAACATTGAGTCTAATGTACCGGAGTGTGTTGATAGTGTGGACGATCTTCCATTTGATCCACGTATTTCGAATCAACCCTTTTTCTCTATAAGACAAGGGAAAAGAAAGGGAGTAAGCTTTGAGCTTAGTAAGTTTACACAAAACAATTTAAGCATTCTAGTATAAGCTAAACAACAATTAGCATTGTACTATCAAATAAATTCACATCCCTTACCACATTTCCAACACATCATGAGTCGCATACTCATAATTATTGACATGCACCCCTACATTCAATATCACATTTACTCATAATACATCACATCGTTATTTCTCAATAATACATCCACACAGCTAATTTACTCAATAATACATCCACACAACTAAACCACACCGCTAAATTCTCGGTGGTTTCGCACTTAGCCCACCACAATCAAATTATAGGGTAGTATCGCACTTAGCCTACCAACAAAGTAATCATAGTGGTTCTACACTTAGCCACTAAATAATATACTTAATGTTAGCATCGCACATAGTCCAGCTCATTGTCGTTAAGTATTAGGGTGGTATCGCACTTAGCCCACCATCAAGTATTATCACTACACATTCACTTGTCTATTTTACAATTCATTCATCCATTCACAATATCTACTACATCCATTCCACTTGAACCACATCGGTTCTCAATCATTCTCAGTCATGCTATACACTAACTAGCATCAACAAATTGTAAGTGTGAATACATTATTTACGTATAAACTTATCTTGGTACTTAAAAGTGTAGAGATGTGCAATTTAGTCCACCACCTTGCTCTTGCCTTAGTTTCAATCCGGGCTTCGTCTTTCTTGATCTATAATGAATAAATCAACTTATTCAATACACATATTGACTAAATTGGCCGTTATCCCATACTTTTGCAAAATTACCATTTTGCCCTAAAACTTTTTCATATTTACACTTTTGACCCAAGGCTTGTAAAGTGATTTTCATTCAACTTTCTAGTCTTTCATGCAAAGCTGAACCATTTACTCAACAAAAGCAATCATAAATTTTCACTAAATCACACATGTATGACCAATATCAAGACTTTCACAAACTAGTCCCTACATACATTTTTTTTATGGAATTCACTTAGCAAAAGATGTTTCTACTACATCAAGCTTTCACATTCTTCCATAAAACATCAAAATACATGCATGTCATACTGGGTATATTTTTGAACATCCATCTTAGCTCAACATATAGCTAAAAATAGCTTACTCTTGCTACTAGGACTTCAAAAATACGAAGAATATAAAAAACGGAGCTAGAATACACTTACTAACTAGCTTGAAAAGTTGAAGAGCCCTAACAATGGCTTCTCTCAATTTTTGACAGCTTGGAGAAGAACATGGATGAAATTCTATAATCTTTTCCCATTTTAATCATTTAATTGACAAATGACCAAAATACCCTTCTTGTCAAACTTTCAAATTTTAACCCATTCATGCCCAATGTTGTCCAAAAATTAGAATTTAGGAAAATTACTATTTAAGGACCTCTAATTGATAATTCAAAACTATTTCACACAAATAGCTTCTAGAATCTCACATTTTACAACTTTTGCGATTTAGTCCTTTTAGAAAATTCAACTCAATTTAATAAAATTGCTTCATGAAACTTTCACAATAACATGCAAACATGGCATAAACCTTAAAAACTTATACATATACCTCAGATTTGTGGTCTCGCACCACTATTCCGACTAGGCCCTAAATCGAGATGTTACAATGCAATTCTAGGGGTTTTAATTAGAAAGAGATTTCAATTAATCAACCTAGGGTTAGATGTTAGTAGCCTCAAGAGAGGTATTAATATAAATTAGGGAATCCTATGGATCAAGTCAAGTGAATAAATAAATCTGTTCACGTTAGATAACAAGTGAAGTCTAGGTGGAATCTTCCTGTATTATCTTAATCAATTGGTTTTTCCCACAAGTATTTCCCCAATTCCTTCTCTGTGTCTTAGCATCTTTAGCTTAGTAGTTAGTTAATTTTAGATTAGACAACCATTCTCTTAATTCTTAGGCTAAATAATTAAATGAAAGTTAGTATTAGTACTTTTGGTTCCTTTGGGTTTGAGAATCTGGTCTTGCCACTAACTATACTATTGTTCGATAGGTGCGCTTGCCTCCATCATTGTCACAGTTAGTTTCTAGGCTTGATAATTCATTATATAAATATTAAGACTCTAACACACGATCAATGAGTACTGAGCACATTTATACTTCGGTTATACCGATGAGGCACTAGGTGCCAAACACATTGATGAGCATTGGGCGCAAACTATTTACTTCAGCATTGTTTGATGAGGAACTAGGTGCCAAACTGGTGTGGCTGGTTAGATCCGTGTATTCATCCGAGTCCGAGTCAAGTTAATAGAGATATAAAATGTAAATTGGATAAATGATATTCAAATTGAATTGATATTATAATTTGAAGAATTATATAAACATTATGAATAGAAATATTGATAGCATATGACGAATCAATGAATTCAATTCGGAATTCGAATAACAAAATGAAATGGTGAATGCATTATATTAAAATTAGATGTATTATTGATAATGTATAAAAATGTTATGAAATTGATATTGAGTTGAATAAATGTTGGATATAAGTGATTGTGAATGTTATATGCTTAATTTATTATAATATGTGATATATGTTGATACTCACCTTGTTGATATGTGATTGTCATGTTTAGGCAAACCCGTAAAGCTAGTATTTTACTGAATTAAGATGTAGTTTTAGGTAAGTTGTTTTTAAATACCTTTGGACTTACTAAGCATTTGTTATGCTTACCCTATTATTTCTCTTTTTCTTATGGATCGCCAACTTGCGGAACGTGTCTAGTGAATTGTTGAGGAGCTCACACTATCTTGTGAATGATTTGGTAGTCTTTCTATCTTTTAATGCTCAGTTTTGTGGCATGTACATAGGGTTAATATATGTGTTTACGTTGGATATGGTTTTGATTTGAACCTTGTAAATGCTTACCTTTGGAATTGTAATGGTTATCTAGAAATGCATATATGATGGTAATCTGTTAAATGACTTATGAAGCACTTGAATGACAATTTGGTACTTAATTGTTATGACTAAATTGTTGTTATGCTTGATTAGATAACTGATATGGTTCCATGTTGTTTTGGAAAGGTTTCAATTTTATAATAGGCTAGTTAGTATTGGAATTGATATATGTTATTGTGAATTGGTGCCAAATTATGGCATATTGGTTGTTTAGGTACCATCATGGGATGATCTTCAATTACATTCAATGGTAAATTTGAGCATGATTAGGTATGATAACTGTAACACCCGTTTAATTTTTAATTGACCCAAAATTTAAGAAAGTTGGGATTAAATTGAAAAGATTAGCAAAATATTGGGCCTCAATGGGAATTTCAAAATTTTGATGGCTGAATTATGATTAGTTGGATCTCAATTTTGGTTTAGTTAGATGGGAGCCGACTGGTTCTATAGTGAGAGACAAAATGATTAAGGATGAATGGTTGTGACGATCAGTGAAGATTGTGCCATAGGGGTATATATATATATATAGTGTTGGTGGAGATGGAATTCCTCAATTCTGTTTACTTTTTTCTCTCCATAATATCCTCTTCTTCAATCGCTCTAAAGAAGAAGAGGATGTAGCTGAAGGAAAGAGTCGTGTGCATTAAAGTCTGGTAGTAGAGAAATTAAGGAACTTGTAAGCTTATTTACCTTTCTGTACTCATGGATTGAAGAAAGAAGTAGAGTAAGAACTCTTAAAAGCTTCTGTAAAATGATGGATTCTTGGTTTTAAGGGTTGAACACCTTCATTTTAATTGATAAATGGTTTTCATTATAACACCCCTTACCCGGCCCGATCGCCGAACCTGAGTAAAAGGATGTTACAAACAAATACCAAACAATTTACAAGTAATTTTATTAATTAAAATCTCAATTAATTATCATCAAATCACATATAATCAAATATAAAAAATTGTAATATATATGGACCTAATTGTAAAGTCCTGAATTATTTAACTCGATTTTTATGAATTCTATCATCAATAAGTATCTGCTTCAATAGTTAAGTGATTTGTGTGTGTTTTAGGTCTTGGGTTCAAGTCCCACTATTGGAAATTTTACTCTTTTTGTTCCTAGCCTTATCCCTAATGGTTGGGCTTATATCATATATTTGGTCAACTCATATAGAATAAGCCTCCTGGTTCAAGTGGTAAAGTGTTAGCATGCCTTAAGTTCCTACGTTTGAACCCCCGTGTGAGCGAAGGATGATAATTTTTACTTCTGTGTATGAATGCCGGTGGTGTAGTGGAGGTTTGGTGGGATTGAAATTATGTAGGATTTGGATGAGAGTTAGTGGGTCGATTTTGGTCGGATTGAGTTGTTAATGAGGGAGTTGGTATGGAGTTTTGATTTTATTTTTTTAATTTTTAATTTTGTTTTCCAAAATTCCCTCTTTAATTTCACGTTATAGTTTTCCTCTTTCTCTATGTAATTTTCTTCTTTTTCTTCTCTTCTTTTGTTTCAAACCAAAACTATGTATTACCATTTGTTGATCGGCATTGTTGTTTCATACATTATCTTCTATTATGCAAATTTCTAATTGTGGTTTGAATCGGTAAGTTATTGGGTAGGTGTGGTTTTACTATTTTATGGTTGGTTGTTAATGGGAGATTTTCATTATTCTTAACGAGGTTGATGACGTTTCGGTTAATTCTCATTTAGGGGAAAGGCAAGAAGCGATTGGTGCTCCTCTAACAAATTAAGTATTGGGTGATTTTTGTTCGTTGGCAGTAAGTATATTCGTGTGTTGTTTAGATTTGAGAGGCTAAGTTCATGGTCAATTTTTGGCTTGAATTCGTAAATGGATTGCTAAAATAATTGTTAGGATACTGTTTTTAGGTTTTGGAGGTCTCAAGGTTATTTTCACATCAAATTTGAACCAGGTGTGTAATGAAAAACTCAAAAAATGGCGATCAATGAAAGCCAAAATTAGGGCCTGTTAACGCCATATGGTCGTGTGTCGGTCGTGTCAGCGACCTTCTGCCATCGTGTGGTAGGTCATGTGGGACACACTACCGTGTGGTAGGTCGTGTGCACACACGCATGTGGTAGGTAGGCGTGTGTGCGACACTGCGGCAGTGTGATAGGCCGTGTGCGACACATGGTCGTGTGATAGGCAGTGTGTGACACACAGCTGTGTGATAGGAAGTGTGTGACATACGGCCTAAGTCATTTTTGGCCGTGCCGGCCACACGGGCGTGTGGGCCACACGAGCGTGTGGGCCCAAATCTCATAATCTTTTCTAGGGTCGTACACGTTGTTCCATCGACTGTGGGCCTTTCATGGTGTCAGTATGTGCTATTATGAGCCCTAAAGCATGGAAACTGCAAATTTGTTAAAATGAGTTTGATGTAAACAACACTAAAATACATGTAATGAGATGTGATATGTTTGGACTGTTATGTATAAGCATGTTTAGTATATGTTATGCTAGTATGCATGTGATATACGTTTTGGTATCTGTTATTTTGCTATATCTGATATTTGGTTTGTATTTGGCTATGGGGTGGGATTTGTATTATAAGGAGGAAGTGTTTTGTGTGAGGCGATATTTCACCAATATACTAGTAGCATTGCTGCGATTATTCTGAAAAGTGTCATATAGACACTGTAACACCCCTTCCCCGTATTCAACACCAAAATAGGGTACAAGGCCTTATCGGACTTACCACACAAGCATTCTAGAAATTTCGAGACATAAAAGTTGTGTCCAAATTAAAACCATCCACATTCAATCATAAAGTCCCTAATACGAGCCTATGAGGCCCAAAACATGCTTTGAAAGTGGTTCGAGACAAAACCAAGAACTTTAGAAGAATTTTCTTGTTACAGGGGTCACACACCCGTATGGTTCAAGGAACACGCCTGTGTGACCCTGAGACACCCCCGTGCTATCAGGCCGTGTTCAATTTAGAGGCTCTCTAACTTGTGTCACATGGGCGTGCCACACGCCCGTGTGCTAGGTCATTTGGTCGATTTAATTTTTATAATTTTTCATAAAATAGGTGCAAACTTCACACGGCCAGGGCACAAGCCAGTGCTCAAGGCTGTGTAGCTCACGCAGCCGAGACACACGCCCGTATCTCTACCTGTGTGCTCAATTTTGGACATTTTTTTTGCAACAATTAAGGTGTAGGGGACACATGTAACAGCCAGATTTAGGGCCTAGTTGGGATAGTGGTGCGAGGCCATGAACCCAAGGTGAAATTATGAGTTCTCTAGGTTTATGCCATGTTTCCATGCTAGTATGAAAGTTTTGTAAAGCAATTTTATTAAGTTGAGGTCAATTGGTCCAAAAAGGACTAAATTAAAAAGTTGCAATATATGAGTTTCTAGAAGCTTGTTGCATGAAATAACTCAAGATTAATAATTGTGAGTCCTTATGTAGCAATTTGCCCAAAATTAAGTTTTTGGACAAAATTGGCCTTAAGAGACTATTATGGAAATTTTTAAGAGGAAGGGTATTTTGGTCATTTGGCCTCATTAGTGATTAAATAGGATAAAGATGAGAAAAATTCACTCATCTTCTTCCTTGCAGCTGCCAAAAATTTGGAAACACCATAGCTAGGGTTCTTCATTTTTTTCAAGCTCATAGTAAGTTCATCTTAGCCCTGTTTTTAATATTCTTTGTATTTTTGAAGTTCTCGTATTATGAATTAGCTAATTTTAGCTATAAATTGAGCTAAGATGCATGTTCAAAAATCTACCCTTAAATGACATGCTTGTTAAATGATGTTTTGTGGAAGTTTAAGAGAGTTTGATGTTAGATAAACATCTTTTCCTTAATGAATTTCATGAAAAATGGTAGTAAGGACCATTTTGTAACATTATAAAATTGGTCATACCTACTAGAAATAGTGAGAATTGATGATTGTTATAGAAGATAAAATGATTCAGTTGAGCATGAAGTTTAAGAAAGTTGCATGAAAATCATTTTACGAGAATTGGGGTAAAAGTGCAAATATTAGAAAGTATAGGGGCAAAATAGTAATTTTGTCAAAGTATGAGTTATAAGTCAATTTAGTCAATATGGTTATTAAATGATCTATTTATGATTATAGATCAAGAAAAATGAAGCTCAGATCGAAACCGAGGCAAGAACAAATTCGAGGACTAAATTGCGCATCTACATACATTTTATGTATTGAGGTAAGTTTGTATGATTTCTAGGCTTTATGATTATTATCATTAATTTTCTTAGTATAATGTATAATAATTGTATGAAATTATCATGTTATGTTCAAGCAAGAAATCACAATAATATGTACAAGCAAGTCCCAATTGAAGATGAATTTCCCTGGGATACTCGATCTACGACACAAGATATCATGTAAGTCCAAGGCAAGCTTGGCATTGATCAAGTTAGCAAGCAAGTTATCATGTAAGTCCAAGGCAAGCCTGGCATTGATCAAGATATCATGTAAGTCCAAGGCAAGCTTGGCATTGATCAAGATAACATGTAAGTCCAAGGCAAGCTTGGCATTGATCAAGTTAGCAAGCAAGTTATCATGTAAGTCCAAGGCAAGCTTGGCATTGATCAAGATATCATGTAAGTCCAAGGCAAGCTTGGCATTGATCAAGTTAGCAAGCAAGTTATCATGTAAGTCCAAGGCAAGCTTGGCATTGATCAAGATATCATGTAAGTCTAAGGCAAGCTTGGCATTGATCAAGTTAGCAAGCAAGTGATCATGTAAGTCCAAGGACTCAAGCTTGGCATTGAGTATGTTATCAAGAGCACGACTTCATATAAGTCCATGTCAAGACATGGCCTTGAAACCAAGATGAGACAACCCATGTAAGACAGTGTCTAGGATATGGCTTTGGCATCATATTATGTGGGAAGAGATTTAGTATCCTCGAATATTCACAGAAATTCATCGGGCAAGTGAGTAAGCTAAAAGAAGATAGCAAGAAAGCTATGAAAGTAAAGTTAGTATCAAGATGAAGTTAGATGAAGTGAGTATTATTCATGTTGTGAATGAGAAAGTAGATATCATGATTATTGTTATTATCAAGTTTTAAGAAGGGCCTTTGTAAAGGCTATCAAGTTTATTATTCTTTGTATATGGCTAAGTGATTGGCCAAATTTGACTAAGAATGTATGTTTATTGAGATCAATGAAGCATGTAGTATTATTCATAAAATTGGGTTGTTATTGCGTCGTTGAATTGTGTATGGTTATGATCTTGAATTCAGGGTGGCTAATGGCTTGGTAAATAGCCTGTAAGTGCCTACACGGTTGGACACACGGGCGTGTGTCAAGACCGTGTTAACCCTGCACCTTAGTATTATTAATCATAATAGGCCACAAGCAAATCCCACGGCCGTGTGAGTATGCCGTGTAAGACACACAGTTTGGACATAGGCGTGTTCCCAGACCGTGTTGATTTAGTTAGTATATCAAGGATTAGCACACGGTCTAAGCCCATGGGCGTGTCATGGCCTTGTGAAATTAGTCAGTAACCTCCCACGGTTGGTAGACATGGGCGTGTTTAAGCCGTGTGGAAATAGCTAGTAGCCCTACACGGTTTGAGGGCATGGGCGTGCTTAAGGGTACACGGGCGTGTTCCCTAGTTACACGTGCGTGTGAACCCTACTTCAATAATGAGTTATTTGATTTTAATTCCGAAATTTTTCTGACATGAGTTAAAGGTCTCGTAGGCCCTTGTTATATGTGTTGACTAAGAAAGTGAAGTCTTTAAGTTGGAATGAAATTTTATAGCCCGTAAGTACATGTTTCAGTGAGTTCAATCATAGTAATGTCTCGTATCCAGACCCAGTATCGGTCTTGGGTGCGGGGTGTTACAACACACGGCTGAACTACATGCCCATAGGGCAGATCGGGTGTCACACATGGCCTAGAAACACGCCCGTGTGTCTACCCATATGGACAAAAAGAAGGCTATTTACCAAGCCATTTGCCACTCTTTTAATGCAGACACCTACATAACATAACATAGGACCAAGTCAAGCTTATACATACAACAAAATCATCCACAACCAAGACATCAACACATCATTCATTTGCTAACATCTATCATACATAAACATCACATAACTTACCAACTCAAATCATGTAAGTTTCCACATTCATGAAAGGCATCATCATATGAATATACTTATACCAATGTTAGCCAATTTCAAATGGCCTTATACAAAATGAACTTCTAATCAACATAGGCCTTATACAAAATAAACTTCTAATCAACATAGGCCAACACATTTGGCCAAATCAATTATGACACATAACAAAATGACCAAGTCCCCTATACATGCCATGATTCAAAATGTTGAATTCATTGATACCAAAATAATTGTTGATAGTGTGTATGGATCTCCGACGATCTTTGAACCTCGAGCTAGCTTGATGACTCTATAAGACAAGTGAAAGGAAGGGGAGTAAGGTATATAGCTTAGTAAGCTCATATGCAAGAAATAAGCAACATTACCATGCATATAACATTCAAATTATATAACATAATTAAATGTACAATTACCATGATCTCATAATCATAACTCATTCCATCACAAAATTTACCTCATTTTCATCATTTTACACATTTAATAGGTATAAGCTTTACACACATACCTGAGTCGTCTCAAAATGAATATACACGTACTTTCATCTTTGACATACACGTGAACCACTCGGAATAATAATGTCGGATACTCGGGAAAACTTTGCACTCTAAGTGCAACATATGTAGCCAAGCTACCTAAGTCTCATATCACATAATTTGTAACACCCCTTACCCGTATTCGATGTTGGAATAGGGTACAAGGCATTACCAGAACACATACACTTGTAAACTTATTAAACCGAGTCATAAAATTTCATCAAAATTAAAACTTTTGAAATTTTTATCTTTGAGTCCCTAAATAGGGCCTACAAGGCCCAATACATACCTTGAAAGTGGTCCGAGACTAAACCGAGAACTTTGGAAAATTTCACAACAGTTAGAAATTTTTTCTTCAAAATAGGGTCACACTCAATATGCATCCTCAACAACTCTTATACATGCATGATTATATCTAATTATCATACCATACCATAGAGCCAAATCTAGCCATTCAACATCAAGACTACTAGCACATTCAACCATTAGGTATTTAGGCCATAACCCACAACTCATCATGTATCATGCAAACACAACTCACATCACAAGACATTGGCATATAAATAATATATATATATATAGGCTTACAATCAACTAGCCAATATAAGCCAATTAGCATGGCTACATACTACAATAACCTTTAACCATTACAAGCTAATACATTTGGCCAAAACATAATAACACATACACAAAATGACTAAGTCCCTATACATGCCATAAACTTAAATTACTTGAAGGCATTGATACCAGTCAAAAGCTTGATAGTGTGATAGAATCTCGATGATCTCCAACCCGAGCTAGCCTCTGTGACACTATATGAAAAAGGAAAGGAAGGGGTAAGCATTATAGCTTAGTAAGTAGGTATTTAAATAATAAGTAATTTATTAACATGCTTTTATATAAGTCTTCACAATATTTTCTCAAGATAATACAATCATAATTGCACATAGTTCCACTATTTACTCATGTTCATCTCAAGCTATCTATTTGAGTCATAGTAACTAAATTATTTATATCTTGAGTTACAGAACTCTAAATTAATATCCATTAATTTTTAAAGAAACTAGACTCACATATATTATTACCATAAAATTTTCAGAATTTTTGTTTAGCCAATAAGTACAGTTTATTCATTAAAGTCACCCCTGTTCCTCTATCTGAAAGTTCCGACCCCTCTTCACTAAAAATTAGTTATCTCCTCGTACATAATTTGGATGATGTTCTTGTTTATTTATTTTGAAAATAAACTCATTAAGGATTTTAATAATATAAATTATAGCCCATAATTATTTTTTTACAATTTTTAATTATTTTCCCAAGTCAGAACAGGGGATTCCAAAATCATTCTAACTCTGTCTCAAAAAATTTCAAATATCTCGAATATGAAATTATTTTTCTTACACCGTTTCTTTTATATGAAAATAGACTCATTCAGATTTAATTTCATATCTTATTCAACCTATAATTCAATTTTTAACATTTTTGGTGATTTTTCAAAGTCACACAACTGCTGCTGTCCAAAACTATTTTGTTGCTAAATTTACTCTTTCATAATTTCACTTACTCCATTTCATCTTACCGAAGGTTCGATCAAATATCGAACACATTGTTCAAAAATTTTCACACTTATACCTGCATTTATTCATCACATAGTCATATTCAATTACACTTAGTCGTTACATGATCACATGTATTTTCACTTAGTCAATTTCCCATTGAACTCATCGGAATAATAGCAGATACACGGTTGCCTGCACATAGTACCACCCTTGTAGCCAAAGCTATCTCGTGCACATAGTAGCCTGCACTTAGTACTACACATGTGGCCAAAACCATCACTTACACACAGTGGCCTGCACTTAGTACCACACATGTGATTGAAGCTATCGAGTACGCATAGTAGCCTGCACTTAGTACTACACATGCGACCTATCCGTCTGGTACACATAGTAGCTTGCACATAGTACTACACACGTGACCTAAAACCATCTCGAAGCTCTCTTGTACACATAGTGGCCTACACTTAGTACCACACATGTGACCTAGCTACCTCATTCGTATCTTTTCTATTCCGAAGGTTCAACCGGTAATTCTCACTTTTCAACATTTTACCAATTCATCCATAATCAATCACAATTCATAATTTACATCAAATAATTACTCCATATTCAACCATATCTCATATAATATAACAAAATATTAAAACACAAATAAAAAAAAGGATGTATTATTTACATACAAACTTACCTCGATAGCACAATCGATAAAAAGGACTTATTCGTCATATTATTTATTTTTCCCCCGTTCTAAGTCTGAATCTCGTTTTCCTTGATCTCTAACAACACATTTAACTCATTTATTCATCTTGCTACTCAAATTAGCCTAAATCCATATTTAGACAAATTTTACATTTTTTCCCTTAAACTTTATCATATTTACACTTTGCCCCTAGGCTTGTAAAATGATTTTTATTCAATTTCCTTGTATTTTAAGCCTAGTCGAACCATTTTCAAAACTATAGAAGCCCACAATTTCCACTAATTCACAATTTTATGAAAAATTTCATAACTTTTACAAATTAGTCCTTTTAGGCATTTTTACCGAAAATCACTTAGTAAAAGTTATTTCTCTAACCATAAACATGCATTTTCTACCATTAAACACAAAAATACACACATATTAATTATGGATCAAAACCCTATACTTTAACCATATCTCAAATTAGTGGTAGAAATAGATAGATCTTGTTACAAGGATTTCAAAAACGTAAAAATCATTAAAAATGGGGCTAGAATGGACTTACAATCGAGCTTGGAAGCTTGAAAAACCTAGCCATGGTTTCCCCTTGTGAAATTTGGCCATGGGGTTGAAGATGGAAAAAATTGGCTTTTAATTTTGTTTTCAATTCATTTTAATTACTAAATGACCAAAATACCCCCAACTTAAAAATATTCTATTTCACCTATTTGATGTCCATTTTTGTAAAAAAAAATTAGCCAATGGTCTAATTACCATTTAAGGACCTCCAATTTAAAATTTCATAACAATCAGACACCTCTAACATGTAGAACTCAACTTTTACAATTTTTACAGTTTAGTCCTTTTGACTATATTGAGTGCCCAAACGTCGAAATTCTCGAACAAAATTTTCAAAAAATTACTTTTTGAAATCATAGACCATAAAAATGTAATAAAAATAAATTTTCTTATGTCAAATTTGTGTTCCTGAAACCACTATTCTGACTAGACCCAAAATCAAGTTGTTACATAATCGCTCACTCTCGAGCTATCGACGAGCCTGATCACACAAGCTTTCAGTCAAGACATAGCTACACGGTGCTGCTCACACAAGCTGTCAAGTATCTGTAACATATGCTGGTATACTCAACCATCGGTAGGACGTACAAGGCCAGCACCCGGATCACATAATCACATAATACATGCTAACTGTAACACCCATCACCCATATTCACAGTTAGGATATGGTTACGAGGTATTAATGATAAATAAACATTATTTAACATACATAATTAATACATTTATGCGTTCGTACTCAAATGCCATACAATTATATTCATATTGTCCTTTATGAGGGCCTACGAGGCCTTAAACATGCTTTAAAAGTGGTTCGGAACTAAATCGGTAACATATAAAATTCTCGTAAAACCTAGAAAATTTTGAAACAAATAAGGGTAACACGCCCATGTGAACAGGCCATGTGCCTCACATAGTTCAACACACGCCCGTGTCCCTGGCCATGTGAAAAAAGGGCATACATACTGACTTGGGTCACACTGCTGACCACACGCCCATGTGTCTAGCCCGTGAGCCATTTGAAATGGCCACATGTAATGCCCCAAAAATTTAGGGCTTGTAATTTTTCTGAATTGGCTTAAATTCCATGATGTGCTTGAATATCTAGGTATTTGAGTGTATTTGGGGGTTCTTAGGAAGCCTGGGTTCGAGTCTGGGTCTTGGATAATTTTTAGTTTTTGCTCTTAAGAGGAATGGGCTGTTAGCAGTAAGACTTATGTATAAATGTGTGTGTTTTTGTGTCACAAAAAGATCTTGTGACTTGGTGGTTGTGGCGTCACTGAGATGGGAAGGGGAGTGGGGTTCGAATCCCATGGCATACAAACAAGAGGCCTTTATTTTATGACTTGGTGGTGCAAGAGGTAGAGTTTGGATCAAACTCTGCAGAGGAGGTTGAAGACTTGGTCAACAATTTCGAATGTGAGGCTGTGAGCAATTCAAGGAGAATTTAGTGGAGAGTTTAAGGGAGTTTGAAAGTGATGGGGAGTTTGGCCAAATTTGGAGAGCTTGAGTAGGGGGAATTTCGGCTAAGGGTTGTCATTTGAGAGCATTTTCGGTGGCTTGGTAGTAGGATAGAACCGAAGACTCTCTCTGCATTTTATGGCCTACCTTTATTCTTTTTCATTTTAGTTTCGAGATTTACTTCTCCTAGCATTTCGTGCAACTTTTCGACCATTCGAGTCTTTTCTCCCTATTTTCTTTTTGGCTCTCAACTGTCATTCTTGTTGTGAAGCATAATACCAACTGACCATTTGCTGAATTCATTACTAAAACTTACCCTTCTTCTTCACATCCTCTTGTTGAATCACCATTGCTCCTTTCGGTTTCTCCTTTAGCCAAACAAAACCTTTTTATTTCCTCTTGTTATTCTTTTCTTTTCTCTACAAGATAGCCAAACATTTTTTTTCTTCTTGTGCGTCAGCCGAATCTACTAGGGCTTAAGTATCTTCTTCTCTTTGTTTCTAACTGTTTTTGAACCTCTTCGATTGGTTGGTAAGTGGTGACTATAGTCGAATCTAGGTTGGTTTTTTTCTCCTTTTTCGATTTTGTTCTCTTGGGCCAAAAGGCTTTTCTCCCTTGTTGCCGTGGAAATGTATATTGTTAACACTTTCTTTCTCATCGAATGTTGCTAGGGACTCGATTTCCTCAACCAAGGGGTAGGCTGAATATTGTTTCACTACAAGGGATCTTTCGTTTCGTGGTAAGTAAAGTTAGTGTGATTAAAGTGTTTCAATACTATGGTTTAACAAGGGTTTGTGAATAATTAATGGGCGGTTGTTATCATAGGTGTCTTGGAAGCACTTCAACTACAACCCGTAATAGGTGTGTAATTGTACAACCAATTTTGGTTCTGTCAATATGACGAATGCAGGTGTGTATTCACACCCCTGATGAATTGTGAGTCAGCTAAAGCCGAAAAATCGATAAGCCGAAACTTTGGCATCTGAGGGCTCTCAAGCGTGTGAGCGCTCGTAGAGATAAGCCGAGCCACAATCATTGGCGATAGGCCATTGAGGCTACCATAAACGTTCTTGTGGGCTTAAGCCTAATGGGCCTTGTTAGGCCGAGATGGGCCATTGGGCCATGGGCCCCACGTGGGTAAATTTCACGATAGTGTTAGATAATGGATTGGGCTGCAAAGTTCGCATAGCCGCGACTGAAATTGGGCGCGTGTGGGCTCACTTGGGACGAAATTTGGGCATTGGGCCCAATTGCACCATTTCAACCTAAAAGGGTGTCTGTGTCGCTCGAGGCAGCTGTAGGCCTTCGAAGAGGCCGTTATAAGGTAAAATTACCAAAATCCCCTCGTTGGCTAAAATTACTAAAATACCGTTGAAGGGTAAAATTACCGAAATACCCTCATTGGGTAGAATTACTAAAATACCCTCGAAGGGTAAAATTACCGAAATACCCCCAAAGGGTAAAATTATCGTTTTACCCCTAATCGATAAATAACCGTTATACCCCTAGTGGTAACTTAAGTGGTGTTTGTATGATGTTTATATGACTGATTATGCTTGTGACATACTGCATACACGAATTATTTATGACACGACATTCTGCATTTGGGTAGGGATTTGTATTTGGAGGAAGTACTGTACTAGTGGCTCTACCATGTTTTACTGATCTAGTGGCTTCGCCACATATTTTGATTTTAGTGGCTTGGCCCACGTTCACTGTCATTAGTAGCTTTACTGCGATATTGGTGTGTTGGCTGGGTGGGTCGACTTGGTCCCCACATGGTGTGTTGGTTGGTACGGGTGGTGTGTTGGCTGGATTGGTTGGGTTATGTTGCATTACTGCTTTGTTCTGTGATCATTTGGGCTTAGGCCACACTTCTATGTATAGAGGGTCAAGCCCAAATGAATCGATATTGAATAGGGCTCAGGCCCAAACTATTATTACATGATTGGGGATTGCACACTGATTTCTCATAACTCACCCTTTTCTTTAACTGTGCAGGTACTCCCCAGCCTTAGATGATTTAGAGCTGCAAGGGACTCCGAGGTGGCCACACACTTGATATAATTTGATATTAGACTTTCTTATTTTATTTTTAATATATTGGGTTAATAATTATGTAATAAGGCCATTTGGGGTTTTAACTTTTATTTGGTGGTTCTCTTTATCTCAACTTGCTAGTCTAGGAAGCACGGGTTTTTGAAACAATAACCATTTTTGAAAATCACATTTTCAAATCTTAATGTTTACAACTAAAAAGGTCTTCCGCGATTTTATCTCAGATTGATAAGCTTTTAACAATTAAGATGACATATAATTGGACAACAAGGTTTTACAACACTCACATTTTCAAAACAATTGTTAATGGAGATTTTAAATTTGGTAACGAACTTTTATAGACAAACTCGGTTGTCAAACAACACTTCGATGTGACACGTCAAATTCGGTCGTAACGTCTAGGCCAGGTTTGGTGTGTTACATTTAGTGGTATCAAAGCCAAGTTGTAAAACTCGGCTGTAGAATGGGTTCTTGAAAATTTTTCTGAAATTTCCTAAATTTTACTTTTGAAAAGAAAAGTAAAAGGTTGTTTCTGAAAGTGGAGCACACCGAGTCTCCGGCGCCAAATCTGCAAGTTCTCTGACAATATATTTTGTTATATACTGAAATGTTATAGATAGTGGTATTATACTAAAACTCTTTAGTTAGTGTAAACTAAGGCAGAAAGGCGAAAAGCGTAGTGAGGTCTCAATCTACGAAAATAACTCTAAATTACTGTTTATCATAAAATATCCGTTATTAATTATTGGAATTATAAGCTAATGCATAAAACTCTTAAATCAGATAAATACACTATATCGATATGATCAAAAGAGGTCACGAAAGGGGTACACGTAGCCGCGATAGAGGCCGAGGTGCTAGGGCTTGACCTTTAGCATCGGGACACATATCGGCTAGGGAGGCACCAGCCTCACTAGTAACTGAGACGAGGTCTCAGGACCGAGCCATTGAGGATGATGCTCTATCCCATGCAATGTTACGGGTTCTTGTAAGGGTTACTAGAACAAGTACTGGGTCAGTGGGCTGAGGGTCAATTTTTGAGTGACTCCGGTCTAATGGAGTGAAAATATTTAGGGGCATTTTTCGGCTACCGAGTGTTGGTTCGAGGCTACCGAGTGAATAATGGATGACCTCGACTATACTGTGGAACAAAAATTCAAGGGAGCAGTGTCCTTACTACGAGACGAGGCATACTAATGGTGGCTCACGGTGAGAGAGGGTGCACAGGCCAACCATTTGACGTGGGATTTCTTCAAGATTGATTTCCAAGGAAAATATGTTGGGGCAAGCTACGTGGATGCCCAGAGGAAGGAATTTTTGAGTCTAGTCCAGGGGAATAGGTTTGTAGCAAAGTATGAGGCAGAGTTCCTGTGGTTGAGCCGGTATGCTCGGGGCATAGTCGCGACTGAGTATGAATGCTGTGTGTAGTTCGAGGATGGCCTTCGAGATGAGTTATGGATGTTGATAGCTCCGCAGAGGGAAAGAGATTTTGCTGCCCTTGTTGAGAAGGAAAAAATTACTGAGGACGTGAAACGCTTAGTGCGTCATAACCGTGAGAAAGATAGGGGCAAAAGTAAGAGGGATTTTGGGCCCTCAAGTTCTTTTGGTGGGCCTAAAAAGAGGCCTAAATTTGAGGGGACCGTCGAGCTAGGGTCCCTATTGTTACTGCTAGGCCACAGTCCTTGCAGATTGTGGGAGAGTTTACCAGGGTGAGTGCTTGAAATGAACTAGGGCATGTTTCAGATGTGGGTCCATAGATCACTAGGTCAAGAACTGTACACAGAGGTCTATTCAGATACAAGCCACAGGTCAAGGCTATGTTCAGCTAGGGAGAGGTGGTCAGTAGCCACCAAGAGGCCGTGATCAGACCAGAGGAGGAAATGATTTGGGACGAGGTCGTGGAGCACTGGGCAGAGGTGTTGGAAATACTGAGGCGAGACAGCCAACTTTGGTCTATGTTGCTCGGCGTCGAGAGGATGACGACGCTCTTGACGTAATAACTGGTATGTTTCTTATTTATAATGTACCATATACTGCTTTAATTGATATTGGGTCTACAAACTCGTATGTTGCATGCACTGTGTCTGGGATGCTGGGTTTTAGTTTGAAATTACTGATAGGGAGATGACTGTGTTAAGTCCACTAGGACAGTCGGTTAGAGTGGATAAGTTGTTTAGAGACGTGCCCCTAGAGGTCTAAGGGGTTGTCTTCTGGAAGATTTAATAGAACGACCGTTTGGTGAATTTGATCTTATATTGGGCATGGATTGGATAGTGAAACACAGTACGAATTTGGATAGTGCTGCTAAGCATATGGTATTGAAGTCTTCTGCGGATGAAGAGGTGGTGGTGATAGGGGAGCGAAGGCATTATCTGTTTAATGTAATCTCAGCGTTAAGGGCAAGAAGCTGGTTCGCAAGGGTTGCAAGACGTTCTTGGCTTATGTCAGCATGTTTGACTCTAAAGGTCCTTCTATTGGGGATGTCAAAACTGTAAAGGATTTTTTGGATGTATTTCCCAAAGAGCTTCCTGGGTTGCCTCCAAACCGTGAGGTTAAATTTGGCATTGAGCTTCTACTGGGAACAGCTCTGGTGTCTATCGCCTCTTATAAGATAGCACCAGAAAGAGTTGGTGGAATTAAAGGCTCAGATTCAAGAGCTACTGGATCGAGAATTCATTCGACCGAGTGTGTCTCCATGGGGAACACTAGTGTTATTCATGAAGAAGAAGGATGGGTCCATGCGCATGTGCATCGATTATCGTCAATTGAACAAATTGATGATTAAGAACAAGTACCCTTTACCAAGGATAAACGATCTATTTGACCAGTTGCGAGGAGCCTCGATTTTCTCCAAGATAGATATTCGATCTGGGTACCATCAGCTAAGGGTTAAGGAGGTGGATGTGTACAAGACTGCATTCAAGACTCGTTATGGGCATTATGAGTTTCTGGTCATGCCGTTTGGGTTGACGAATGCACTAGCTGCTTTCATGGATATGATGAATCGAGTATTCCAACCCTATTTGGACTGGTTCGTGGTGGTGTTTATAGATGACATCCTGGTATATTCAAGAACCGAGGAGGATCATGATTCGCATCTTCAGATTGTATTGCAAATACTGAGAGAAAAGTAAATTTATGTAAAGTTCAGCAAGTGTAAGTTATGGTTGCGGGAAGTGACATTTCTGGGTCACGTGGTATCTGTTGAGGGGATTATGGTTGATCCTAAGAAAATTGAAGCCGTATTAGATTAGAAACCACCTAAGACTGTATTTGAGATTTAAAGTTTTCTAGGTCTGGCTGGGTATTACAGACGTTTCATTGAGGGGTTCTCACTTATTGCTGCACCTCTGACTAAGTTACTGCATAAAGCGGTACCTTTCAACCGGACACATAAGCAGAAGAGAGTTTTGAGAAACTGAAGAAGGTTCTGACTAATGCCCCAGTGTTAATACAGCCAGAGTCTGGGAAGGAATTTATTATCTACTATGATATGTCACACACTGGATTAGGATGTCGTTGATGAAAGAGGGTAAGGTGGTTGCTTACATGTCTCGCCAGCTTAAGCCTCATGAGGCGAATTACCATACTCACGACTTGGAGTTAGCTGCGGTGATATTCACACTGAATATTTGGAGACATTATTTATACAATGAAAAGTCTATTATTTTAACCGACCATAAAATCTTTAAGTACCTCCTTACTTAGAAGGAGTTGAATCTTAGGCAACGAAGATAGATAGAATTGCTTAAGGATTATGATTGCTCGATTGAGTACCATCCGAGTAAAGCTAACGTAGTAGCGGATGCACTGAGCCGTAAGGTTGTATCTGATATGAGAGTAATGTTTGCTCATCTCAGCCTATTTGAGGATGGTAGTTTGTTGGCTGAACTTCAAGTGAGATCGACCTGAATTAATCAAATTAAGGAGTAGTTGTTGGATGAATCGTTGGTTCCTTATTTTTGACTGGTTGAGAAGAGGAGACTGCGAATTTTGTCTGAATAGTGAGGGTGTGCTATGCTTTCGTGGGAGAGTCTGTGTACCAAGGGATTCTGAGTTAAAGTAGCCTATACTACAAGAGGAGCATAGTATTCCATACGCTATGCCTCCTGGTGAAAACAAGTTATATCGAGATCTGCGTGAACTGTACTAGTGGCCAGGGCTCAAGCACGAGGTTACAGATTTCGTGAGTAAGTGTCTGACATGCCAGCAAGTTAAGGCTGAGCATCAACTGCCTTCTGGATTACTGCAACCCGTTTACATTCCACTCTGGAAGTGGAAAAGGGTAACCATGGACTTTTTCAGTTGGCTACCCTTGACGCCTACTAAGAGGGATTCGGTACGGGTTATTGTTGATCGACTGACTAAATCTACCCACTTCATACTGGTCCACACTAATTATTTGCTACAGAAGTTGGCTAAGTTATACGTGGCTAAGATTGTGAGATTGTATGGAGTACCAGTGTCTATCACTTAGGATAGATATTCTAGATTCACATCTCGATTCTAGAAGAAGTTACACGAGGCATTAGGTACAAGATTGGATTTTAGTACTGCGTTTCACCCCCAGACAAATGGTCAGTCAGAGAGGGTGATTCAGATATTGGAGGACATGTTAAAAAGCTGTGTAATTGATTTCAAAGGCAGTTGGGAAGACTACTTGCCATTAGCAGAGTTTGCATATAACAACAGCTACCAAGCAAGATTTAGATGGCACCATCGAGGCGTTATATGTTCGTAGGTGTCGCACCCCTACCTATTGGACAGAACTTGGTGAGCGGTGAGTTTTGAGGCCAGAATTGGTTTCTAAAACCGAAGAAAAAGTAAAGGTGATTCGAGATCGGTTAAAGGAGCAGCAGATAGGAAGAAGTCGTATGCAAATTTAAAGCATAAAGATATAGAGTACTCTGTGGGTGATTATGTCTTCTTGAACGTCTCACCATGGAAGAAGATTCTGAGATTTGGAAAAAGGGAAAACTGAGCCCTAGATTCATCGGACCTTACCGGATATTAAAGCGTGTGGGACCGGTCGCCTATCAGCTTGAGCTGCCTCTTGAGTTAAATTGGATACATGATGTGTTCCACGTTTCCATGCCAAGGCGATACCGCTTTGATCCCTCACATATAGTGTCAGTGGAGGAGATCGAGGTTAGACCTGATCTGACTTTTGAGAAAGAACGGTGCAGATATTGGATCGTGACATTGAGGTATTAAGGAGGAAATATGTTCCGTTAGTCAAAGTGCTTTGGTGTAATCAAAGTTCAGAGGAAGCCACATGGGGTCTTGAGGAGGCGATGTGACAACAATACCCTCACCTCTTTTGACCAGGTAAATTTCGAGGCCAAAATTTTTTTAAGGAGGTAGAGTTGCAACGCCGCAAAAATGTAGGGCTTATAATTTTGCTGAATTGGCTTAAATTCCATGATATGCTTGAATGGCTAGGTATTTTAGTGTATTGGGGGTTCATAGGAGGTCTGGGTTCGAGTCTGGGTCTTGGAAAATTTTTAGTCTTTGCTCTTAAGAGGAATGGGCTGTTAGCAGTAAGACTTATGTATAAATGTGTGTGTTTTTGTGTCACATAAAGAGCTTGTGACTTAGTGGATGTGGCATCACTGAGATGGAAAGGGGAGTGGGGTTCGAATCCCATGGCATGCAAATAGGAGGCTTTTATTTTATGACTTGGTGGTCCAAGAGGTAGAGTTTGGATCAAACTTGTAGAGGAGGTTGAAGACTTGGTCAACAATTTCAAATGGGAGGCTGTGAGTAATTCAAGAAGGATTTGGTGGAGAGTTTGAGGGATTTTGAATGTGATGGGGAGCTTGGCCGAATTTGGAGAGCTTGAGTAGGGGGAATTTTGGCTAAGGCTTGTCATTTGGGAGCATTTTCGGTAACTTGGTGGTAGGATAGAACTGAAAACTCTCTCTACATTTTGTGGCCTTCCTTTATTCTATTTCATTTCGGTTTCGGGATTTACTTCTTCGTAGCATTTTGTGCAACTTTTTGACCATTCGAGTCTCTTCTCCCTATTTTTTTTTTGGATCTCAACTGTCATTCTTTTTATCAAGCACAATACCAACTGCCCATTTGCTGAATTCATTACTGAAACCTCCCCTTCTTCTTTACATCCTCCTGCTGAATCACCATTGCTCCTTTCGATTTGCTCCTTTAGTGAACACAACCTTTCTTTTTCTCTTGTTATTCTTTTTTTTCTCTGCAAGATAGCCGAACACTTTTTTTCTTATTGTGTTTCAGCTGAATCTACTAGGGCCTAAGTATCTTCTTCTCTTTGTTTCTAACTGTTTTCGAACCTCTTCGATTGGTTGGTAAGTGGTGACTATAGCCAAATCTAGGTTGGTTTTTTATCCTTTTTCGATTTTGTTCTCTTGGGCCAAAGGCTTTTCTCCCTTGTTTTCATGGAAATATATATTGCTAACACTTTCTTTCTCGTCGAATGTTGCTAGGGAGTTGGTTTCCTTATCTAAGGGGTCGGCCGATTATTGTTTCACTACAAGGGATCTTTCGTTTCGTGGTAAGTAAAGTTAGTGTGATTAAAACTTTTCAATACTATGGTTTAACAAGGGTTTGTGGCTAATTAATGGGCGGTTGTTATCATAGGTGTATTGAAAGAGCTTCAACTACAACCCGTAACAAGTGTGTAATCGTACATCCAATTTTAGTTCTGTCAACATGACGAATGAAGGTATGTATTCACACCATTGATGAATTGTGAATCGGCTAAAGCCGAAAACTGATAAGCCGAAACTTGACATTTGAGGGCTCTCGAGCATGCGAGCGCTCGTAGAGATAAGCCAAGCCACAATCGTTGGCGATAGACCGTTGAGGCTGCCACGAACGTTCTTGTTGGATTAGGTCATAATGGGCCTCATTGGGTCGAGATGGGCCATTGGGCCCATGGGCCCCATATGGGTAAAATTCACGATAGTGTCAGATAATGGATTGGGCTACGAAGTTCGCATAGCCGCGACCGAAACTAGGGCAAATGGGCCACCCGAGCGTGTGGGCCCACTTGGGCTAAAAATTGAGCTTTGGGCCCAATTACACCGTTTCGACCTAAAAAGGTGTATGTGTCGCTTGAGGCGACTGTAGGCCTTTGGAGAGGCCGTTATAGGATAAAATTACCGAAATACCCTCATTGGGTAAAATTACTGAAATACCCTCGAAGGGTAAAATTATCGAAATACCCTCGTTGGGTAAAATTACCAAAATACCCTCGAAGGGTAAAATTATCGAAATACCTTTGTTGGGTAAAATTACCAAAATACCCTCGAAGGGTAAAATTATCGAAATACCCTCGTTGGGTAAAATTACCAAAATACCCTCGAAGGATAAAATTAATGAAATAGCCCCGAGGGTTGAAATTACCATTTTTCCCCTAATCAACAAAATAACTGTTATACCCTAGTGGTAGCTTAAGTGATGTTTGTGTGATATTTATATGACTGATTATGTTTGTGACATACTGCATGCACGAATTATTTATGACACGACATTTTGCATTTGGGTGGGATTTATATTTGGAGAAAGTACTATACTAGTGGCTCTGCCACGTTTTACTGATCTAGTGGTTTCGCCACATATTCTGATTTTAGTGGCTTAGCCCATGTTCACTGTCATTAGCAGCTCTGCTGCGTTACTACTAGCAACTATGCTGCGATATTGGTATGTTGGCAGGATGGGTCGACTTGGTCCCCACATGATGTGTTTGTTGGTATGGGTGGTGTGTTGGATGGATTAGGTTGGGTTGGGTTTCATTAATGCTGTGTTCTGTGATCATTTGGGCTTAGGCCACACTGCTACTGAATAGGGCTAAAGCCCAGAGTGAACAGATACTAAATAGGGCTCAGGCCCAGACTATTATTGCATGATTGGGATTGCACACTGAGTTCTCGTAACTCACCCTTTTTTTTAACTGCGCAGGTAATCCCCAGCCTTAGATGTTTTGGAGCTGCGAGGGACTTGAAGGTGGTCACACGCTCGATATGATTTGATCTTAGACTTACTTATTTTATTTTTAATATATTAGGTTAATAATTATGTAATAAGGCCATTTGGGGTTTTAACTTTTATTTGGTGGTTCTCTTTATTTCAACCTGCTAGTCTAGGAAACATGAGTTTTTGAAACAATAATCGTTTTAAAAATCATGTTTTCAAATCTTAAAGTTTACAACTAAAAAGGGCTTCCGCGGTTTTATCTCAGATTGATAAGCTTATAACAATTGAGACGACCTATAATTGGACAACAAGGTTTTACAACACTCACATTTTCAAAAAAAATTTTAAAGGAGGTTTTAAATTTGGTAACGAACTTTTATCGACAAACTCGATTTTCAAAAAAACACTTCGATATGACACGTCAAATTTGGTCGTAATGTCTAGGATGAGTTTGGGGTGTTACACCACACACACTCATTTGCCAGGCCGTGTGCTAGGCCATACGAATCCTGTAGGTATACTGACTTATGTAACACGGCCAAGTCAAGCATCCGTATGCTAGGCCGTGTGCCATTTAGGTGGTATACTGACTTGTGCCACACGACCAGTCACACGCCCGTGTGTGAGGCCATGTGAAGCATGATGACTTCAATTCAATTTCAACACCATGGGACACATGGCCGTGTAGCAAGATCGTGTGTCGTACATGGATGAGACACACACCCGTGTCTTTGCCCGTGTTGACAAAAATAGGCCATTTGCAAGGCCAATTGCCACCCTTTCTCATGCTCACTTAAATGACCAAGATGGTACCATTTCATCATACAATAGGCAGCCAAAATCATCATTAATATACAAAATTTATACCAAATCAATACAAATTACCCATTCAACTCTTATATCATTATGCATCAATTCACAAGCACTTAACTACTCAAACTAACAACTTCAATCACACCTTATAGATCAATTTCCAAATTCAAAATATAACCATAACTACATTCTTGCCAAACATAACAAAATGAGCCATTATTCATGACTATATATACACACTAAAACATATACAATTTATAAGCCAAATCTCATGGCTATTATCACAACCAAAATACCACATCTAGCCTATACATGCCATATACCATATGTACAATTCAAAAGTACCAACTTAGATGACCGATAGTGTGATAATGTTCCCAACGACTACCGGATCCAAGCTAGCCTTGATTCTCTATAAAACATAGGAAAATAAACATAAAGTAAGCTTCATAGCTTAGTAAGCTCGTAAGTGAGTAATTCAATACATCACATAAATGTAATTCTACCAATTACATATAACAAAATCATAAACACGTTACTGCAAACCTTTTTAATATCTCAAAACATGACCAAATATAAACTCAAGAACTTTCTCTATTTCATACTCGAATAGGTTCCGTACATACCTGTAATGTATCGTACTAACCTCTTTCTCATTCACATCATTCTTTTACTTGTTGAACCATTCAAAATAGAAGTCGGATACTCAAGAATCTCAATCGATAAGTACTTATACCATGGCCCAAAGCCAAATCGAGGTGTCTTATCTCGGAGTACCTATACCATGACCCGTATCCAATTTAAGGTAAATCCTTTATGAAATACCTATACTATGGCTCGTAGCCAAATCAAGGTATCACTCACACCTATAGTGCCAATATCATGGCTCAAAGCTAACACATAACCTAATGACATGTCACTAGCATCCTAAACTATTCCTAAGGTTTAACCAAGAAGTTTCACTTGTCGATTTCATTGTTGAACACATCAGTAAAGTCGTATTCACAATTCAAACGTTATCTGTAACCTTATAATCACAGTTTATGCAATATCAAAGTATTTAACATTCATTTATAATAAAATTACCACATACGAACTTACCTCGACTCGAAATTGACAAATCGGAATGATTACTCGATAACTTTGCCTTTCCCCCAATCTAATTCCGAATTCATCTTTTCTTGAATATATGTATTCAAAATTAACTCATTTAATCACCTATTCATTCAATTTAATCCTTAAACACATATTTCAGCAATTTTACTCATTATCCCTAAACTTTCACATTTATTCAATTTAGTCCCTATTTCACAAATACACAAAATTCAACAAAACCCATGCTTAGACAAATTAAAAATAGGTCCCTAGCAATCCAAAACTTTCATTTATTTCACATTTCAACCACAAAATTTTACATTTTACAAATTAGTCCCTTTTTGACATTTTTGTCAAAAATCACTATACAAAACATTTAAATCTATCAACAAATAGTCATTTTCCATTATCAAACATTCAAAAGCTCAAATATTCATCAATGCAACTTCCAAAAAATCATGAACAAATTCAAAAATTAAGGTACGAGCTAGCTAGAATATGAAACAATGATTACAAAAACATAGAAATCATAAAAAAACTGAGCTAAAATCGTACCTCAATCAAGATATGAATGTGCCGAATAGAAAATCTAATCCCTTAGTTCTCTTATTCTCTAATTTTGGTTCAAAAAGATGATAATGAAGCCAAATTTTTATTTTTATTTTATTTATTATAACATAATAACTAATTTACCATAATATCCTTTAATATAAACAATTAAAAATCATTTTTGCATGGCTATCTTTGTCCACTCACCCTTTTAGTGGTCTATTTACAACATAAGGACTTTAACATTAATAAGCCATAGCAATTAAACATATTTACCAAGTAGAATGCAACTTTTGCATTTTATGCAATTTAGTCCTTTTTCTCAAATTGAGCTATTAAACGATAAAATTAGCTCACAAAATTTTCACACATATCAAATAACATACTATAAATACCAAAAATAATATTAAAATAATTTTTTGACATCAAATTTGTGGTTCTAAAACCACTATTCTGATTTAGCTAAAATCGGGTTGTTACATTAACCCTAGTGACATGTCACTTGTATCCTACCTTATTCCTAAGGTTCAAACGGGATTTCTTGCTTGTCGATTCGTCTTCAGACTCATTTGTAGAATTTTACTCATTCACAAAATCAAACATACAATTCATGCAATATTAAAGAATTTAAATACAGATATTCTAAAACCTATTTTTAACATACGAACTTACCTCGGTACAAAATGGCTAATAATTCAATTTAGTCCAAAACTTTGTTCTTTCCCCGGTCTAGGTCAGGACCTCATCTTTCTTGATCTATAATATCAAATTTAACTCATTTAATACTCACATTATTCAATTTAACCCAAAAATCACATTATGGCAAAATTACATTTTTTCCCATAAACTTTTAACATTTTACATTTTAGTCCTTAATTTTCATTCGATTTTTTCATTACTCAAGCCTAGAAAAATCTTTTTCATGCTCATAGCAGCCCACATTATTCATTAAATCACACTTTTACTACATATTTTACAACTTTTACAAATAGGTCCTTTTAGGTATTTTCATCAAAAATCACTTAGTAAAAGTTGTTTATCTAACATCAAACATACATAATCTACCATTACATAAATATCTAACATGGGTAAAATTTTATACTTTTATTTTCTTTCAAATTAGTCCTTGAAATAGCTAGATTAGGTTGCAAGGATCTCAAAAACATAAAAATCATTAAAAACGGGGCTAGAACGGACTTACAATCGAGCTTGGAAGATGAAAAAACCCTAGCTATGGACTCCTCTTGTGAATTTTGGCCATGGGGGACTAAATTGATGAAGATGACATCTTTTTATTTGTTTAATTTGGCTTTATTTACTAGATTACCAAAATGTCTTTCACCTAAACTTTGAAAATTTTCACTAACCATGTCCATTTTTGTCCACACTAAAGCATAATGGTCTAATTATCATCTAAGTACTTCCAATTTAAAATTTCATAGCAATTAGACACCTTTAGCTTCTAGAACACACATTTTGTACCTTTTGCAATTTAGTCTTTTTAACTAAATTGAATGCCCAAATGTCAAAATTTTCGAATGAAATTTTCATGAAATCATTTCATAAAATTGTAGACCATAAAAATATAATAAAAATAAATTTTTATGTGTGAGATTTGTAGTCCCGAAACCACTATTTCGACTAGATTTAGAATCGGGCTATTATAGACACTATACGGTGTGTAGGGCTGGGTGGGTGTTTTATACCCCACATGATGTGTTGGGATGGTCAGAGTTGGTTTGTAGAGGATGGGGTAGGGTTTTCATATTGTATCAGTTTGATTCTGTTATAGTTCTTATTCTACAAAATATTTACATTTGAATCTATTCTGCATGAGATTGAATCTGAATTTCTGTTTATGTATGTGTTACACACTGAGTTATCAAAACTCACTCTCTGTTAGTCTATTTCATTCATGTAACCCTCAAGCTTAGACGGGTCGGTGTAACGGGGAGCTCGATTGTAACACCCTTAACCCGTATCCGTCACGGAATGGGTTAAGAGGCATTACCGAACATAACACAGTTTCAAACATTCACATAATTTTACAACTCAAATTCGTATATAAATATAGCATAAAGCTAATTAAAAATCAAATAGACTTTAATAATAATTTCACATAAACAACCTATGCCTCAAATTCAATCATATCAATTATCATTTATTTATTCACATATTTGAACCAACAACATATATCAAATCATATTACCAATGTCTTATAAAATTTAATAGTCGAACCATAAGACCTATAATTATGGTATTTGAATAATCAAATTATAAATAAACTTATTACAATACAATGTCATATACATAACATATGCATCGCATCACTCAATTATATACATCTATCTTATTGGCTAAATATCAAACATTTCATTTAATAAGCTCATGTACATGCATTTCAAACAAGACAAATCATAAAACATAGCCTACTATTCCTTCACGTATAAAACATTGTTAACTTTACAACACAACCAAATATGCTTTTTGTGCTACTATAACATGCGCATATCTCTTTAAAGAAAAAGCCATTTCTAAACACAATTACCAAACTGTAACAAAACCCATTCTTTAACTAATTAATTAATATACCAATTCACATATTATATGCAATAGGTTATTAATATAAATCAAGCTATCCCACATGCCTTAATAGACATAATTATAAAGACATAAACAAATATTACCAAAAATCGGACTCATGCACATCTCACCATAATCACATTAAACATTTATGAACACAAAGAACAATTCATAGCATATCAAATTCGCATGCTCTATAATCAATCTAAAATACATATACCAAACCATTCATCTCTTTATCTATTTGACTATCCAAATTAACCATAAAATTCATACCAATTTAACCATTTAGATCTGTACCAAAACAATCAATCAAAACAATCATGAAACATATTCATTACTTGCCTTCACCAATCGTACCCAAATAGCCAAATACAAATAATGACATACCATCACTTAACCTATATATCACATATCATATATCAAAAATGCATTCATCTTTTACCTCATTACTAATCCGAATTATAAAACCAAACACCACAAACATATATATATATATCATGAGATATACTTCCAACTTAAACTTATGTCATGACCGGATATACACAAGCATTACCATCAAAATCAAGCCATTTTCGCATGGCTATATATACACAAATTCAAAACCACACATATCAAAATAGCTTATAAATGCCATATGTCATATTTACATATTCCAAAGTACCGAATATTGGTTGATAGTGTGATAATGTTCCTTGACGATCCCCGAGCTTGAAGCTATCTTTCAAAATTTATAAAACAATGAATAAATACACAAAGTGAGCTTGGAAAGCTTAGTAAGCCATAAGCAAATAAATTAGCGCAAGAACATTCATAATTCATTTCAAAACAACCAAACCTAATTAATTCCCATGCACATATATATAATTCCATTTCTCACCTAGTTCACATGATCACTTTAATCATTAACCTTACCTTTTCTTTCAAAGTTCGTACAAACTTAACACATACCTGAATCGTTTAAATCGAACTCAAATTCGGTCTTGCTATGTCTTTACCCGTTGAACCATTAGGAATTGTTAAGGATACACAAAAATCATAATAAGCTTGTACAATGCTATATCCGAGATATGGTCTTACACACAATCACATATTGATGCCACTCTCCCAGACAGGGTCTTACACAAATTATATACGATGCCAATGTCCTAGACATGGTCTTACATGTATTCTCACTTCGATGCCAATGTCCCAAACATGGTCTTTCACGAATCACACATCAGAAGTCCTAATGTCATGACATACGTATCCTATGCAATTCTTATAGCTCGTAAGGGCTTTCAGACGTTGTAATCCAATCAGTTTAAGCTCGACAGAAGACATTCCATGCTTATATCAATTTGACAATGTATTTGTTCATATATATACAATTCAATTCGATATTATAAAATGTATTCACTTGAATTTAAACACATTTATTTGCTTATGAACTTACCTCGTACGAACAAGAACGGACCAGAACAACTATTTGACAACCTTCGACTTTCCCCGATCCAAATTCGATTTCATCCTTTCTTGATCTTTGATCAAGCTTGGACCAAGGCCGAAACTCAAAAGCTTTCAAAGCTTTATTTTCTTCTCAAGTTTCGGCAATGGGAAAGATGAACATGCAAAATTTTTCATGTTTTATTTATTTTATTATCATTTAATATTCATTTACCAAATTAACCTTAATGAAATAATATGAAAAATTTATAATGGTTGTCCATAGTTGTCCACTCAAATTTTTAATGGTCAATTCACAACATGAGGGCTCCATAATTAATTCATCAAAGCAATTAAGCACTTTAACATATAGAAAGTCACTTTTACATTTTACGCGTCCTTTTATCAAATCGAGCACACAAATAATAAAATTTTCACACAAAATTTTCACACATATCACATATCATGCTGTAAACACAGAAAATAATATTAAAATATTTTTCTAACTCAGATTTATGGTCTTGAAACCACTGTTCCGACTAGGGTCTAAATCGGGCTGTTACATCAATTGTGTCCTTATTTCGTAAAACTTTTTTTTACTTTAATTTGGCTTATTTAAATTTTGGTTTTGAAAGTTTTGTATAATTTGGACTCTTCGGACTTTTGTGATTGTTTTGGTTTCGGGGTTTTGTTTTTGTTTTCTAGTGTAACATTTGATAAAGTGATATACAAAAGCCACTATTTTATACAATTAACCGTTTTCAAGAAAACAAACTCAATTTCCAAAATATTACGACATAAGAACTTTCGTTGCAATTTATTTTTTATATTTGAAAGTGTAAGCAAACAATTGATTTAACTAGTAAGCATAACAACACATTTTTAATAAGTGGACTCTTTTATTAACAACGATATACGATGTTTTCAAAGGGAAATAAAAGTCTTTTTTATAAATTTTCTTCGTAACACTTCCAGATTCTTCCATAACGTCTAGGCTAAGTTTGGGGTGTTACATTTAGTGGTATCAAAGCTAGGTTGCAAAACTCGGGCTGTGAAAATTTTGGGTTCAAAATTGTATTTACGAAAATTGTTTTGCCAAGTAAAAGTTTTTTTTTAATCTGAAAAGTGAGTATGTGATATATCGAGCTTCTGGCGCCGATCCTGTAAGCACTTTTAACTTTGGTAAACTTTAGTTAGAAAACTCTAAAATGATTAAAATTGCACTAAATTAGTTAGGAACTAAAAAACTTCTGGAACTTCTGATAATTATTTGAAGCACAAAGTACTTGCTAATTAACATTGAAACTAATGCTTAAAACTTGTAATGTATATAATACTTTGAAAATGATAAGTGCTCGTGGAATGCATGGTGGTGGTACTTGTGGGTGCGGTGGGCACCGTAGAGGGGCTTAAGCTGAGTCATCCTCGACAGACAGTATGCCTAATCTGGATACGAGTGAGACACCTACTACATCTACTGCTGAGACTAGGTCTCAAAGCCATTCAACTAGGGACGACATACTATCCCAAACCATGCTTAGAGTGTTGAGAGGGTCGTTGGACCTCATTCTGGTTCTAGAAGCTGTGGCTCAGTAACTGAACAACTCCGGTCTAATGGTGCTGAGCCGTTTAGGGGCATCCTGTAGTTGCCCCGATTGTGGCAAATAATGGTTAGGGGCTACCGAGAGGATAATAAATGATATTGACTGCACGCGTCGAGTAGAAATTGAAGGGTACAATGTCTTTGCTTCTCGACGAGGCATATTAGTGGTGGTTAACGGTTGAGGAGGTACTTAGCCAGATCAGATTAATTAGGAATATTTTAAGACTGCCTTCTAGGGAAATATGTGGGGCGAGTTATATGGATGCTCATAGGCGCGAGTTCATGAACCTCACTCAATGGGATAGAACTGTGGCTGAGTATGAGGTTGAATTTCGAGATTGAATCGTTACGCTCGTGGGATGGTGGCGACCAAGTTTGAGAAATGTGTCTATTTTGAGGATGCTTTGAAAGATAATCTGATAGTCCTGATAGCTCCGTAGAAGGAGCAAGAGTTCGTTGTTTTGGTGGATAAGGCGAAGATAGCCCAAGAGGTTAAGCGTGTTGAGCGCTAGAACAGACACAGAGAGAGAGGTAAGAATAAGAGGGATTCGAAGCCCTCTAGCTCTATTTAGAGGCCTAAGAAATGGGCCAGATCTGATGGGCCTTCTAGATTTGGAATTCTAGTTGATATATTGTAGCTCAGTCGTCTAGTGATTGTGGTAGACACCATTCGGGTGAGTTTTGGAGGAGGTTGGGAGTATGTTTGCAACATGGGTCAATTGAGCACCGTATTAGAGATAGCCCATAGCATTCTGATCAGATGCAAGCTCTAACTTGTGGTTTTGTCCAGCCTCAACGGGCAGTTCAGCAGCCACCTAGGGGCCGTGGTCCGGCCAAAGGTGGCAATGGTATGGGTAGAGGATAGACAATCACTGGGTAGAGGTGCTAATCAGACTGAGGCAAGGCAACCTGTGTTGGTCTATGCTGCTAGACGTCGTGAGGACAAAGACACTGCTGATGTGATTATGGGTACGTTCTTTATATTTGATGCCCCTTATTTTGCACTGATAGACATAGGGTCAACACATTTCTATGTAGCTAGTTTTGTTTCTGTAAACTTGGGGATTCCTGTTGAGAGCACTTCTAGTGAGATTTATGTTCTGAGTCTATTAGGTCAATCTATTAGGGTGAATAGACTGTATAAGAATGTACCATTGGAAGTACAAGGGGTTGTGTTTCCAACTAATTTGATGGAACTACCATTCGAAGAATTTGATATGATTTGGGAATGGACTGGCTTGTGAAGCATTAGGTTAGTTTGGATTGTATGATAAGAGGGTAGTTCTGAGATCTGAGTACCATGTGGAGGTGGTTATGATCAGTGAGCGGTGAGATTACTTATCCAATGTGATCACCGCTTTTGAGGCTGAAAAACTAGTTCGAAAAGGATGTGAAGCATATTTGGCTCCTGTAAGTGATTCAGCTTTTGTGGACTCTTTTGTTGGGAACATCCGAACAGTTAAGGAAATTTTGGATGATTTTTTGAGGAATTATCGGGTTTGCCTTTAAATTGAGAAGTTGAGTTTAGTATCGAGCTTTTATTGGGTACAACTTTGGTGTCCATCACTCCTTATCGTATGGCACCGAATGAGCTTTTAGAGTTAAAGGCTCAACTTCAAGAACTCCTTGATTGTGGATTCATCAGTCCTAGTGTGTCTCTGTTGGGGCCACCAATTTTTTTTTGTAAAGAAAAAAGATGGTACTATGAGAATATGTATCGACTACCGCCTATTGAGTAAGCTAACTGTGAAGAACATGTACCCACTTCTGAAGATCGACGACCTATTTGATCAATTTCGTGAAGCTTCAGTATTTTCTAAGATAGATCTCAGTTCTGGGTATCATCAGGTTAAGGTTAACGAAGTTGATGTTTATAAACAGCCTTTAGGACTCGTTATGGCAACTACGAGTTCTTAGTCTTGCCCTTTGGTTTGATGAATGCTCCAACTGCATTCATAGATCTGATGAATCGAGCTGTTCAACCGTATTTGGATCAGTTTGTCGTAGTCTTCATCGATGACATTTTGGTGTACTCTAAGACCAAAGATGATTATGATGAGTTGGTGTACTCTACTCTAAGTTGAGCAAGTGTGAATTTTTGTTAAAGGAAGTAATGTTTCTAGGGAATATGGTTTCTGCAGAGGGGATCTGAGTTGATCCTAGAAAGATCGAGGTTGTACTTGATTGGAAACAACCTAGGAATGTTTCTGAGATCTATAGTTTTCTAGGTCTTACAGGCTATTATCAGAGATTTGTCGAGGGGTTCTCGTTAATTGCAGCTCCTCTGACTAAGTTGTTGAGTAAGAAGGCCCCTTTTGTCTAGACCAATGAGAAGTGATCACTGCAAAACAGTCTAGTTTTAATATTTATAAAAGAGTGATCGAACCTGCAGACTGACTGCGACAACGATAGAGGCAAGTACACCTATCAAACAGTAGTATAGCTCAGGCAATAATATCTTATCGAACCCAAGGAACCTAAAAGTACTATTACTCACTTTCTTTCTATTATTTAGCCTAAATATGGAGTGATTGGTTTATTAAACTAAAACAAATGAAATACTTAAACTTTAAATGCAAAGGCAAAAGAATAAACTTTGGGAAAAGACTTTGAAGAAAACTCAATTGATAAAGACGATACCTTCGGGAAGAATCCACCTATGACTTCACTTATTATCTAACTTCCAATTCATATGATTTCTTTTACTTAGCTTGATCCGTGAGACTCCCTAAACTATATTAAACCTTCTCTCAAAGCGAATAACGTCTAACCTTAGGTTAATTATTGGAACTCTCGTTCACTTATAATAACCCCTAAGGAAGCAGTAAATCGATCAATGGACTCCCATATTAGGTTTCACCCTAATCTGACAAAATCTCGTAAACCTATCTCTAGGCGCCTGATCAACTCCGCTTAATTATGCTAGATCTACTCTTAGGTAGGGTCTATTCCTCCTCCACCTAAGCACATCGGATAAATTTAAGTAACATAATTAAGAACAAACTAAGTATTTATCATATAAATCGAAAGAATTAAATAACAAAATCCATCATAGGTTTCAACCCCTTCAGGTATCTAAGGGGTTTAGTTCATAATTAAATAAGAAAACATCTCAAGAGAAAAGATAGAACAAAACATAGGAAATCCTTAAAAACCCCTGAAGGAATTGAAGAGGAGATCCTCCGTTTTGAGTAGAATTTTGACTCTTCGAGATGGATCAATTGACTATCTTCGAGTAATTTTCTAAACAAGTAAAGCTCTGATAAAAAACTCTGCTAAAACCTCCCCCCTTGAATTGCTACCTTGGATTGTTTATATAGACGTTTGGCATGCTTTACTTGGCTCCTAAGTACTCGTAATTTAAGTGAAATTCATCCTAAGTGTTTGAGTGGACTCAAGATTACGTTTCTTGGGCTCCAAGCATCCAATTTTGAGTGAAATTACTCTTTCCCGCGACAGGGGCACGGCCTTGACATGCTCGTGTAAATCGTGGTCCAGCCCGTCTCTCCATCCTGTCGATTTAGGCATGACTATGACACGCCCGTGTAATATATGGGTAGAGGCCATGCTTCAGGTCTGTCAATTGGGGCACGGCCGTGTGGCATGAAGTCCAGGCCGTGTTGGGCTTTTTGTCGATGAGGCACGGTCATGTAAATTAGGGTGTGACCGTGTTCAATCTAAATATTGGGGCACGACCATGTGGCATGAAGTCCAGGCCGTGTCAACTTCTTGGGTTGGCCCATTTTGGTCCGTATTAAGCCTGTTTTACATTCTTTTTATCCTTAGGTGTTCTCTTGAGTATAAGACATGAAAAGAAAGGATTAAGAGCATCTTTTTACATAAATTGAGGGCTAAATCATCCAAAAGCATAATAAATATGGGGTTAAAATGTGTTACTTTTACGGTTTATTAAATACCCCCACACTTAAGCTTTTGCTTGTCCTCAAGCAAAATTCTCAATTTACAATTAAAACAAACTTTCCAAAATTCATAATTCCTATCGATATTGTCTCATCATAATTCATAGATAATTTATACATGGATAATTCAAGTCAAAGAGTCCTAAAGATTCAATTACGATAAATCATACCTTTGTAGTACGAAAACATAGGTGTTTCCCCTTATCTAAGTAATTACCTTTAATTCAAAGCCGACAAGGATTGATGTCCTTACAATAGATTCACTCAAGTCACTCAAAGGTGTTCAAGGTTCAAGAATAAACACTCTAAGTTGAACCTGAAAAAGTTAATCCCATAGACTTGCTTGGAAATCAAATCTCCACCACTGTATATGAGTTGATACATAGATCAAAAGGTCTTTAATCAAGGTTGTAACGGGGCTAGGGTTAAAGGTGTGGAAAAAGGCTGAATTAGAAGGGTTGGAATTGAGATTGACTTGACAAATTACCTAACTAGAAACACTGAACTAAATATGAATATTTACTTCGAATGAAAACTAATAATATCACTTTTGATAATTACTCCATAATAAGGAGTATTTTGATACTACTTTAATACGAGCTTCTTCTTTACCAATTGGAGTTCAAACACTCTAAACTCTTTTATATACTACCAATATTGAATATACTGGGATTCTTTTATTTAAGAACAAACTAAGTAAAACTTAATAAAAGGAACTTTGACAATTGAAATAACCTAATTTGGCAATTGATCAAGCCAATTCTCGATAGAGGGGTAGTCAAAGGAATGTTGATAACAAATACAAAGGGATTTTGGTTTAATATTAGTGGGTGAGTCAATAAAAAGGTTATTAGGATTCAACGGGGTTCAATAGGGGTTGATTTATGAAGGTAGGCTTTTTAGTGGAGTGAATGGGTTAAACCTAGGTGCCTTTATCATCTCAGTGTATCAAATCATTAATGTGGTCTCGACATGTATAAACGAGGCAAGTTCTAGAATAATAGTTCAAAGTTGACACACTCATAATCAATTAAGTGAGCAAGGAAAAGAATATATGCTCTAGAAGGCTCAAAATCTCACCAAAAATTTATGGGTGTTTTTGACATCAATCCCTGTAAATTTCAAACTTCAAGGTAATACTTAAATTCAGTTCAACAACCTATCAATTTTTATTTTTGAAAAATAGACTTATCATGCTTGATTCTCTAGTATCCTTAAATTTTAATCCTTAATACACAATTAACTATGATTTAATTAGAGACATATCAATAAAGATCATAAATCATTAGAAATTTCATCCTAATTAATAATATGAGAAAAATACTTAAGATTAAGACTAATTTCAGGGATTTTCAAATAGTATTATAGTTAACCCCCCCACACTTAAGATGTACATTGCCCTCAATGTTCAGAGATAGATAATGGCAGTTATGAGACAAATCAAAAGAGAATGGAGGAAAGTGATACTTCCCGAATTTATAGATGAAGTCCAAAATACAATCCTCGGGTGACTTTTATGTGAATATGTGTTTATGCGGCGTGTAATTGATTCTTCAAAGTTACTGAGTTAATAATTTTTTTTACTTAGGAGGTTATGCGGTTAGATAGCCAACGATAGGAAAATAAAATAATAATAATAAATAATAATAATAAAATGATATACTAATGAAAATTTAAATTGAAAGCAACGTTCGATGATAAAAGTAATAAATTTAAAATTCATAAGAGTTGATGCCAAATAGAAATTTATGAGGACTCAGAGGTTCTCATCGTCAATTGGATCCTGCGGAGGTATTGGTGGTGATATATGAAAGTATTGGCAGATTTGCTGCAGGGTAGCCTCTATCCCATCAAAGCGTCGGCGATGTCGATGAAGCTTCGGGTATAATACTACTCAAATTGTGTGAGGCATGTCGAGATATCAGCCAATGAAGTCGCTGAACATGACGGTTGCTGGCTTGGGACTGGTGGCACATCATCAGGAATGTCCTCGGGTACCTCCTCCTCTGTAGCTAGTCTGTATTGAGGAGGGTCCGTTCCATGACGTCATTTGATCATATTCATATGTAACATTGTTTGTATCCCTTGGGGTGTCATGTATCCGATCATTATGAGTGAGGACCTCTGCTGATCGGTGTCGAGGAGATTAAAGTGCTGAGCTAATCGCGTTATGTATGGCCCCATTGAAATGATGCCCTTTCTGTGTGCCTCTATCTGATGCTGCATTGCGCATGCGATAAAATATGCCATATCGAAAACATGTCCCTAAGACATGCATGACAAGAAGTAGGGGTCTTGTTTATTAACGACGCCTGTGCTCTCTTTGCAACCTGTAATTGTATGAGCAAGGATAGCATGAATATACCTGAGAGCTGGGGAAAGGGCGGTCGCCTTTGAACGACTGGGATTATAGTTTCTTGTAATAGGGTGTAAGCTTTGCCAGCAGGCAATTTGAGTGATGTGCAGGTCGCAGTCTAAATCATCCAGAGGATTTTCTTCAATGAATTTTGGAGTGTAGAGACCAAGGGCCGTACCAAATTGTGGTACGCTTAATCGTCGTATTGTGCCCCCGAGACGAAATTGGATAGTGCCGGGGTCGTCATACTGAGCCATCACTGGTTGCAATGTGAACGTGGAGCAAAATTCGAGTGTGAGTTCCAAGTAAGTAGGCTCGATTATAAAGAAGATCTGCTCCTATGGCTCTATTTCTATGAGGGCTTAGATATCGGTTGTCAGTCCGGTTTGTTTTATTATGTTCCATTCCATACATCTTCTGATGCCTAAAGGGCATTGCTGGAGTGCCTTATATCGTTCTTCCTAAGTGTTTTGATTAAATTGGAGGAAGCGGTGTCAAATTTCTGATGAGGCGCTAGCCGGAGATGGTCCTGGTGTTTTTTTTTCTTGCTTGGAACGGTCCTTTTAAGACGTGATGACGACATAACTCCTGCAACATAATCAATTAGAGATAGACCTCTTTCATACAACCATGAGTTTAACAATAATCATAGTCAATAGCCAAGATAAATGCTTCTTTGAAGAACAAATACTAAAATCGTAATCTTATGAATAATTAATTTCGAATACAATAACAAAAGGTAAGCAAAAATTTCATTGGAATCAGTCATGGTGTATGAGAATTATAATTTAACGTTTAACTAAATTTGGAAATAGAGTATCAATTCTACAATGAAGGGGAAAAATAAAATGATAAAATAGAATATATATTAAAAAGAATTGAAAGCAAAATAGAATGAAACAATAAAAGTGAATCAGGTCTTTTGAGTCTAAAATCAACTATAACTTTTAAATAAAGAGAAAATAATTGAAAAGATGAAGAAAAAGGAACCAGGGTTGGTTGTTTGCGACAAACACGGGTGAAGCACGGCGGTGGCAGTGGCATGGCATGGGTTAGCACGGTTATGTTGCGGGCGTGCTGACGAAAAGGCAAGGAGAGGTAATTTTGGGTGGTAGAGGGTGTGGGTATGGTGGAAATTTTGGGGAAGGAGGCCGAGAATTGTGTCTAGGGTTTAAAATAGGGAGGGGTTCCGGTTAATTTTCTTATATAAGGAGGGGAACATGGCCACTTGACACGACCGTGTTAAATTTGAACTTCCCGTGCTTTTCACGATTGCTTGGAATTGGGCGCGATTTAGAGTCTTTAGCATGCCCGTGTGATAATTTGACATGCCCTTTCTCGATAAGTCAGTATGTTCACACGGTCACGGTGCACGCCCGTGTGCCAGCCGTGTTCGATATGTCAGTAGCCTCACACGGTTATAAGGCACGCCAGTGTGATTTTATCGCAGTCCGTGTTGGAAAAGAGATGTTTTCCCTGTTTATGCACGATTATGGGCATGCCCGTGTTAAAGGTCGTGTTAATGATCTTGCATTTTTGTTAGATTTTTTAGAACAAAGTTAATGTGTTTAGTGCTTGGGTTGCCTCCCGAGAAGCGCTCATTTATAGTCTTAAGCTAGACTCTCTCTGTTTTTAGTTCTAAAGGAAGGCTCATGGAGCATAAACTCCTCTCTTGTATCTCCAAGATCTGCACCATTATAAATCTTAAGTCGGTGACCATTTACCTTGAATGTACCTTTAGTGGGATGAGTTACCTCAATGGTGCCATATGGAAATAATGTTTTGATCATGAATGGGCCTGACCATCTGGATTTTAGTTTCCCAGGGAATAATTTAAGCCTTGAATTGTATAATAGGACTAGGTCTCCTACTTCGAAATGTCTTGATCGCTTGAGGCGGGCATCATGACGTCGCTTTGTTGCTTCTTTGTACAACCTTGAGTTCTCATAGGCTTCCGTTCTCCATTCATCTAACTAGTTTATCTGCATCATTCTTTTCTTTCCTGCAAGGTTAATGTCAATATTTAAAAATTTTATTGCCCAGAAAGCTTTGTGTTCTAACTCGAATGGTAGATGACAACTTTTTCCATATACGAGCTTGTATGGGGATGTCCCTAGAGGTGTTTTGAATGCTGTTCTATAAGCCCATAAAGCATCATCTACTTTAACTGCCCAATATTTTCTATTTAATTCAACTATTTTTTCTAGAATGCGCTTAAGTTCTCGGTTTGCTACCTCAACTTGCCCACTAGTTTGGGGATGATAAGGAGTGGTTGTTCTGTGGCATACTCCAAATTTCTTTAAGACTTTTTCAAATTGTGTATTATGAAATGAGTACCCTATCACCGATGATGGTTCTAGGTGTGCGAATCGGAAAATAGTCTCTTGAGAAATTTAACTACAACCCTAGCATCATTGGTAGGTAATGCTTCCGCTTCTACCCATTTTGACATGTAATCAACTACTACTAGGATGTATTTATTTCTAAATGAACTCGGGAATGGTCCCATAAAATTAATACCCCATACGTCAAATACTTCACATGATAGCATATATGTTTGAGGCATTTCATCACATTTAGAGATGTTACCTGTTCTTTGGCATTTGTCACACGAGGTAACATACCTATTGGCATCTTTAAATAGAGTGGGCCAGTAAAAACCTGATTTGAGTATTTTGTGTGTTGTCTTAATACCACTGTAGTGTCCTCCTGATGGTTCTGAATGACAACATTCCAGGATTTTGCTTGCCTCTACCCTTGTAGCGCATCTTGAATTACCGATCTGCGCATATATGCGAAAAGAAAGGATCCTCCAAAATAATTTTCACATCGGCAAAGAATCGTTTCTTTTGGTGATGTGTCAATTTTCTTGGTAGGATGTTAGCTGCTAGATAGTTTGCAATGTTTGCAAACCAGGGTACCTTAGAATGTGTTATAGAAAATAGCTATTCTTCTGGAAATGAATCATTTATTTCATGTTCATCAAGCTCTTTGGTGTGTGGATTTTCGAGTCTTGAAAGATGATCTGCTGCAAGATTCTCAGCTCCTCTCTTATCCTGTATTTCCAAGTCAAATTCCTATAAGAGTAAAATCCATCGTATTAGTCTAGGATTTGCATCAGGTTTGTTTAAAAGATAACGAAGAGCTGAATGATCAGTGTAAACAACAACTTTAGATAATATTAGATATTGTGTAACATCCTTAAATCGGGGTCTCTGCATTTTGTGTGTTGCATGTGATAATATGTCTATGGTGCTAGTTTAGGGTGTTTTGGGGTCCAGGCATGAGCTCGGGATAGGCTTGAGTCATGGTAAAATTTTTTGTTTTGGGGTACTTGGAAGGGGGGAGCCAAGAGAGTTAGGTGTTAAGAGTATTGTGTAGCAAGTTTTGGCATAAGAAGTGCCTTGGTGAAGTGCCAAGAAGGCACCACTTAGAGCTCAGGGAGGTGATGCTACAAGCAGGGGGAAGGAGCCTAGGTTCGAGCTGCAAGAATCCCTCTTTGGGTATTTCTTTTTGACGTCAGAGCTAAGAGGAGTTGTGCTCAGGTGGAACTCTGGTGGGTAGTTGTTGAACAAGTCAACAGATTCAAAATGGGTGGAAGGGAGGAAATGGTGCAGGATGACTCATTCAAATTGTTTGAATGGGTGGAAAAGAGGGTTTCAAGGAGGAAGAAGGGGGACGGCTGAGAGATTGAAGGGAGTGGGAGTGTGGCCGATTTTGGTAGTGGCTAGGAGAGCTTGGAGCAATCGATTGAGGGGGGCTTGAGTGTGGTGGCCGAATGTGTTTAGTGTGTGGGTGTGTGCTTTCGGTTGTGGAGAGTGGCTAGGTGAGGTGCATGTGCCGAATTTGCTTAATAGCTTTAGGAGCATTTTTTTGTGCTTTTTCTTTTTGGCAAATCACTCATGACACTTTTGGCATTATTCCTCTTTTCTCTCATATACAAACCGAAACCTCCCCTAGGCAACTTCTCTTCTCTTTTTCACACTTTTTGTTCTATTGATGAAACCTTATTGATTGTTTGTTCTTCTTCTCTCAGCAAACCGTAGGTAAGATTACTCAACTTTCTTGTGTTCTTTTCTCTTTCATTTTGAACCAAGCCGTGAGCACCTCTCATCTCTTCTTCTCCTTTTCTTCATCTCAAAACCGAAAATCCCCTAACCCCTTATCATCTTCAACTGTTGCAAAGAGCCGAATATCTTTTGTTTATATTCTCTTTTCTCTTTAGGTGTTTTTCCCTTAACCTTCTCTGGTGCCGAAATTCATCTCTTCTTTGGTTCTCAAGAATGAACTACAAGCCATAGTCCGATAAGATTCTGTTGCTTTCTTTTTCTTTTCTTTGCTCTTATGGCCGAATCTTCTTAGTACTCTTACATCTCTATTTCTTTCCTCAATTTCGATTGCTGGGGTAGGGAAATGCCAAATCTCTGGCACTCAAACTTTCTTGATTAGACTATTGTTGCAGTAGATCAATAGTGTGGGATTATTATTTTTTCCAGGAGGATTTCTTAGGGCAGTGGTAAGCGTCTTTGCTATTCAATATTTCCTATTTTGTTTAAGTGCCGAAGGAAGTAACTAATCCTGTAGATCTTGGCCGAATGGAGGGTGCTAAGGAGGCTTGGCGTTAGGCGACTGAGTATTCAAGTGGTGCTTTGATCTAAGTCATTGGTCATCGGGAATTGATCAATTTAGGTAAGGGATTTAATTTGGGTCTTGATTCATCACAATTGTTTCACTGCTTTGATTCGGTTAGTGACTAAGGTGTGTTATGGACTCGAAGGCTAATCAATCGCTTGGTGGGGTTGGATCTGGAACCCCAGCCCCTAAGTTCAAGAAGAGGGCAGTGTCGGTGGTTCGTGATTGGCCACCGGGGTATGGACCAAAGATCTCGAAAGCGGGAGAGAAGACAAATCGCGGTTGTGTCGATTAACAGCAGTCTTAAGCGTAGAAAGTGTAGTTTTGCGCGTTATCAGGTGTGTAACTCTTACACACTCCATTAGTTAAATTGCTAATTATGTTTATTGATTAAAGGCCGAAATCGCTATTGAAATCGGTGTGTTACCCTTGCAGGTATGAGCATGGACTCCGGGTAAGTCCCTTGTGGATTGCTATGCTATGCTATGTTATACTATTTGTTTGTTAAATTGCTAATTATGTTATACTATTTGATTATGCTATGCTATGTGATACTGCATGACATGTTATTATGCCACGGTAAATGTGTTCATGATGATGGGTATGTCGAGTGGAGGGGGAAGGATGATTTAGACTGTCACCAGTGGTTTTGACCACACGGTGGGTTGGCCCACTTTTCTTATTATTTTGACTAGTCTCGATGGTTTTGACCACGGTGGTTTTGACCACGAGATATGATTTGTGACTACGGTCACCGAGTGGTTTTGACCACACATGGATTATTGTGACTCGTCCCGTGGTTTGGTACCACAGTGGGTTGGCCCCACATGTTAATTACGGGATTGTCATCAGTGGTTTTGGCCACACGGTGGGTTGGCCCCACCATATGATTTGTGACTACGGTCACTAGTGGTTTTGACCACACTTATATGATTTGTGACTACGGTCACTAGTTGTTTTGACCACCAGTGGTTTTGACCACAAGGGGTAGACAGAGGAGTTTGGTTGGTTAGGTTGGGTTTGCATGATTCGCATATTGACTTATGAGATGTGTAAGCACCTTGTTATTATTGGGATGGGGATTTATACACTAAGTCTCGGTGACTCACCCCTTCTTCTCGCATTTTGCAGATGATTAAGAGATCACGGATGCGGAGCCGGGGCGGACTCGAGGTGGCCATGTGCATTTTCATTTGGGTTTTGCTTAAAACTTCTATTTCAGCTTTTACTTACTTTAAAATTTGGTTTTGTGTTGTAATAAGGCCATTAAATTTTATTTTGGAGTTTATTTATCTATTTTATTTTCATAGAAATTGGTATAATTTAAATAAAATGGCATGCCTAAATAACTTGTTAATTGAATGTTTTCTAAATTCACACAAATTATCGGTTTTTCTAAAACTTCACCTTGGATAGATTATCAAACTTGTAAGATTAAAAAGTATCGAGAATTTTTATTTGAAGCTAAATTCAAGGCAGTTTTAGCAATACTTTTAAATCAACTCGGTTTTCATAACATCAAAAGTTTTCCTTAAATTAGAGACGGCAACTTGTTTTCAAAATTGTTTCCTTCCCCGTGACATGCCGATCCGTTAAGTAATGTTTAGGCTGGATTTGGGGTGTTACATATTGTCTAAATTTGTCAAAAGCAAAAACTACAAATTAGTAATTCTTTCTCGGTCATGGTGTAATTTTCTTGCTTGGTGTTAATGTTCGCTAGCGTAGTAGATTGGCTGAAAATGCTTGTCTCTTCATTGTCCCAAAACTGCACCTACTGTAAAGTCACTTGTATCACACATTAATTCGAAGGGTAAGTTCCAATCAGGTGCAATTATAATTGGAGCATTTACTAATTTATCTTTGAGGACATTGAATGCATCTAAACATTCTGATTGAAATTAAAAGGAACATCTTTTCTAGTAATTTTGTCAAAGGCTTAGCTATTTTAGAAATATCCTTAATAAATCTTCTATAAAACTTGCGTGTCCTAAAAACTTCTAATAGCCTTGGTCGAGCTAGGGGAGGTAATTTTCTATGGTTTCAACTTTTCCTTATCTACCTCAATTCCTTTACTAGAAATCTTATGTCCTAATACAATCCTTCTCTAACCATAAAATGGCATTTCTCCCAATTTAAAACAAGGTTTGTTTCTTCACATCTTGTTAGAACTCATTTTAAATTTTTAAGGCAAAGATGGAAAGAATTACCAATACCAAGAAATCATCCAAAATACCTCCATGATGTCCTCCACGAGTTCATCGAAGATTGCCAACATGCAACGCTGAAAAGTAGCAGGAGCATTACATAATCCAAAAGGCATTCTCGATAAGCAAGCGTCACTGTATGGGCATGTAAATGTTGTTTTTCTTAGTCTTGAGGAGCTATGGGAATTTGAAAGTATCAGGAGAGTCCATCCAGAAGCGATAGTACATATGCCGGATAATCTTTCTAGCATTTGATCTATGAAAGGCAAAGGAAAATGATCTTTTCTGGTGGCATCATTCAACTTTCTATAGCCTATGAGACTCTCCATCCTCAGAATCGTTCTTGTGGGAATTAACTCATTTTTTCATTGGGTACTATCGTCATTCCTCCTTTCTTTGGGACTACTCGCAGATTTACCCAAGTCTTTGTCGGAAATAGGATAAATTATTCCCGCATCTAGAAGTTTAATTACCTCGGCTTTGACCACTTCTTTCATGTTGGGGTTTAAGCGTCTCGAGGTTGCACACATGGTTTATATTCTTCTTCCATCAAAATTTTGTGGGTGCGAATGTGGGCTTATTCCTTGATATCGAAAATTTTCCAAGCTATGGCTTTCTTGTGTTCTTTTAGTACTTTTATCAGTTCATCTTTTTCTTTGGATTTTAATTCTGAGGATATGATTACTGGTAGTGTAGAATTGTCTCCAAGGAATAAATATTCTAGATGTTTTGGTAACTGTTTGAGTTCCAATTTGGGTGGCTCTACGATGGAGGGTTTTTGTTTTATTTCATTATCATTCTTGATGCTTTCTTCTCTCCGTTGTTCGTATGATGACATTTTTAGATTCGACTCATTGTCTTCATCTTCTTCCCCCTCTTCTTGAGCTGGACACAATTCCAATGTGTCACCTTGAATAATTTCCTGTAATGAATTCTTTATAATATGACCAGTAGTGTCGACGAAATAACAAGAATCATCTTGTTCTTTAGAATATCGCATGGCATCACAGAGTTGAAAGATACTTTTTTCATCACCTATTCTCAGAGCTAGTTTACCATTACCTACATCAATAATAGCTCTAGAAGTGGCTAAAAAAGGACGCCCTAAGATTAAAGGAACATTAATGTCTTCATCCATGTTTAACACAACGAAATCAACAAGAAAAATAAATTTGTCAATTTTAACTAAGATATCTTCAATAATTCCCCTAGAATGTTTAATAGATCTATCGGCTAATTGAATACTCATCCTAGTGGGATTTGGTTCCCTAAGATTTAGTCGTTTAAATAATTTGTAAGGCATTAGATTAATACTAGCGCCTAAGTCTGCTAATGCTTTATTGATGTTTAAACTACCAATTAAGCAAGGAATAGTGAAACTCCCTGGATCTTTTAATTTCCGTGGTAGTCTATTTTGGAGAAGGGCTGAACATTCTTCGTTAAGCTCCACCATGGATACCTCCTCAAGCTTCCTTTTGTTCGTAAGAAGTTCCTTTAAGAATTTTGCATACTTCGCATCGTGAAATAGCTTCAACGAAAGGTAAGTTAATATGTATTTGTTTAAAGGGTTAGAAACTTACCGTATTGAGCATCCAATTGTTCTTTCTTCAATTTCTTGGATATGGATTTTTGTTTTATTTTACGTAGGCAATGGATTATCGTTTTCACCTTCTACACTCTTTTTCTTGATAATTTCATGTGGTGTATTTCTTTGTGGTTCAATTAACTCTTTGCCACTCCTTAGTGTAACTACTTTTACCTGCTGTGTGCCTTTGGAAAAAATCTCTATCCGTATTTCACATAATATCTCAATAAGTAGTCCAATCGAAGTGATGATTTCTCTTACCTGAATTTTGATTCCCTCGATTGATATTTGTTGTTCATCGAGTGTTTCTTCAGCCTTTTGAAGGCGAGAGTTTGTAGCTGTCACCAATTTTGTTAGAATCTCTTCGAGGTTTGATTCCTCTTCCTGTGGATAAGGTTGTTGAAAATTTGAAGGAAAATCCTGTCTTTGATCATTCCACGAGAAGTCGGGACGGTAACTCCATCCTGTAGTATAAGTGTCGCTATAAAAATTATTTTGACATGTAGAGTAGTTACCTATATAGTGGATTTGTTCGTTTTTCATGCCATATCCGTAGGGTGGGTACTCAGGATTTGCCACGCCTCTCAAATTCGAGTTATAATGCATTACTGGGTGTACCTGCGAGAGATTACTCAAACCATCAATCTTTTTATTCATTATTTCGAACTGATTAGATAACCTGGTGACCACGTCGATGTTGAAAATACTAGTTGCTTCAGCAGGAATTGTCCCCATGCCTTGCCACTGATAATTATTCAGTGCCATTCCTTAGAATTATCCGCCGAAATTTAAATAAAAGAAAAGTTAGCAGAGTAAAAATAGTAATAATGGCTGGAGTAATAAAAATAGAGCTTTCGTAATATTTTAGAAGTCCCCGGCAACGGCGCCAAAAACTTGATCGCTACAAAAACAGTCTAGTTTTAATATTTATAAAAGAGTAATCGAACTCAGATCGATTGCGACAACGATAGAGGCAAGTGCACCTATCGAACAAAGAGTATAGCTCGAGCAAGAATATCTTATCGAACCCAAGGAACCTAAAAGTACTATTACTCACTTTCTTTCTATTATTTAGCCTAAATATGGAGTGATTGGTTTATTAAACTAAAACAAATGAAATACTTAAACTTTAAATGCAAAGGCAAAAGAATAAACTTTGGGAAAAGACTTTTGAGAAAACTTAATTGATAAAGACGATACCTTCGGGAAGAATCCACCTATGACTTCACTTATTATCTAACTTCCAATTCATATGATTTCTTTTACTTAGCTTGATCCGTGAGACTCCTAACCTATATTAAACCTTCTCTCAAGCGAATAACGTCTAACCTTAGGTTAATTAGTGGAACTCTCATTCTCTTATAATAACCCCCTAAGGAAGCAGTAAATCTATCAATAGACTCCCATATTAGGTTTCACCCTAATCCAATAAAATCTCGTAACCCTATCTCTAGGCACCCGATCAACTCTGCTTAATTATGCTAGATCTACTCTTAGTCAGGGTCTATTCCTCCTCCACCTAAGCACATCGGATAAATTTAAGCAACATAATTAAGAACAAACTAAGTATTTATCATATAAATCGAAAGAATTAAATAACAAAATCCATCATAGGTTTCATCCCCTTCAGGTATCTGAAGGGTTTAGTTCATAATTAAACAAGAAATCATCTCAAGAGAAAAGATAAAACAAAACATAAGAAATCCTTAAAAACCCCTGAAGGAATTGAAGAGGAGATCCTCTGTCTTGCGTAGAATTCTGACTCTTCGGGATGGATCAATTGGCTATCTTTGAGTAATTTCCTAAATGAGTAAAGCTCTGGCAGAAAACTCTACTAAAACCTCCCCCCTTGAATTGCTGCCTTGGATTGTTTATATAGACGTTTGGGATGCTTTACTTGGCTCCTAAGTACTCGTAATTCAAGTGAAATTCGTCCTAAGTGTTTGAGTGGACTTAGGATTGCATTTCTTGGGCTCCAAGCATCCAATTCCGAGTGAAATTGCTCTTTCTTGTGGCAGGGGCACGGCCTTGACACGCCCGTGTAAATCGTGGTCCAGCCCGTGTCTCCATCCTGTCAATTTAGGCATGGCTATTGCATGCCCGTGTAATATATGGGTAGAGGTCGTGCTTCGGGTCTGCCAATTGGGGCACGACCGTGTGGCATGAAGTCCAGGCCCTGTTGGGCTTTTTGTCGATGAGGCACGGTCATGTAAATCAGGGTGTGACCATGTGCAATCTAAATATTAGGGCACGACCGTGTGGCATGAAGTTCAGGCCGTGCCGACTTCTTGGGTTGGCCCACTTTGGTCTGTATTAAGCTCGTTTTACGTTCTTTTTATCCTTAGGTGTTCTCCTGAGTATAAGACATGAAAAGAAAGGATTAAAAGCATCTTTTTACATAAATTGAGGGCTAAATCATCCAAAAGCATACTAAATATGGGGTTAAAATATGTTACTTTTACGGTTTATCAAGAAGCAATTGAGTTTTGAGAAGCTCAAATCTATTATGACTCAAGCTTCTATTTTGATATAGCCTGAATATGGTAAGAACTTCTTGGTTTATAGTGATGTGCCGCTTGTCTGGTTGGATGTGTTCTGATGCAAAATGGTAAGGTTGTGGCTTATACGTCCCGACGGCTTAAGTCACATGAGGGGAATTATCTAACACACGATCTCGAGTTAGCTACCATTGTTTTTGCCTTAAAGATTTGGAGGCACTATCTATATGGTAAGAGGTGTATCATCTAAACCCATCATAAGAGCCTTAAGTACCTCATTGCCCAAAATTAGTTGAACCTTAGGCAGCGTAGATGGATTCAATTGCTTAAGGATTATGACTACATTATTGAGTGTCATCCCAGTAAAGCCAATGTGGTGGCTGATGTTCTTAGTCGTAAGGTTGTGTCTATTTTAAGGTCGATGTTTTCTCGCATAAGTCTATTTGATTATAGGAGTATGTTAGTCGAGTTCCAAGTAAGCCGACTTGGATAGATCAGATTCGGGATAATCAATTGGGGGATGATTCTCTGATTCGCGCTTTTGTCAAGTGGAAGATGGTAGTACTTTAGATTTTGGGTTGAATAGTGATAGGGTTTTGTGCTTCCGAGGACAGGTTTGTGTACCAAATGACTATGATTTGAGACAGTTTATTCTGTGGGAAGCGAATAGTAGCCCATATTGTAACACCCATCATTCCGTATTCAACATCGAAATAGGGTTACGAAATATTACCAAACTTATTTCTCAAATAACCATACATTTCACATACATTTTTGTATTTCAAGTAAACATAATTCAAAATGATTGAAATTGTCCCTAATACGAGCCTACAAGGCCCAAAACATGAATTCGGGGTGCTTGGGGACTTAACCAATAACTTATAAAATTTCTAGAAACCTTAGAAAACTTTAACAAAATACAGGGGACACACGCCTGTATGGCCTGGCCATGTGAGACACACGGCCAAAGACACGCCCGTATCAAAGGCCATGTGGACATTCAAAATGGGATCACATGGCTGTGTCCCAACCCTTGTCCGACCCCGTGTAACTCTCTAACTTGGGTCACACGACCAACACACACGCCCGTGTGGCTAGCCGTGTGCCCTAAGAGCTAGCCATACACTCCAGTGTGCCAGGCCGTGTGCTAGGCTGTGTCAAACCTGTAGGGTATACTAACTTATACCACAAGGCCAAGTCACATGCCCATATGCTGGGCTGTGTGGAGCATACTGACTTGATTTCTAATTCAACACCAGGGGACACAGGCAGTGTAACCTATCCGTGTCACACACGGCTGAGACACACACCGTGTCTCTACCCGTGTAGACAAAAATAGGCTACTTACCAAGCCATTTTGCCACCAAATTTGCACACACTTAAACCAACCCAATTTGCACACAACATGGCATAAATATGCATTCAATACACCTCAACCAAGCATAATTCATACCATTTCAATATCAACAACTACAAGTCACAAAAATACCACAATATACCATTCAATCTCATACCAAATTTTCACATTCTTAAATCATCAATATGAACACTTCAAATTTTACATCATTTATCCTAATCTCACAAGCGTATAATTTCTCTAATATCAACCATTCACCACAAGCATTGACATAGCAACTATTATCGCAAGACATAGGCTATTTGCACATATATATACACACATCGAAATCAACCAAAATAAGCCAACCCTCATGGCTATATACAAAACCAAACACTTAATATTTACAAGCCATTTCAAATGAATAAATCTATTACCAAAATGACCAATACTCCTATACATTCCATATAACCAAAACATAAGCTCAAAAGTACCAAAATAGAAGCTTGATAGTGTGATAAGGTCTCCAACGATTCCTAAATCTGAGCTAGCTTCGAGCACACTACAAAAAACACGAAAAATAAACAAAGTAAGCTATAAAGCTTAGTAAGCTCGTATGAAATAATAAGCAAAGCTTACCATTCAATTATCATTCAAAAATATGAACACAACATGCTACAAAACGTTTAACCATAATGTTAAGATGTATTCAATCACATAATTAACCATGAACTCACAATTTCCATAGATTCAATGCTTTTATAGTTTCCGTACATACCTATACTGATACTATCTAATTCTCATCATTTCATATCTTCGATACACCCATTGAACCATTGAAATACTATAGATACTCGGGAATCTTGCACCCTAAGTGCCATATATATAGCCTAAGCTATTTCAATCTCATATCACATATAATGCTCACTTTCGAGCTATCAACGGGTCTACACCCACAAGTTGACGGTCATGACGAAGCTACATGGTGCTGCTCACACGAGTTGACGAGAATCCCCAGCACATGCTGGATAACTCAACCATCAGTAGAACGTACGGACCAGCACCCAATCATATAACCCCTAATGACATGTCATTTGTATCGTAATCTATTCCTAGGGTTCAACCAGGATTTCACACTTGCCAAATTTCCATCAAATATATTTGCAAGGTCGTATTCACAATTTATGCAATATTAAAGCATTTAAAACACAATTATAATAATGTTTATTACATACGAACTTACCTCGAATGCAAAAATGGCAAAATAAGTCGATTAATTCAATACTTTGTTTTCCCCCCGATCTAAATCTGAATTTCGCTTTTCTTGATCTATATGTAATCAAAATTAACTTATTTAATCATCACTCTATTCAATTTAGTCCAAAATACACATTAAGGCAAGTTTACACTTTTGTACCTAATATTTCAACATTTTTACAATTCAATCATTATCTCATAAAAATACAATTTCATGTAATTCAACCTATACCCATATTACCCAAATTTCAATATAGTCCTTAGCAGCCTACATTTTTCTTTCATTTCACAATTTAACCATGAATTTTACACATTTCACAAATTAATCCCTATTTGGACATTTTACTAAAAATCACTTAACAAATGTTGTTTATCTAACAACAACCATACATTTTCTATCATTAAACATGAAAATACACATAGATTCATCAATGGAAAAACCCTAAACCTTTAACAGTTTTGCAAAATAGTCCCTGGGCTAGTTAGATTAAGATGCAACGATCTCAAAAACATAGAAATCATTAAAAATAGGAAAAAAATCGTACTTAAATGAGAAAGAGGAGCTTGGCTGAATAAAAACCTTAACAATTCTTTTATCCCTTAAATTTTTGGTTGAAGAACATTAAAAGATGATAACTTTTAATTTGGTTTTATTTATTTTATGCTTAATAACATATTTACTTAATTAACCTTTTAATTTCAACCAAATTTCAACAATACCGAGCCATTATCATCCACTATCATATTAATGGGTTATTTATCACATAAGGACTTCCACTTTAATATTTCATAGCTATTAAACACCTTTTACTAATAGAACTCCACTTTTACACTTTACGTGGTTTAGTCCTTTTTATCAAATTGGACATTCAAACGGTAAAATTTCTTAACGAAATTTTCACAAAATCTTATTATCATACCGTAGACATTAAATAATAACAATATAATTATTTCAACCTTGGATTTGTGGTCCCAAAACCACTGTTCTAATTTGACTAAAAATAGACTATTACAACTCTCCCCCTTAGGGATTTTTGTCCCCGAAAATCTTACTAGAAAAGAGGTTAGGGTACTATTTTTTAATAGCTTCCTCGGGCTCCCACGTAGCTTCTTCAATCCTATGACATTACCATAAAACCTTTACTAGAGCTATGTGTTAATTTTTAATTCTTTAACCTCTTGAGCTAAAATTTTGATCGATTCTTTGTTATATGACATATCAGGCTGAATTTCAATCTCTGACGGTGAAATTACATGTGATGGATCTGATCAATACCGTCGTAACATTGACACATGAAATAAATTATGGATCCTTTCTAACTCTGACGGTAAAGCTAGTCGATATGCCACTGGCCCTATTCTTTCGATGATCTCATACGGCTTGATGAATCGCGGACTCAATTTGCCTTTGCGACCAAATCGAAGAATCTTCTTCCACGGAGATACTTTCAAGAATACTTTGTCGCTAATTTGAAATTCAATGTCTTTACGTTTTAAATTCACATATGATTTTTTTCGATCTGAAGTTGCTTTCAAACTATCGTGAATTACTTTCACTTTCTCTTCAATTTCTCTGATAAAATCAATCCCGTGAATCTTTTTCTCACTAAGCTAGGTCCAGTATAACGGTGTTCGGCATTTACAACCATACGATGCTTCAAAGGGTGCCATCTTTATATTCAATTGAAAACTATTATTATACATGAATTCAACCAAAGATAAATATTTCTCCCAGTTGCCTTTAAACTCTAAAACACATCAACAAAGCTCATCTTCAAAAATCTGAATTACTCTCTTAGATTGGTCGTCGATTTGCGGATGAAAAGCAGTCTTAAAATGCAATCGTGTACCCAAAGCTTCTTGCAATTTCTCCCGAATCGCGACGTAAACCTCGGATCTCTATCTAAAATAATAGAAACTGGCACCCCATGCAATCTCATAATCTCAGAGATGTACAACTCAGCTAATCTATTAAGTGAATAATCTTGTACGTACCAAATGAAATGTGAAGATTTTGTCAGTCGATCAATGACAACCCAAATAGCATCTTTCTTTTTCGGAGACAGGGGCAAACCTAATATGAAATCCATTCTAACTGTATCCCATTTCCATTCTGGTACCACCACCAACTGTAGTAATCCCGAAGGTACTTGATGTTCAACTTTAACGTGTTGACAAACCAAACATCTTGACACAAACTCTGAAATGTCTCGTTTCATGCCTGACCACCAATACAGTTGTTTCAAATCATTATACATATTTGGACTGCCCAGATGTAAGAATAAACAACCATTGTGTGCTTCGTGTAAATTTTTCTAAATAACCTCCAAATTCATTAGGACACATATTCTATCTCGGAACATTAAACAATCATCAGATATGATATGATAGTCTAAATCAGTAGTTGACTCGCATTGTACTCTTTTAGCTTGCAAATCATTATCACATTTTGTGCTTCACATATTTGCTGAAGAAATAATTGTTTAGCTTTTAATTCAGCCAAAATTGAACCATCGTAAGACAAAGTTAACTGCGTATTCATTGCTCGTAAAGCAAATAACGATTTTCTACTCAAAGCATCCGCGACTATGTTTGCTTTCCCTGGATGATAATCAATTACTAACTCATAATCTTTCAACAGCTCGAGCCTTCTTCATTGACATAAATTCAAATCTTTTGAGTCATTATATACTTCAAGCTCTTGTGATCGGTAAAAATATGGCACTTCTCATCGAATAAATGATGTCACCAAATTTTCATTGCAAAAATAATAGCGGCCAACTCTAAGTCGGCGTCAGATAAGTCTTTTCATGTGGTTTCAACTGTCTGGAAACATAAGCTATCACTTTTCCCTCTTACATCAAAACACAACCCAAACCGTTCAATGACACGTCGCTGAAAATCACAAACTCTTTACCTAGCTCAGGTTGAACCAAAATTAGTGCTTCAGTTAACAATGCTTTCAACTGTTCAAAACTTTGTTGACATTTCTCGGACCACTCGAATTTCACATCTTTTTGTAGCAATCTAGTCATCGGTGTAGCAATCAACGAGAATCCTTTTACAAAACATCGATAGTAGCCAGCTAATCCCAGAAAGCTTCGTACTTCAGACACAATTCTCAAATGCTTGGCATGCTCAGGCTCATCTCGGGAATAGATCAGAATGTCATCAATGAATACAACAACAAATCTATCTAAATACGGTCTAAAGATCCAATTCATCAAATCCATAAAAATGCAGGAGCATTAATTAATTCGAAAGGCATAACAAGAAATTCATAATGCCCGTACCTTGTTCTGAATGCAGTCTTCGGCACATCTGAATCTTTAACTCGTAACTGATAATAGCCAGATCTCAAATCAATCTTCAATAACACTATTGCCCATTTCAACTGATCGAACAAATCATCGATCCTCGGCAAAGGATACATATTCTTTATTGTAACCTTGTTGAGATGACGACAATCAATACACAATCTCATCGATCTATCTTTCTTCTTTACGAATAACATTGGTGCACCCCAGGGTGAAAAACTAGGTCGTGCAAAACATCTATCTGTTAACTCTTGCAACTAAGCTCTCAATTCTTTCAATTCTATCAGAGTCATTCTGTACGGAGCTATAGATATTGGTGATGTTCCTGCCACTAATTCAATAGCAAATTGAACCTCTCTAATTAGTGGCAACCCAGGCAATTCCTCTAGAAACACATTCGGATATTCACATACCACTGGTACTGATTCAATCTTTGATTGAGATACTTTTTTATCCAGTACATATGCCAGATAAGCATCATAACCTTTTCTCACATATCACTAAGCTGACATCAACGAAATCACAACAGGAAATCCACTCAACTCATCTGATTCAATTCGAAGGATTTCACTATTCTGACATTTCAATTCAATAGTGTTTCATCTACAATTCATAAAAGCATCATGCAGGGTCAACCAATTCCAACCCAGAATCGCATCAAATTCATCAAATGGTAAAAGCATCAATTTTTTGGAAAACAGTAACCCCGAGTCATCAAAGGACAATTCTTGCAAACTTTACCAACTAAGACATACTTGCTTAAGGGGTTCGATACTTTAATCACAAACTCAATAGACTTAAGAGGGAAACTCTTACTAGACACTAAATTCATACAGATATATGAATGAGTCAATCCAAGATCTATCAAAGCAATCACATTAGTGTCATAGAGAGAAAATGTACTGGTGATAACATCAGGTGACGAAGCATCTTCGTGAGCATGAATAGCATAAGCTCTAGCTAGTGCTCTAGCCTCAGATCTCATAGGAAAGTCCTTTATCGTTTTTTTGCTACTGCACACATTTCTCGCATTTCTAGGTGATCTTTCTCGCATTTCTAAGTGGTATCTTCCTCAAGTTAGCAAATGAAATGATCTTGCGTGAGGGTGACAAAATCGATCTTGCATTTTCGAGTTAATCTCAACTTGAATAAAAAATTAAATCTTTAACTCGAATATGTAACTCAAAATCCAAATAAGACAATCTCAAATGAAATGATCATTAAGAGCCACATTTAAAACAACATTTATTATTCATTGAGCATAAATAATAGGATTCGTTAACTCAACTCGACTTGACTCGAATCTTTTTACTCAATTCGATCCGATTAAAAAAAATTCAAATTGAGTTCAGTTGCTATAATAGGATTCGTCAACTCGAGTAACTCAAAATTTTTTGACTCGATTCGACTCGACTCGATCGAATACTCACCACTAATCTTACGAGCCACATTTAAAACAACATTTATTATTCATTCAGCAGTCTCCAAAATGTCACCTTCCATATTATTTGACACTCGGGTTTATTGTTTTTCACACTACCAACTCTCGATACAAAAGTGGCTTAAGCTTTAGGACTCTTATATTGCTTTCTACTATCTCTATTTGAATAACCCATTGAAGCTGTTGAACGATTATAGGAATCCCATGATTTCTTTGACGAGGATTGATATGGTTTATTCATTGATCTCTTCCTAGAATCTCTAGCTTCGAAATTAGCTTTTCTCTTTTCTTTGCCAAGTTCTTCGGCTTTGCAAGATTAATTAATTAACGCAACAAATTCCTTCAATTCCAAAATCTTGACTAGAAATCTGATGTCTTCGTTGAATCCGTCTTCGAATCTCTTACACATAATTGCCTCAGTGGAAACACATTCTCGAGCATATTTACTGACTCTCACAAACTCTCTCTCGTACTCAGTTTCAGACATTTGGCACTGATTCAGTTCTAAAAATTCCTTGCACTTTTGGTTGATAAACCGCTGGCTTATATCTTTCTTTCTAAACTCGGCTTGAAAGAATTCCCACGTGACCTATTCTTTCGGTACCACAGATATTAAAGTATTCCACCATTGATATGCAGTGTCTCTTAGAAGTGATACGAAACATTTAACACATTCAGCAATTCTACAAGATAGTTTATCAAATACTTTGATCGTATTCTCAAGCCAAAAATTGGCTCTCTCAGGATCGCCATCAACAGTAGCTTTGAATTCTTCAGCCCTATATTTTCGGATCTTATCAATAGGCAGCTTATTCAATCGTAGAGGTTCCAAACCTTGAAGAGCTATGGGAACCGGTTAGGGATTAGGTGGGGGTGGAGGTTGTTGAGTAGCCAGATTTGTTCAAACAAACTCTACAAACCATTCATTCATCATTTGGAAGAAGGCTTTCTTGGCCTCTCTTCCTTGACTACTCGATACAGGTCTTAACTTAGATTACGCTACTCCGTGAACGGAGGCTGGTGCATTACTCTTAACATCATCAGCTACAGCTCAATTGGGATCCATTTACTATATGAAAACACGATTTAAAACTATTAGGAGATATCATACTATCATAGGTTATATATGACATGCATAACTAGACTCTCACATATGCTACGTTAGTCCAAGAATCAACTAAACTGTAGCGCTAATACCAATAAATGTAACACCCCTCACCTATATTCAACGCCAGAATAGGGTTACGGAGCATTACCGAACTTATTTCACAAATAACCATACATTTCACACACATTTTCAAAATTCAAGTAAACATCATTCAAAATGATTCACATTGTCCCTAATACGAGCCTACGAGGCCCAAAACATGCACTTGGGGTGGTTTGGGACTAAACAGATAACTTATAAAATTTCTAGAAAACTTAAAAATTTTACACAATATAGGGTACACACGCCCGTTTGGCCCGGCCGTGTGTCTCATACAGGCAAAGACACGCCCATGTCATAGGCCATGTGGACATTCGAAATGGGATCACATGGCTATCTCCTAGCCCGTGTCCGACCCCATGTAAATCTATGACTTGGGTCACACGGCCAACATACACACCCGTGTGGCCGTGTGTCCCAAGAACTAGCCATACACGCCCATGTGCCAGGCAGCATCCTAGGCCATGTCAAACCTGTAGTGTAACACCTCAAACCCGGTCTAAACGCTATAACCGAATCTAGCGTGTTACTAGGAAGAAAATGTTTTACTAACCATTATGTCGTCTTGAATGGAAAGGAAAATTTTTGGGGTAGTTAAGAAAATTGTGGCTGAACCGGGCGAATTATTAAAATGTTTTGAAACTTATTTTAGTGTGATAGAATTACCTTGTTGATTATTATTCATTCGATGTATATCTTTAGAAAAGAAACTCAGAAAAATTACCTTAAGTTTATAAAAACGTTCTTGTCATAAATTACATGGCATGCCTTTTTCGTTTAATAATAGTTTAAGGAAAAAGAAAGGAAAGAAAAATAGCAAATCCCAAAGTAAAGTTTAAGTGGCCTTATTACAGGAACTGAAGTCCAAAACTTGAAGTAAATAAAACTAAATCCAAATTAAATAGTGAAATTAATTGTCGAGCATGGCCACCACGAGTCCACCCCAGCTCCGGATCCACGATCTAAGCATTATCTGCAAAACGTAACGGAAGGGATGAGTCAAGAGATTGATGTGTAAATCCCCATCCCAAAAGATGTTATGCTCTTACACAGATTCATATAATATTATGCATGTCATGCAACCCATTGCCTAGTTATCCATCCGAGTCTCCCAAATCTACCCCTTGTGGCACCTAGCCTTTGGTGGTACCTAACCACCGTAACCGAGGTTCTGAGATATTCATGTGTGGAGCCAACCCACTTGTGGTACCTAACCACTAGTGACGATCCCTTAAATCGATATGTGGGGCCAACCCACTGTGGTACCTAACCACTTGGATAAGTCACAAATTAAGCACATATAGTACCTAACCACTGGTGGTTCCAAACCACTGAGACTTAGTCACAAAATCATGATATGTGGGGCCAGCTCACGTGTGGTACCTAACCACTAGTGATAGTCTGATAAATCATGCCTTCCCCCTCCTCTCTTCATACCTATATGCTATGTACACGTTTCATAATACAATATAATCATGCTTAATGCATAGGAAAATACAACATGGCACACACAGGTTTCACATAGATCAAGCACGATATTCACCATAATGGACTTACCCGGAGTCCTTGCTTATACCCAGAAGGGTATCGTAATGTTTCCCACTATTATTCCGGCTTTTAACAAACACAACATTTAACATAACAACATATGAAGTGCGTAAGAGTTACACACCTGTTTCTCGTACTATCGCACTCTCGACTTTAACACTATCGCCACTCGAGACTACTACTACCGGCCTACGATCTTGTTCCGATGTCGACCCACAACTCGGTGGCCAATATCGCACTCCTGACACTGCTCGCTTATTGTACTTAGGGGTTGGGTACACAGATCTACCCATTCCTGTCGTTTGGCTGGCATTCGCGTCCATGAACACACCTTGGTCATTAAATCACATTAAAGTAGTGAGAACAAACTAAAAGTAATTGGTGTTCACAGCCACAGCCCTTACCTAGATCGATAAGTCCCAGAGCCTTTAACTTGGCTAAAACAATGATTGAATCCCTTCAGTCTTCTTCTAGTTTTGGCACAAGTAGTCACCACTGAGGTGATTCGGCTTCTAAGATGAACGAGTGGAAATCAACGTGATATTGAGAAAGTGATGAAGATGAGAAAGAGATAGCAAAGAAGAAAACAACAGTGACTTACCAATCCTGAGAAGATGATTCAGCAAGAGCTGGCACAGGAGTGGATCCAAAATAGAAGCCGAAAATGGAACTAAGATTTTTAATGGTATGGTTAGGGGTTTTGGTTCTCAGAGAGATAGAGAAAATACTACTGAAAGGTGGCTAAAAGGGTTTAGCTATGGGAGAAGAAGGTATGGCAAGGAGGGTTCGACTTTTAGGAAAATATTAAAGAGGAGAGGAGAGCTAGGGAGTTGCGGCAAAGGAAGGGAGAGAGAGATCACAAGAGAAAGGAAATTTCAGCTTAACTAGATGCAAAAGATGATAACTTGTGCCTACTAATTTTGGCATATCAATGGAATCTCACCCTCTCTCCAGAGGTGGATTTTTGGCCAACTCTGCCGTCACCTAATAACTCTTATCCCACATGTTATCTTAATCCATATCCTCCCTTCAAGAGAGGCCTCATTGGCACAACTCCTCCCTTTATATTATCAACAAAATATAAAAATTAAAGCTCTTATTTTCAAGCTATTGTGACGTCCTCCCTTCCCCCTTGAGTGCCAAATTTTAGCCCAAAAATTGGGCCCCAAACGGCTAGTACTTGGCCCAAATTCCTTCCCTTAATGATGCCGCCCACTTGCTCCTTATGGCACCACCAAACTTTGGGCCACTAGCCCACCTTGCAATTTAAACACAGATACCCACTTTAATTATGTCCTAGCATTCTTCATTAGAAAATTAACCCAGGTCTCAGCCCAAACCTGGGCCCAATTCGCACCTCTAAACCTCAAGCTAACACTTTAACCCTACAACACACAAAATGCAAAGACCCACTTATACAGGATGTTACAGTTCCACCCCCTTAAAATAAATTTCAGCCTCGAAATTTACCTGATCAAAAGAGTTGAGGGTATTGCTGATGCATAACATCCTCCGACTCCCATGTCACTTCTTCCGAACTATGGTTCGCCATAATACCTTCACCAAAGGGACTAATTTCCTACTCAATATTTTGACATCCCGATCCAAGATCTGCACTAGTTCCTCCTTAAAAGATAAGTCTGGGCTCACCTCAATTTCTTCTACAGGCACAACATGAGACGGATCTGAGCGATAGCGTCTAAGCATGGAAACATGGAATACATTATGGATCTGACTCAACTCTGGTGGCAACTCTAGCTGATAAGCTACTGGTCCCACTCGCTTCAACACCTGATAAGGCCCGATAAACCTAGGGCTCAGCTTGTCTTTTCGACCAAATCTCAGCACTTTCTTCCACAGCGACACCTTTAAGAAAACCCTATCACCTTCTGTAAATTCTATATCCATCCGTTTGAGATCGGCATAGGACTTTTTCCTGTCGATGCTTTCTTCAGACGGGTTCGAATCAGTCTGATCTTTTCTTCTATTTTAGCCACCAACTCGGGACCCAATAATTGCCACTCCCCCAACTCCGTCCAACACGTCGGGGTATGACACTTCGACCATATAACGCTTCATATGGTGCAATCCGAATACTTGCCTAGTAACTATTGTTGTATGCGAACTCCGCCAATGGCAGAAATTCTTCCCAACTACCTCTGAAATCCAAGGCACAACCCTTAGCATATCTTCCAAGACACGGATTACCGAGGATGAAATCTCCTAACTTTGTCCATCCGCTTCCAAAACCTCGTGAGGATGAAATCGACTTGGCACCCCATGTAACCTCACCATTTTAAAATCTAACTTTGTACCCAATGCTTGGTCTATTTTATCCGAATCTTCTTCCAAAACCTCGTAGACGTGAATTTAAGGTCATTTCAATTTATTTGAAAGGAGAAAAGATAATTCTATCCTAAATATTAATTTCTATTGCCCATGGCACCCCATGTAACCTCACCTTTGTTTTTGCCACATATAACAAATAAGCCAACCAATAAATAAAGTGAGGAGTTAAAGCTAATTTTTCGTGAATTTTAGACCAAGCTTCGATAAAATGAGACTAACCTTTTGATATATTTTTGTTAAATGGTCATGGTCGATCACCCAAACCGAATCTTTCTTAGTAGGCGTGAGGGGTAGCCCACTAACGAAATCCATCGTGATCCTTTCCCATTTCCACTGCAGAATCTTTATCGGTTGCAACAATCTCGAGGGTAACTGATGTTTAGCCTTGACCTGTTGACACGTCAAACACCTACCCACAAATTTAGTTACTTTTCGCTTAAGGCCTGGCCACCAGAACTACTCCTGTAAATCCCGGTACATCTTACTACCTCCAGGATACATAACGTATGGACAGCTATGAGCTTTCTGAATAATCTTCTGCCTTAATTCCACACCTTTAGGCATGCAAACTTTCCCTGAAAACACAACACTCCATCACTGCTCAAGCTATACCCCTCCAATCCACCATTCTGCACTTGCAAACACCGAGCATTTAAAACTTTTTCCTTAACCTGGTTTACCCATGTTGCCTTCACTTGCAGTTCCACTAACAGACTTTCGTCATCATATAAACTAAGGTGGGCAGACAAAGCTCTTACATCTGCCATAACCTTGTGGCTCAAGGCATCAGCTACCACATTAGATAGGTAGTTCCTTCTCTCACCTATCATCACCACCTCTTCACCCTCGGCTGTTCTTAGCACCATGCGCTTAGCTGCACAGTCCAGACTCGTCTGATACTTTACCAATGAATCCATCCCTAAGATTAGATCGAACTCCCCAAAGGAAATTCCATCAAATCAGCTTGAAACACTACCCCTTGAAGTTCTAGGGGTACATCCCTATATAGTTTGTCTACTACCACAGAGTGTCCTAAAGGGCTAATTACCATCATCTCCCTAGCAGAAGTCTCATAGGCTAAGTTCAAAGTTTCCACTATACTACTAGCAACATAAGAGTGCGCCGATCTAACATCAATCAAAGTAGTATAAGGCAACCCAAAAAATAAAAATGTACTGGTTATGACGTCCGGTACGTTGCCCTCCTCACGACGCTTCACTGCATAGACCAACCCAGGATGTCTTGCATCGGTACTTCTAGCACCCCTGCCCGGTGCTCCACGGCCTTGTACATTTCCATTACCACCCCTGACTGCACCTCGACCCCTCTGCGGTCGCTGACCATCTCTCTTAAATTGGGTGCGCCATTGATTCTTAGTCTGCATCATCGCCAGCCTCCGCCGATAATCCCTTATCCGATGATCCATTGACCCACACTCGAAACATCCCCTATTACCTGTCCAACACTCCCCCAAATGGTACTTCCCACATCGGGCACACCGTAGTGGCCATTGAGCAGTAGCAGTTGGCCTTGCAACTTGATCCCATCCACCAAATCTAGCTCTTTTTGGAGAACTCCCAGTAGACCCTGATGGCCCAAAACTCCTTTTATCCGTATTCCTGTTCTGATTCTTTTTCTCTGTTTGCTTCACCTCCTCAGCAATCTTGGCCTTCTCCACAAGAACGGCAAATTCCCTCTCTCGCTGTGGAGCAATCAACACCTGCAGCTCGTCCCTTAGTCTATCCTCAAACCTAACACAGTGCTCATACTCCGTACCCACGATACCTTGATCGTTCCTACTTAATCGTAAGAATTTTGCCTCATACTAGGATACCGACTTACTCCTCTGAACCAAATTTAGAAACGCCTTTCGTTGTACATCTATATAACTCAACCCCCCGTACTTACTTTGGTAAGCCACCTTGAAAAAAGTCCCAAGTGATGTCATCGGCCAACGCACCTTCCCTGACCGTGAGCCACCATTGATAGGACTCATCCCGGAGAAGAGATACTATCCCTTTTAGCTTCTCCTCGGATGTGAAGTCCAAGTCATCCATTATGCGCTCTGTTACCTCTAACCAATACTCCGTGGTGTTGGGAGCTACACCCGAAATTCCCCTAAATACCTCGGCTCCATTCACTCAGAGTCGTTCAGACACAGATTTTTGAGTCCCCGTCCCTATGTCTGCTCCAGCAACTCTCTCTAGGACTCGTAGCATAGCTTGCAACACTGCATCATCACCACCTGACTGCTCCAAATATTCAGCGCCTACAGCTGGTGGCGACGGCACCTTATTTTTTGACCCATAATCGGACCCTACTGGTTCCGACACAGTTGTCCTACCATTACCACGTCCACGCGCAATATGCCCACGACCTCAAGTGATCATTCTACCATTCGTGAATTAATCTGATTCAGAAATTTTATGGGTTAATAACTTTTTCTTTCAATGATTAACAACGAACAGTCTTATGGAATGAAATTTTAACAGTGGTTCTTTTGAGTCTGAACTATGTCTACATAGTTTAATTTTTAAGTCTGTATTTTTAATTCTAAAATTCACATTCAAATAACATCCAACAGGGCACCATACACATGCTTCACACACAAGTACATCCATGGACTCACGTTCATTGCCTAGGGGTATTTTCGTCATTTCACTACCTAGAGGTATTTTCATAATTTTAACCTACAGGGGTATTTTCATAATTTTTTCAAAATAAGGTATCTTGGTGATTTTTCAAAATAGGGGTATTTCGATAATTTTGCAATCTGGGGGTATTTTGGTAATTTTGTAATCCGAGTGTATTTTGGTAATTTTGCAATTTAGGGATATTTTGGTCATTTACCTCAACCTAGGGCATTGTGGAAAGTTTTACAAAATTTAGGGTCATATAAGTAATTTTGCAAAGAGAGGGTACTGGTCCCTTTTGGGTTTTAGTTAAAATTTTGGCTTGTTAACAAGTCTTCGAGGCTAAGGTGAGCAGTCACTATGCACCAGGTAAGATTCTAGAAAAGAGGAGGTGAGTCACTAGGACTGCTTAAATACCAAGCTCTTCCTATTACCACACCCTACTCCTTCTGACTTGTCCCTAGGCTCGTAGGCTCGTAATTCATTTTTCATTACATTTTCATTACATTTTGCTCCTTCTGACAAGTCTAAAATTATGATTTTGCCCCTAGGCTCGTAATTCATTTTTCATTACATTTTCTTAACAAACAAGCCTAGCTGAACATTAATTTCTTTTACAACTACTCACCATTCTCACCATTTCATGTATTTATGACACAAATTCATTTTTTGCATTTAAGTCCTATTTAGGTGTTTTCATGCTAACACCTTTCACAAAGTTGTTTCTCATCTTCCTAACATTCATTTTCTTCCATAAAAACTCAGCTATCAACATAATTTTTCTCATGGTAAGTCCCTAGACTTTCAACCATATCACAAATTAGTCCCTCAATAGCTAGCTTAAGCTTTGGGGACTCACTAAAGTACAAAAATCATTAAGAAAAACTCAAAAGTACTTACTTGCAAGGATGAGATGTGGCTGAAATTTTCAAGCTTTCAAACCCTTAAACTTGCTTTGAAATTTTGGTGAAAAGGAGAGATGAATAGTAAAAGATGATAGTTCTGTTAGCCATCTTATTTTATTCATTCTATCACCTAATCCCCACCAAATTTGACCAACATTAAATTTTTTTTCCCCAGCTCCTATATGGCCGGCCATCACTAGATAAATGGCCTAAATGCACTTTAAAGTCCTCCAAATTACATTCTATAGCTATTAGGTACCTCTACCTTATAAAATAGAACTTTCGCACTTTATGTGATTTAGTTCTTTTTCAAAATTAAGCATGCTATCACTCAAATTAGAACACCAAAATTTTCATGCATCGATATAATTATGCTACAAAACATAAAATAACATCAAAATAATTTTCATCGACCTCGATTTAGTGGTCTCGTAACCACTATTCTGACTAGCCCCAAAACCAAACTGTTACAACTCTCCCCCTTTTAGGGATTTTCGCCCTCGAAAGTCTTACTGGTAAAGAGGTTCGAATATTGCTCTCTTATGGCTTCCTCCGATTCCCACGTAGCCTCTTCTACACCATGTTTTTTCACAACACTTTTACTAAGGCTATGTCCTTATTCCTCAACTGCTTCACTTCTCGAGCCAAGATTTTAATCGGTTCTTCCTCATATGTCATATCAGGTCGTATTTCAATTTCTGTTGGTGGAATCACATGCGAAGGATCGGAACGATAACGCCTTAACATTGACACATGGAACACATTGTGAATTTTCTCTAACTCTACCGGTAAAGCCAACCGATATGCCACAGGCCCAATCCTTTCAGTAATCTCATACGGCCCTATGAATCTCAAACTCAATTTACCCTTTCGACCAAATCTCAATATTTTCTCCCACGAAGACACTTTTAGAAATACCTTGTCGCCCACTTGGAACTCAATTTCTTTTCTTTTCAAATCCGCGTACGACTTTTTCCAATCCGAAGTAGCCTTCAGACTATCCCGGGTCACTTTCACCTTCTCCTCAGTCTCTTTAACTAAATCAATCCCATGAATTTGCTTCTCACTTAGCTTGGTCCAATACAAGGGAGTTCGACATTTACGACTATATAAGGCTTCATACGGTGCCATCCGTATGCTCGACTGATAACTATTGTTGTAAGCGAATCGACCAAGGGTAGGTACCTTTCCCAACTACCTTCGAACTCTAACACACAACATCGGAGCATATCCTCAAGAACTTGGATTACTCTCTCAGACTGACCATCAGTTTGAGGATGAAATGCAGTACTAAAATTCAACCTCGTACCCAAGGCCTCTTGTAACTTCTTCCAAAACCTCAAAGAAAATCTAGGGTCTCTGTCCGAGATAATAGATACATGCACTCCATGTAATCTTACTTCCTCTGCAATATACAACTCGGCTAACTTCTCTAGTGAATAATAAATACGCATAGGTATAAAGTGAGCCGATTTCATTAATCTATCAACAATAACCCACACAGCATCTCTCTTCTTCGAAGACATAGGCAAGCCCATAACAAAATCCATGGTAATTCGATCCTACTTCCACTCGGGAACCATCACTAGCTGAAGTAATCCTGAAGGCACTTGATGCTCAGCTTTCACTTTTTGACAGATCAAACATTTTGTTACATACTCCGAGATGTCTCTTCTCATTCTCGGCCACCAATAGAATTTTTGGATCATTGTACATTTTAAATCTTTGCCGGGTGTCTTGACAAATAACTACTATGTGCTTCTTGTCAAATTTCTCGAATCAACTCGTCATCTTTGGGTACACAAACTCTATCATGGAACATTAAGCAACCATCCGAACTCACCCGGAATTTAGAATTAGCTTCTGATTCACACTTAGCTCTTTTAGCTAGTATTTCACTATCATTCCTTTGAGCCTTACATATTCATTGAAAAAATAGTGGTCTAGCTCTCAACTCGGCTAGTATAACACCATCATTAGACAATGACAAACTCGTGCTCATAGCTCTCAAAGCATATAAGAATTTTCTACTTAAAGGATCTGCAACTACATTCTCTTTCCCCAGGTGGTAATTGATCACTAGTTCATAGTCCTTCAATAATTTGAGCCACCGCCGTTGCTGTAAATTTAATTCCTTTTGATCCATCAAGTACTTCAAACTCTTATGATCCGTGAAGACTCGGCACTTCTCACCATATAAGTAATGTCGCCAGATCTTTAACGTGAAAACAATTACGGCCAACTCCAGGCCATGAGTCGGATAATTCTTCTGATGTGGTTTTAGCTGTCTCGAGGCGTAAGCAACTACCTTACCCTCTTGCATCAACACACAACTGAGACCATTTAACGATGCATTATTGTAGACCACAAACTCTTTTCCCGACTCAGGTTGTACCAAAATCGGTGCCTTTGTCAACAACGTTTTCAATCTCTTGAAACTCTATTGGCATTTTTCAGTCCATTCAAACTTAACATCCTTGTTCAATAGTTTCGTCATCGGAGTAGCCATCATAGAGAATCTCTTCACGAACCACCTATAGTACCCCGCTAAACCCAAAAGCTTCTAATTTCGACATTTTCCTCTGCGTTTCCACTCTACAATAGCGAGACCTTTCCCAGATCAACTCTAATACCCTCACTCGACATAATGTGTCCTAAGAATCCAACCTCTCGAAGCCAAAACTCGCTCTTACTAAATTTAGCATATAACTACTTGTCCCTCAAAATCAGTAAGACAATCCTCAGATGCTCGCATTATCACTCTCATCTCGAAAGTAAACCAATATGTCATTAATAAAGACAACCACGAACTTTTTTGAATACGGTCGAAAGACACGGTTCGTTAAGTCCATAAAAATCGCAGGAGCATTCGTTAAACCGATTTGCATGACCAGAAACTCATAATGGCCATACCTTGTCCTGAATTCTATTTTTGACACATCTTATTCCTTAACCCTCAACTGGTAATAACCGCACCTCAGGTCAATCTTGGAGAACACCGTAGCTCCCTTCAGTTGATCAAATAGATCATCTATCCTCAGTAAAGGGTACTTGTTCTTCACAGTTACTTTGTTGAGCTGTCTATAGTCTATGCACAATCTCATCGGCTCATCTTTCTTCTTTACAAAGAGTACTGGGGCACCCCACGGTGAATAGCTAGGTCTTGTAAAACCCTTATCCGTTAACTCTTGCAATTGAACTTTCAGTTCTTTCAACTCTAGTGGGGCCATCCTATACGGAGCAACTGAAATGGGTGCTATTCCCAAAATTAACTCAATTCTAAACTCGACCTCTCTAACAGGGGTAATTTGGGCAACTCTTTCGAAAATACATTCAGATACTCACATACAACTGGTACTGTCTTAATCTTTATTTTAGACTCTTGAGTGTTTAATACAAAAGTGAGATAAGATTCGTACCCTTTTCTCAGATATTTCTCAACTATCATGGAAGAAATCATCACCGGTAAACTATCTGACTGACCTGATTTGTAACACCCCTTACCCATAATCCCCGCCAAAATCGGGCACGAGACGTTACCGAAAAATTTACCTGATCGCCACTTAGGCTCAACGTGACTACTCTTCTTGAATCGCTTCAACTACTTCACACTCAACCTATGAGATCTCAATCGTACCTACGAGAACTCTCGGGATCATATCGAAAATCTTATGGTCTATAAAATTTCTTTTTATCTAAATAGGGAGTACACGCCCGTGCTAGATAACACACAAGCCCATGTGTAGTCATACACGCCTAAGTGCTCACACCGTGCCCAAAAACCCCAACATTCTGCCAAAACTCACACGGCTAGGGCATGCCCGTGTACCCTTAAAACATGCCCGTGTCTTCCGCCCGTGGGGAGTTACTGACTAATTTAGCGCGGCCTGGACACACCTGTGTCTCCTAACTGTGGGGAGCTATTGACTTGATCCACACAGCCTGGGCACACGCCCATGTCCCTACCGTGTGTCTTACACGGTTCATGCACATGGCCGTGGGTTTCTCCGTGGCCTATTCTAATTAGTAATAATAAGGTGCAAGGTTACCATGGCCTAGACACACGCCCATGTGTCTACCCGTGTGGCATATGAAGGCTATTTCCCAAGCTTCTAGCAACCCTATATCTTACTCTACATGGGTTTATTCAACAAACTAACAAACCTCTCTTAATCCACATGCACTCACATTGATAACTTTGAAATTTCATAAATGATAAAATATGCCATCATTCTTGGCAATTTACAAAATTAATGTCTTAGCAAGAGCCAATACACCTTTGGTCAAAATAACAAAATAATCTAACTAGTCTAGTCCTATTCATGCCATATACAAAATCACAAATCTAATTATACCAAAGTAAGCAAATAGTGTGGGTGGTCTTCTAGTTATCGGCGTATCTCGGCTCAACTCTTAAGCCCTATAAGACAAGGGAAAGAGAGAGGAGTAAGCTTAAAGCTTAGTAAGTTCACATGTAAACAATATAACACTCTAAAATGAATAAAAAAATTTTATAGCATTATTTGCTAAGTAAGAAATCAATCTACATTTAGGATTAGGCTTACTCATTTCCTCCATTTACACATCCCAATCACATCACAATCATAATGCATACATTCAATAACGGTTTCCCTGCACTAAGCATCACAAGGTCACTTAATGTAACACATCACCATATCAAAATACATTACCCGTAATCACATTACCCGGTGGTTTCGCACTTAGCCCACCATCAGTCTTCATTAGGGTGGTATCGCACATAGCCCACCAAGAAGGTTAATTACGGTGGTATCACACACAGCCAACCAGAAAGGTTAACAGACGATGGTATCGGACACAGCCCATCGTAATTAAACAACAAGGTGGTATCGCACTTAGCCCACCATCAAAATTTGATATAACACACCTACCTATCTATTCCATCATTCATACAAGAATTATTCATTAACTACCACTTTCTATCTACTTGAATTATACATGTTCTCAATATGCACTAATTAACAACAATAATGTGCATGTAAAATGCATCGTTTACACGTAAACTTACCTCGATGCAAAACGTGTTAGCTAGCGATTTACTCGATCACCTTGCCTTTCTCACGATCAAGGTTGATTCCGCACTCTTCTTGATCTATAACAATGAAATTCATTCATTTAGGACATTCTATGATTAATATACATCAAATTCTACACTTGGGCAAAAATGACCATTTTGCCCTTGTATATTGGAAAAATTATGATTTTGCCCCTAGGCTGGTAAATCATTTTTCATCACATTTTCCCATTAAACAAGCCTAGCTAACCATTTATTCCTCTTTCAACAACCCAAAAATCTAACTATTTCATGTATTTATTACCAATTTACAACATTTACAACTTAGTCACATTTAGGTGTTTTCATGACAACACCTTTCACAAAAGTTGTCTCTAACCTCCCTATCATTCATTTTCTTCCATAAAAACTCAGCTAACAACATAAACTCTCTCATAGCAAGTTTCTAAACTTTTAACCATTTCACAAACTAGTCCCTTCATTAGTTAGCTTAGGCTTTGGGGACTCTAAAAGTACAAAAATCACCAACTAAAACCACGTAAATCACTTACTTGACTGAGGATTGAGTCGTTGATAGTTTGAACCTCCAAGAACTCTATCCTCTCTTGAATTTTCGATGGAAAGAGATGAGTGAATAGTGAAAGATGATAACATCTTTTGCTTCTCTTATTTTATTTATTTTATCACTTAATTTCCACCAACTTTGAGTAGCATTTAATGCTCTTGTCCCCCTTAACTTGTATGGCCGGCCAACACATATAATAGGGCCTAATTTCACTTTAAAATCCTCCAATTTACAATCTATAGCTATTAGGTACCCCCACCTTATAAAATAGAACTTTTGTACTTTATGCGATTTAGTCCTTTTTTCACAATTAAGTACTCTATTGCTAAAATTAAAACACCAAAATTTCCATATAGCCATATATTAATGCCATAACACATAAAATAATACTAAAATAATTTTCTCAACCTCGGATTAGTGGTCTTGAGAGTACTATTTTGACTAGCCCCAAAATCGGGTTGTTATAACTCTCCCTCTTTTTGGGATTTTCGCCCTCGAAAATCTTACCTATAAAGAGGTTTGGATATTGCTCTCTCATAGCTTCTTCCGGTTCCCACGTAGCTTCTTCTACACCGTGCTTTTGCCACAACACTTTTACTAAGGTTATGTACTTATTCCTCAACTGTTTCACTTCTCGAGCCAAGGTTTTAATCGGCTCTTCCTCATATGTCATATCCGGTCGTATCTTAATTTTCATGGGAGAAACCACATGCGAGGGATCGGAATGATAACGCCTTAGAATTGATACATAGAACACATTGTGAATTTTCTCTAACTCTATCGGTAAAGCCAACTGATATGCCAATGGCCTAATCCTTTCGGTAATTTCATACAGCCCTATGAATCTCGGACTCAATTTACCCTTTCGACCAAATCTCAATATTTTCTTCCAGGCGACACTTTCAAAATACTTTGTCACCCACTTGAAACTCAATTTCTTTTCTTTTCAAGTCTGCGTCGACTTTTGCCGGCTGAAGCGACTTTCGGACTATCCGAATCACTTTCACTTTTCCTCGGTTTCTTTAACTAAATCAATCCCATGGATTTGCTTCTCACTCGGCTCGGTCCAATACAAAGGAGTCTGACACTTACGACCATATAAGGCCTCATACGGTTCCATCCGTATGCTCGATTGATAACTATTGTTGTAAGCGAATTTGACCAAAGGTAGGTATCTTTCCCAACTACCTTCAAATTCTAACACACAGCATCGGAGCATATCTTTAAGAACTTCGATTACTCTCTCAGACTGACTATCAGTTTGAGGATGAAAAGTAGTACTAAAATTCAACCTTGTACCTAAGGCCTCTTGTAACTTCTTCCAAAATCTCGAAGTAAATCTCGGGTCTCTATCTGAAATAATGGATATATGCACTCCATGTAATATTACTACCTCTGCAATGTACAACGCGGCTAACTTCTCTAGTGAATAATCAATACGTACCGGTATAAAGTGAGCCAACTTCATTAACCTATCAACGATAACCCATACAGCATCTTTCTTTTTCGGAGTCAAAGGCAACCCCATCACGAAGTCCATGGTGATCCGATCCCACTTCCACTGGGGAACCATTACTGGTAGAAGTAATCCCGAAGGCACCTGATGCTCGGCTTTCACTTGTTGACAAATCAGACATCTTGTTGCATACTCTGAGATGTCTCTTTTCATTCCTGGCCACCAATAGAATTTCTTTAGATCATTGTACATTTCCGTACTGCCTGGGTGTACTGACAAATGACTATTATGTGCTTCTTGTAAAATTTCTCGGATTAACTCATCTTCTTTAGGTACACAAATTCTATCATGGAACATTAAACAACCATTCGAACTTACGAAATGCGAATCGACGATTCACCTTAACTCTTTAGCTAACATATCATTATCATTCCTTTGAGCTTCACATATTTGTTGGACAAATAGTGGCCTAGCTCTCAACTCAGCCAATATAGCACCATCATCGGACAATGACAAACTCGTGCTCATAGTTCTCAAAGCATACAAAGATTTTCTACTTAAAGCATTTGCAACTATATTTACTTTTCCCGGGTGGTAATCGATCACTAGCTCGTAGTCTTTCAATAATTCAAGCCATCGTCGTTGCCATAAATTTCACTCCTTTTGATTCATCAAGTACCTCAAACTCTTATGATCCGTAAAAATTTGACACTTCTCACCATATAAATAATGTCGCCAAATCTTTAACGCAAAAACGGTTGTGGCCAACTCTAGATCATGAGTCAGATAATTCTTCTCATGTGGTTTTAGTTGTCTCGAGGCGTAAGCAACCACCTTACCCTCTTGTATTAACACACAACCGAGACAATTTAAGGACGCATCACTGTAGACCACAAACTCCTTTTTTGACTTAGGCTGTACCAAAATCGGTGCTTCTGTCAACAACGTTTTCAATCTCTTAAAACTAGGTTGGCATTTTTCAGTCCATTCAAACTTAACATCCTTGTGCAATAATTTCGTCATTGGAGTAGCAATCATAGAAAATCCCTCCAGGAACCGCCTATAGTACCCCGCCAAACCCAAAAAGCTTCTGACATTCGACACGTTCCTCGGTGGTTTCCACTCCACAATAGCCGAGATCTTTCCCGAATCAACTCTAATGCCTTCCCCTGACACAACATGTCCTAGGAATCTGACCTCTCGGAGCCAAAACTCGCTCTTGTTAAATTTAGCATATAATTGCTTGTCTCTCAAGGTCTGCAAGACAATTCTCAAATGCTTTGCATGATCACACTCGTCTCGGGAGTAGAACAATATGTCATCGATAAAAACAACTACGAACTTATCCAAATACGGTCAGAAGATACGATTCATTAAGTCCATAAAAACTGTAGGAGCATTCGTTAAACCGAACGGCATGACCAAAAACTCATAATGGCCATACCTCGTCCTAAATGCTATTTTCGGCACGTCTTGTTCCTTAATTCTCAGCTAATAATATTCGAATCTCAAATAAATCTTGGAGAACACCATAGCTCCCTTCAGTTGATCAAATAGATCATCTATCCTCGGTAAAGGATACCTATTTTTCCCCGTCACCTTGTTGAGTTGTCTGTAGTCTATACACAATCTCATCGATCCATCTTTCTTTTTCACAAATAATACCAGAGCACCCCACGGTGAAAAGCTTGGTCTTGCAAAACCCTTATCCGTTAACTCTTCCATCTGGACCTTTAGTTCTTTCAACTCCAACGGCGCCATCCTATACGGAGTGGTGGAAATAGGTGTCGTTCCTGGAACTAACTCAATTCCGAACTCAACCTCTCTGATTGGAGGTAGTCTAGGTAACTCTTTTGGGAATACATCTGGATACTCACATACAACCGACACAATTTCAACCTTTGCCTCAAACTCTTGACTGTTCAGTACAATGGCAAGATACGACTCACATCCTTTTCTCAAATATTTCTCAGCTACCATGGAAGAAATCATCACCGGTAGGTTATCTAACTCACCTAATTCAACCCGAATAGCATCTCCATTTTCACACTTCAATTCAATAAATTTACTACCACAATTCACTAAAATGCTATGGGCAGTCAACCAGTTCATACCAAGAATCAAGGCAAACTCATCAAACGGCAGCAACATAAAGTTTACTAAAAAATAATAACCCCTAACTATCAAAGGACAGTTCCTACACGCCTTATCAACTAACACCTGTTTTCCTAGGGGGTTTGATACTTTTATCACAAATTCAATAGACTTAATAGTAATATTCAAACTAATTGCCAATCCCATACAAATATAAGAATGGGTCGACCCCGAGTCAATCAAAGCAATAACAGAGGTGTCATAGAAAAAAATGTACCCGTTATTATGTCCGGCGATGATGCCTCTTCTCGAGCGCGAATAGCATAGGGTCTTGCTGGCGCCCGGCCCTCTGACCTCACAGTAGTGTCTCGTGATACACCTCTACCATTAGGCCCACCTCTTAGGTTCTTTTGTGGCCTACCTCTAAAAGATGCACTGCTTGATCTTACCTCCTGCTTCTTTTCCTTGTCATCTCTTTTAGGACAGTTTCGAATGAAATGGTCGGGGGATCCACACTTGTAGAAATTTTGATTGTTTCCCCAACACTCCCCAATGTGATGTCTACCACAACTTGGGCACTTTGCTTTGGACTTTGGATTGCCCACACTTGCCATTGAGGTGGCCTAAACTCTTGAACCCGAATACGTATTACCTCGATCTCTTTGCGAATACCCAACTGACGTAGTCATCCGAGGGTTCCCTTCTCTAGACCTCTTCGATTGAGATTGGTATGACTTGCTCATCGGCCTCTTCCTCACATCACAAGCCTCACTCAGGTCTTTCCTCTTTTCCTTACTCAATTTTTCGACTTACTAGCCCGATCCACCAGTATCACAAATTCTTTTAGCTCTAAGATCCCAACTAAAAGTTTGATGTCTTCAGTCAACCCGTCTTCAAACCTCTTGCATAGGGTAGCTTTCGTGGATACACATTCCTGTGTGTACTTACTGAGCCGAACAAATTCGTGTTCATATTTCGCCACAGTCATTTTTCCTTGCTTTAACTCAAGGAATTCCTTCTGCTTCTGGTTTATAAACCTTTGACTTATATACTTCTTTCAGAACTCTTCCATGAAAAAGTCCCACGTTACCCTCTCTTTAGGAACTACTGATGTCAACTTTTTCTACCAATAGTATGCCGACTCACCTTAGCAAAGATACAATGCATTTCAAACTCTCCTCGGGTGTACAAGAGAGTTCATCAAAAACCCTCATTGAGTTCTCAAGCCAGAACTCCGCCCGCTCAGGGTCATCATCTTTGTTAGCTCGAAAATCTTCAGCCCTTTGCTTCTGAATTTTATCTACCGGGGGCTTATTTGTCCTCACTATTTCTACACCTTGGGGAGCCACAGGAACTAGCTAAGGTATAGGAGGAGGTGGAGGAGGTTGAGCATTGGGATTAGCTCGTACATACTCGGTGTACCAATTGCTCATCATTTGGAGAAAGGCTTCTCGAGCCTCTTCTGCTTGACCCCTAGTCTCGGGTTCACTTTGCACAGTCGCGGTCCCTTGCGCAGGAGCCGGTGCATTACTAGCTATGTCATCAATGCCGATTGATAGGAATCCATATACTACATAAAACAAATTTTTAAAATCATCAGAAGCCACCACACTATCATTATACGCTTATGGCATGTATAGCTAGACTCCCACACACGCTATGGTAGTCCTAGAACCGAATAAACCATAGCTCTGATACCACTAAATGTAACACCCCTTACCCGTAATCCCCGCTAAAATCGGGCATGAGACGTTACCGAACAATTTACCTGATCGCCACTTAGGCTCAACGTGACTACTCTTCTTGAATCGCTTCAACTACTTCACACTCAACCGATGAGATCTCAATCGTACCTACAAGAACTCTCGGGATCATATCAAAACTTTATGGTCTATAAAATTTCTTTTCATCTAAACAGGGAGTACACGCCCGTGCTAGATGACACACACGCCCGTGTGTAGTCACACACCCAAAGTGCTCACACCGTGCCTAAAAACCCCAACATTTTGCCAAAACTCATACGGCTAGGGCATGCCCATATGAAATGGGGGCACGCCCGTGTACCCTTACAACATGCTCGTGTCTTCTACCCATAGAGAGTTACTGACTAATTTAGCACGGCTTGGACAAACCCGTGTCTAATAACCGTGGGGAGATACTAACTTGATCCACACGCACGGGCACACGCCCATGTCCCTACCGTGTGTCTTACATAGTTCATGCACACGGCCGTGGGATTCGCCCGTGTCCTATTCTAATTAGTAATAATAAGGTGCAGGGTTAGAACGGCCTAGACACATGCCCGTTGTCTACCCATGTGGCACATGAAGGCTATTTACCAAGCTTCTAGCATCCATATATCTTACTCTACATGGGTTTATTCAACAAACTAACAAACCTCTCTTAATCCACATGCACTCACATTGATAACTTTGAAATTTCATAAATGATAAAATGTGCCATCATTCTTGGCAATTTACAAAATTGATGTCTTAGCAAGAGCCAATACACCTTTGGTCAAAATAAAAAAACAATCTAACTAGTCTAGTCCTATACATGCCATATACAAAATCACTAATCTAATTATATCGAAGTAAGTAGATAGTGTAGGCGATCTTCTAGTTATCGGCATATCCCGACTCGACTCTTAAGCCCTATAAGACAAGGGAAAGAGAGAGGAGTAAGCTTAAAGCTTAGTAAGTTCACATGTAAATAATATAACACTCTAAAATGAATAAAACATTTTTATAGCATTATTTGCTAAGCAAGAAATCAATCTACATTCAGGATTAGGCTTACTCATTTCCTCCATTTACACATCCCAATCACATCACAAGCATAATGCATACATTCAATAACGGTTTCCAAGACTTGAGCATCACAAGGTCACTTAATGTAACACATGACCATATCAAAATACATTACTCGTAATCACATTACCTGGTGGTTTTGCACTTAGCTCACCATCAGTCTTCATTAGGGTGGTATCGCACATAGCCCACCAAGAAGGTAAATTACGGTGGTATTGTGCACAGCCCACCAGAAAGGTTAATAGACAATATTATCGCACACAGTCCATCGTAATTAAACAACAAGGTGGTATCGCACTTAGCCCACCATCAAAATTTGATATAACACACCTACCTATCTATTCCATCATTCATACAAGAATTATTCATTAACTACCACTTTCTATCTACTTGAATTATACATGTTCTCAATTATGCTATGCACTGATTAACAACAATAATGTGCATGTAAAATGCATTGTTTACACGTAAACTTACCTTGATGAAAAACATGTTAGCTAGCAATTTATTCGATCACCTTGCCTTTCCCACGGTCAAGGTTGATTTCGCGATCTTCTTGATCTATAACAATGAAATTCAATCATTTAGGAAATTCTATGATTAATATACATCAAATTCTATACTTGGGTAAAAATGACCATTTTGCCCTTGTATATTGGAAAAATTACGATTTTGCCCCTAGGCTCGTAAATCATTTTTCATCACATTTTCCCGTTAAACAAGCCTAGCTGAACATTTATTCCTCTTTTGACAACCCACAAATCTAACTATTTCATGCATTTATTACCAATTTACAACATTTACAACTTCGTCCCATTTAGGTGTTTTCATGACAACACCTTTTACAAAAGTTGTCTCTAACCTCCCCATCATTCATTTTCTTCCACAAAACTCAGCTAACAACATAAACTCTCTCATGGCAAGTCTCTAAACTTTTAACCATTTCACAAATTAGTCCCCTCATTAGTTAGCTTAGGCTTTGGGGACTCCAAAAGTACAAAAATCATCAACTAAAACCACCTAAATCACTTACTTGAATGAGGATTGAGTGGCTGAAAGTTTGAACCTCCAAGAACTCTATCCACTCTTGAATTTTTGGTGGAAAGAGATGAGTGAATAGTGAAAGATGATAACATCTTTTGCTTCTCTTATTTTATTCATTTTATCACTTAATTTCCACCAACTTTGACTAGCATTTAATGCTCTTGTCCCCGTTAACTTGTATGGCCGGCCAACACATATAATAGGGCCTAATTTCACTTTAAAATCCTCCAATTTACAATCTATAGCTATTAGGTACCCTCACCTTATAAAATAGAACTTTCACACTTTATACAATTTAGTCCTTTTTCACAATTAAGTACTTTATTGGTAAAATTAAAGCACCAAAATTTCCATATAGCCATATATTAATGCCATAACACATAAAATAATACTAAAATAATTTCCTCAACCTCGGATTAGTGGTCTCGAGACCACTATTCCTACTAGCCCCAAAATCAGGCTGTTACATGATTCAACCCGAATAACATCCCATTTTCACATTTCAATTCAATAAATTTACTACCACAATTCTCTAAATTACTATGGGTAGTCAACCAATCCATACTAAGAATCAAATCAAATTCATCAAACGGCAACAAAATAAGGTTTGTCGGGAAACAATGACCCCTAATTATCAGAGGGCAGCTCCTACACACCTTGTCAACTAACACCTATTTACCTAGTGGGTTTGACACTTTTACCACAAATTTAGTAGACTTAACAGTCATATTCAAACTAGATGCCAAATTCATACATATATAAGAATGATTTGATCCCGGGTCAATTAAAGCAATAACAAAGGTGTCATAGAGAGAAAATGTACCCATTATTACATTCGGTGATGGCGCCTCTTCTCGAGCGCAAATAGCATAAGTTCTTACTAGCACCCAACCCTCTAACCTCACAGTAGTGTCTCGTGATACACCTCTACCACTAGTCCCACCTCTCGGGTTCTTTTATGGCCTACCTCTAAAAGATGCACTTCTTGATCCTATCTCTTGCTTCCTCTCCTTGCCATCCCTTTCAGGACAGTTGTGGATAAGATGGTCGGAGGATCCACACTTATAGCAATTTCGATTGCTTCCCCAACACTCTCCCAGTGTGATGTCTGCCACAACTTGGGAACTCTAATTTGGACTTTGGGATGCCCACACTTTTCATTGAGGTGCCCTAAACTCTTGAACCCAAATACGTGTTGCCTCGCTCTCTTTGTAAATACTCGTGATGTAGTCATCCGAGGGTTCACTTCCTTGGACCTCTTCGATTGAGTTTAATATGATTTACTCATCGGCCTCTTCCTTGTATCTCGAGCCTCACTCAGGGCTTTCCTCTTTTCCTTATTCAATTCTTTGACCTTACTAGCCCTATCCACCAATACCACAAATTCTTTTAGCTCTAAAATCCTGACTAAGAGTCTAACATCTTCATTCAACCCATCTTCAAATCTCTTGCATAAGATAGCTTCCGTGGATACACATTCTTGCGCATACTTGCTGAGCTTAACAAATTCACGCTCATATTCTACCACAGTCATTTTTTCTTGCTTTAACTCAAGAAAATTCTTTCCGTTTCTGGTCTACAAATCGTTGACTTATATACTTCTTTCGGAACTCTTCCAAGAAGAAGTCCCACATTACCCTCTCTTTAGGGACCATTGATGTCAATATTTTCCACCAATGGTATGCCAAGTCCCTCAGTAAAGATACAACACATTTCAAGCTCTCCTTAGGTGTACACGAGAGTTCATCAAAAACCCTCATTGAGTTCTCCAGCCAGAACTCTGCTCACTCAGGGTTATCATTTATATTAGCTCGAAAATCCTCAACACCTTGCTTATGGATTTTGTCTACCGGAGGCTTAGTTGTCCTCACCATTTCTATACCTTGGGGAGCCACAGAGACTGGCTGAGGTATAGGAGGAGGTGGAGGTGGTTGAGCATTGGGGTTTGCTCGTACATACTCAGTGTACCATTTACTCATCATTTGGAGAAAGGTTTCCCGAGCCTCTTCTCCTGGACCCCTAGTCTCGGGTTCACTCTGCACAGGCGCGATCCGCTTGCAAGAGTCGGTGCATTACTAGCTACGTCATTAGCAATAATTGATCGAGATCCATATACTACATAGAACAAATTTAAAATCATCAGAAGCCACCACACTATCATTATACGCTTATGGCATGTATAGCTAGACTCCTACACACACTACGGTAGTCCTAGAACTGACTAAACCATAGCTCTAATACCACTAAATGTAACACCCCTTACTCGTGTTCTACATCGGAGCTAGGCTCAAGGCGTTACCTTAATAAAGTCCTCATACTCGCCACTTAAACCCATCATGACTACTCTCTCTGGTCGCCTTAATTGAAACACCCCAAACCCGGCCCAAAAAGCCTGACCGGATTTGATATGTTCCTCGAGTAAGACTTTAGCAAATTCTCACTTTGTTTAAGAAAAACTTGATGATTTTGAATAAAACAGATTAACTTAAAGATCGGGTTGAAATCAAATTGTAAAGTAAATTTGTATCTTCTTAAAACATTATTTTTAAGAGAAATTAATAAGTTAAAAGAAAACCAAATTTAATGAAAAATTTATTTATTACTTTAAAACATATATATATATATTAGTGTCAAAAACATTTTAAATTATTTATCGAAAACCATTTAGTTATTTAATTAATAATTGTTCATGGCGGAAAAATAAATCCAAACACAAAAATTAAAAACAGTTCATAGTGGCCTTATTACATAAAAATAGCAAAACCCATAATAAATTCTAAATAAGTTTAATAAGTTTAATTTGGAAAATCTCCAAAATACTTTGTTTGAGCATTGGCCACCACATAGTCCTCGCTAACCCGATCCATCATGCTAAGAGTCATCTGAAAAATTATCCCACAAAAGGGGTGAGTCATAAACTCAATGTGTAACACATACATTAAAAAGCCCATTTGATCATAGCCTTTAAGCCCATTAATAACACATATAGTCATAGGCCCATTTAAGTCATATTTAGCCATAAGCCCATTTTATAGCGAGATCAAATAATAATCATTTAAAATCACATGGATATATACATATAATGAAATGCAAACCTGCCCACCTAAATATCCATCCGCTACATTACACGATTGCAGTACCAACTAATCACAAGTGGGATTACTAAATCGACCCTCCATCCGCTACACACCATCGAAGGCGATTCTTTGCGGTCAACATGCACATTGCCCTTATAATTTTGTGGCAAGGCCACTGCACAAATGTGACCAAGTCATCGATTCAAAATATGTGACCAAGTCACAGATTCACATATGTGACCAAGTCATGGATTCAAATATGTGACCGAAGTCACGGATTATGTGGTAAAACCACCTAATACTTCCCTTTATCAATTTTACCCATATGCCCATGAACATACATATTATTTAGTTTTCATGCCATTTACCCCAAAATCATAATATAGTCATACTTATTTCACATTTATGCATATAGCAAAATTAACAAAATATTAGGGTAAACATACACGAATATCGTATACCACTGAATGGTATCCACAATCATTATCAAACATATTTTTATATAAATCACATTTAATCTAGATCTATGAGATTTTAATATAATGTTACACACCTTATAACTGTGAGAACGATACCTTCCCGCTCGTCAACACCTAGCTAATTATCACACTTGATTAGTATATACTAATACTTATAATCTATACTATTGATGAGAGATTTAAATCCTTACCCTCGGGTTCTCGAACAATCAGTTATTTGTGGTTTTTATCCGTTAGATGGATCAAAACCGATGACAACCCACTAACGAAAAGTGGTTTGGTTATCATACGACTTCAAATAAATGATCTTAGTTAGCGGAGGTCCACAACCCGCTGGAAAATCTCTTATCATACGATCTGATCCTTCTTTTGAAGTTTGAGGGTATATGAGCCTCCTCTCTTCCAAACACTCGTCTTGCTCTTTTTGAACCTATCTTGTTAGTTTCAAAATCACCCTAAAATAAAGTTGATTAATAATCTATCTAAAAGAATTGATATAACCGGAAGTGATAATCTTTACCTTGGATGATTTCGAAAGATCTCTCCTTAAATGTTGGTTTCAAAAAGGATCCTTAACAATCCCTTCCAAAGTTTCGGCCTAGGAGAAAAAGAATGAGAGAATTAAGTTTCTAAATCGGCTATTCTAAAAGAAATAATGAAAACACTTACAAAAATTCTTACTTGACCACTTAAAGATTTGGCCTTGAACAAAAAGAAGAGAAAAAAAATATGGTGTTTTGGCTATGGTGGTTTTGGGTTTCCAACAAAAGAAAAGAAAGATTAAGATGAAAATGGAAGATGATTCGGTTTGACAAAGAGAAGAAAAGAATGTTGATTTTGGTTTTGGTAGAAGGTGGTTTAGGTTGAAAGTGAAGAATAAAGAAAATGAAAAGAGAAAGAAAGAGAAAGGAAAGAAAAAATAAGAATGTCTTTTGATGCTAGATGATTCGGCACTAGAGAGGAGAAAAGAGAGGAAAATTGTCTTCAAAATCTCTTTGGTGTTTTCGGCAATGAGGAAAAGAGAAGAAAATGGTCATTGATTATTTGTATTTTCGGTTACAAGGAGAAAAGAAATCGAAATGGTAAAGTACCAAATGGCTAAAAGAAAAGAAAAAGTTCTCTTTTGGTGTATTATGCAATTGGCTAAGAAACAAGGCTTTGAGAAAAGGGAAAAGATGAACAATTTGGTTAAAATTTTTGGCCAACATACACCCCTAATGCCTATGCAAAATTCGCCAACCTATGCCAACATGATCCCCTTTTTCCTCCTTATTTCTTCCCCATCAATCCTTTGATTCCTAACACAATTAAGCCTTCTCCCTTAGCCCCTAAAGCCGACTAGGTTCATGGTCAAATGACCATGAAAAAGCTTCCAAAACATCATCCTTTCTTCAAGCCTTTTGTCCCCCTATCTTACCTTAACCTCATGATTCCATGCCATAACTTCTAGCTTGCCTTTTACATATTGTCTACTAACCAAAAATAAAAAGATGCCCATCCATTCTAGAATGATCTTGGCCGACACTATAGGAAAGAAAACAAAAAAAATTAAAATTCCTTCCACTTGCTAGCTAGGGGATTCAAACCTCTCCCCTCAAACATTCATCCATGCGCCCTTACCACCTTGCCAATTGACTTTTTATGCTTTAAACCTCTTGTCAATATTTCTTAAAGCCTATCTTGCTTAGCTCCATCTTATCTATTAAAAACATAATATTTCTCTAAGCATTCACTTACATAATGAAGTTCAAAAATAAACTTCCAAAACACACTCAATTTTACTTAGACATGCAACAACATACAATTAAATAAAATGCATAACCCCTATTTTTCAGGATGTTACATTAATAACCTCATACTTGACTTACGAGACCTCACTCATACACACGAAGATTATCAAGACTATACGAAACTTTTTCAACCTTTACAAATTTTCTCTTTTATATAGGGCTCACACGCCCGTGTAAAACGAGACATGCCCGTGTGTAGACACACACGCCCATGCTCTACAACCTTGGTGAATATTGACTTCACACAAACAGTCTCAAAGCCTAGTCACACGCCCGTGTTTGACACCCGTGGGTGACACTAACTTGGGTCACATGACCTGACACACACCCATGTGGCTGGTCTGTGGTCGCCTCTGACTATTTCCCCATGGCCTAGGCACTCCCGTGTGATTCAACCATGTGACGATTCAAATTTCAATTTCAAGATGCAGACTTCACATAGTCTGGGCACACGCCCGTAGCTTAATCGTGTGTCATACACGGTGTAGACACACGCCCGTGTACCTACCCATGTGGACAAGAACGAGGCTGCTTGTCGAGCTCTTTGCACCCTTATAGCTTACACTACATGAACCCATTCAACATACTAATAAACATCTCATAACATCAACATGAACTCCAATAGATAACTTTATAATTTCATAAATGGAAAGGTGAGCCATCATTCATGGCAATTTACAAAATTGATGTCTTAACAAGAGCCAATACACCTTTGGCCAAAATAACAAAATAATCTAACTAGTTTAGCCCCTATACATGCCATTTACAAAATCATTAAGTTTAGGTATACCAAGATGAACTGATAGTGTGGGTAGTCTCCTGGTTATCAGTGTATCTTGGCTCGGCTCTTAAGCTCTATAAAACAAGGGAAAGAAAGGGGAGTAAGCTTTAAGCTTAGTAAGTTTACGTATAAACAATATAAGCATTTTAACATACATTAAACAATTTCATAAAATTATATACTAAGCAAAAAACAATCTACATTAATGATCATGCTTATTGATTTCCTCCATTTACACATTCCAACCACATTACAAGAACAATGCATACATTCATTAATGGTTCCCCTGCACTTAGCATCACAAGGTTACATAATACAACACATCACTATATCTAAATCCATTACCCATAGTCGAATTACTAGGTGGTGTCGCACTTAGCACACCGTCAGTCTTTATTAGGGTGGTATCGCACATAGCCCACCAAAAGATTAGTTACAGTGGTATCACACATAGCCCTCCAAAAGATTAGTAGATGATGGTATCGCACATAGCCCATCGTAATTAAACAACAAGGTGGTATCGCACTTAGCCCACCATTAAGTGTCGTCATTACACATTCACATGATTATTTCATCATTCATACGATAATTATTCAATGACTACCATTCAATCTACTAGTACCACATATGTCATCAATCATGCCATACTCTATTTAGCAACATAATGTTTACAAAAATATGCATTGCTTACACATAAACTTACCTCGGTGCAAAAAGTGTTATCCAACAACTTAATCCGTCACCTTGCCTTTTCCACGGTCAAGGTTGATTCCACGCTCTTCTTTGTCTATAACAAGGAAATTCAATTCATTTAGATCATTCTATGATCATAATGCATTAAAATCTACACTTGGGCAAAAATAACCATTTTGCCCTTGTATTTTGGCAAAATTATGATTATGCCCCTATGCTCGTAATTTATTTTTCATCACATTTTCTTAACAAACAAGCCTAGATGAACATTAATTTCTCTTACCTACTCACCATTTCATGCATTTATGAAACAAATTCATTCTTTGCATTTAAGTTCGATTTAGTTGTTTTCATGCTAAAACCTTTCACAAAAGTTGTTTCTCATATTCCTAACGTTCATTTTCTTCCATAAAAACTCAACTATCAACATAATTTCTCTCATGTTAAGTCCCTAAACTTTCAACCATATCACAAATTAGTCCCCTCAATAGCTAGCTTAAGCTTTGGGGACTCCTAAAGTACAAAAATCATTAAGAAAAACCTCAAAAAAGTACTTACTTGCAAGGATGAGATGTGGCTGAAATTTTCAAGCTTTCAAACCCTTAAATTTGCTGAAATTTTTGGTAGTATAGGGTGAGATGAATAGTGAAAGATAATAGCTTCCTTTAGTCATCTTATTTTATTCATTCTATCACCTAATTCCCACCAAATTTGACCAACATTAAAATTTTGTCTCCCTAGCTCCTATATGGCCGGCCATCACTAGATAAATAGCCTAATTGCACTTTAAAGTCCTTCAAATTACATTATATAGCTATTAGGTACCTATACCTTATAAAATAGAACTTTCGCACTTTATGCGATTTGGTCTTTTTTCGAAATTAAGCATGCTATCACTCAAATTAGAACACCAAAATTTTCATGCATCCATATAATTATGCTACAACACATAAAATAACATCAAAATAATTTTCCTCGACCTCAGTTTAGTGGTCTCATAACCTCTATTCCGACTCACCCCAAAAATGGGTTGTTACACTTATCCCTAATGGTTGGGCTTATATCATATTTTCGGTCAACTCATAGCAGAATGAGCCTACTGGTTCAAATGGAAAAGTGTTAGCTTACCTTAGGTTCCTATGTTCAAACCCCCATGTGAGTGAAGGATGATAATTTTTGCTTCTGTGTATGAATACTGGTGGTGTAGTAGAGATTTGGTGGGATTAAAATTCTGTAGTAGTTGGATGAGAGTTAGTGGGTCAATTTTTGTGTGATTGGGTTGTTAGTGGGAGAGTTGGTAGGGAGTTTCAATTTTTTTTTAATTTTTAACTTTGTTTTCCAAAATTCCCTCTTCAATTTCATGTTACTCTTTTCCTCTTTCTCTATGCAATTTTCCTCTTTTTCCTCTCTTCTTTCATTTGAAACCAAAACCATGTATTACCATTTGTTGATCGGCATTGTTGTTTTATTCATCATCTTCTACTATGCAAATTTCTTATTGTGGTTCATATAAGTAAGTTGTTGGGTAACATGGTTTTACTGTTTCATAGTTGGTTGTTAATAGGGGATTTTTCATTATTCTGAACGGGAGGATTTTTTGTTGATGGCGTTTCGGTTAATTCTAGTTTAGGGGGAAGGCAAGAAGCAATTGGTGCTCCTCCAGGGAATTGAGTGTTGGGTGATTTCTGTTCGTTGGAAGTAAGTATATTGGTGTGTTGTTTAGACTTGAGAGGCTAAGTTCATGGTCAATTTTTATTGAATTCAAAAATCGATTGCTAAAATAATTATTGGCATATTATTTTTAGGTTTTAGAGGTCTCGGGGTTGTTTTCACATCAAATTTGAACCAGAAGTGTAATGAGAAAATCGATAAACTACGGTCAGTGAAAGCCAAAATTGGGTCCTATCGACGCCCATGACCATGTGCCAAGCCATGTGGTAGGTCGTGTGCAACACATAGCCGTGTGGTAGGTCGTGTGTCATGTGATAGGCCATGTGTGAGGCCTTGTGTCACACACGGCTTAAGCCATTTTGGGTCGTATAGGTCACATAGATGTGTGTGGACCGAGTACTAGGCCATGTGGGCCACACGAGCAAGGCCATTTTGGGCGTGTAGGCCACACGATTTTGTGGGCCCACAAGGTATGTGGGCCCAAATTTCATAATTTTTCCTTAGGGTCATACACGTCATCCCAATCGATTGTAGGCCTTTCGTAGTGTTGCTATGTGTTATTATGAGCCTTAAAGCATGGAAACTGCTAATCTATTAAAATGAGTTTGATGTAAACAACACTTAAATAAATGTAATGAGATGCGATTTGTTTGAACTGTTATGTATAAGCATGTTCAGTATCTTTTATGCGAGTATGCATTTTATAAACGTTCTAGTATCTATTATTTTGTAATATCTAATATTCGTTATGTATTTGGCTATAGGACGGGATTTGTATTATGAGGAGGAAGTGTTCTGTGTGAGGCAATATTTCACCAATATACTGGCAATACTACTGTGATTATTTTGAAAAGTGTCGTATAGACACTATACGGTGTGTAGGGCTAGGTAGATGTTTTATACCCCACGTGGTGTGTTGGGATGGTCGGAGTTGGTGTGTAGAGGATGGGGGTAGGATTATACATATTTGTATATATTTGATTTTGTTATAGTTCTTATTCCTCAAAAGATTAACGTTTGTATCTGTTATGTATGAGATTAAATCTGAATTTTTGTTTATATATGCGTTACACACTGAGTTATTAAAACTCACTCTCTGTTAGTTTGTTTCATTCAGGTAATCCTCAAGCTTAGACAGTTTGGTGCGACGGGAGTTCGATTGTGTCCTTATGCCATAAAACTATTTTTTTTACTTTAATTTGGCTTATTTAAATTTCAGTTTTGAGAGTTCTGTATAATTTGGACTCTCTGGACTTTTGGGACTATTTTGGTTTCAGATTTTTGTTTTGGTTTTCTAGCTTAACATTTGATAAAGTGATTTATAAAAGCAACTATTTTAGACAATTAACCGTTTTCAAGAAAGCAAACTCAATTTCCAAAATATAACAACGTAAGAACTTCTGCTGCAATTTTTTTTGTTATATTTGAAAGTGTAAGCAAACGATGGATTTAACTAGTAAGCTTAACAACACGTTCTTAATAAGTGGACTCTTTTATTAACAAAGATATACTATGTTTTCAGAGGGAAATAAAAGTCATTCTTATAAATTTTCTTTGTAACGCTTCCAGATTCGACAATAACGTCTAGGCCAAGTTTAAGGTGTTACACTAATTGTAACACCCCAAACCCGGCCCAAAACTACGAGCGGATCTGGCATGCTACTAGGAAGAAGTTTAGGAAGTTTGACTTGTTTGAAAAAATTCTAAGTCCTTTTAAAATCTTGAATTTCGTGTTTCAGTTGAAAACCTGTTGTTTAGTCAACTTTGAAACTTAACTAGTCGAGCTTTTTGAATTAGGTGGCATTTGGAATCACTTATCGATTGTCTGATTATCAGGTTTTTAATAAAAATGCCTTTTATTATAAGAAGCGTTGTTTGACAGGTTATAAGAAAACTTTAGTTTGTAATCTAATTTTTAAAATATCCCATTCAGCAGTCTGAAATTAATATGTCCAAGCTTTTAAACCCGAAAGTAAATTCCAAATTTTGTAGTGGCCTTATTACAAACCAAAGAAAAATCCCAAAAAAAGTTATAAACGATAAATAAGATAAAATTTACTCATGAAATCCATGTGTGGTCACCTGGAGCACCCTCCAACCCAGTCCATAAAGCTAAGAGTCACCTATAATTGTTTAAACAAAAGCGTGAGCCATAGGACTTAGTGTGCAATTATTCTACATACTCCATAAATGGGCCTTAGCACCAGAGCACCATTGGCCGAAGCCCAATTAACAAAGCATGACCAAATGATTCATATGAAACCCAACCCCACCTAGTTTTCCATCCTCTACACTCCACTTCGTACGTCCAACCTCAACACACTTGGGGATTTCTACAATCAACCCTCCATCCTCTACACTCCACTTTGGCAGTCATGCTGACAGACACACTGCTCAAAGATAATATAACGTGGCCTAGCCACCAATCACCATGTGACCAAATATAGCGTGGCCTAGCCACCTATCACTATGTGACCAAATCATCGATACAATAATGTGGCATCACGCCATCATTTGGTGTGACATTGTCACCCATAAGCACTTCCCTTTCATACTATAACATCCCAATATCCCATGCATATGCAATATAGTGTAATGAATAGATTATATATGATGTCACACACACAACCATGCTATCAAAATTGTAAGGTTTAACCAAGATGCACTAACCTGATGTTTCAGTTTTGCCCAACAGGGGTAATTCAATCACCATTGCTGGGATTTCTGGCTTTCATAACACATACACGAATATTACAACAGAAAGAAGTAGTGTGATAATTACACACCTGTGAACACGCAAGACTACACTATCGATCTCACTAACTTCCTCACTTGCAGGGATCACAGCGATCTGTTTATCCCTTTCAGAAGATGGCCCACAACCCGATAGCCAATCTCGAACGGCAAACACCATACGCCTTTTAAACTTAGGGGTTGGGTTTATGGGTCCAACCCCTTTCTTTGCCTTACTGGTACTTGATTCCATAAAAACGATATTGGTTAAAAGACTGAGTTAAACCGTTGAATAAGATAATAGCGAAACTAATTGCTTTGAACGAAGAAGTCCTTACCGAAATTGACAGAACCCAGAGGTTTCTACACTTGAATTAATAGATCACCTGATGTCCCTACATAACCCCATGTTAGATTCGGCCTTCCAAGATATGGGTTAAAGAAAGTGGCCTTCGGCCAAACGAATGGTATGAACCACTTACCCTGATTGGTCGAATCTGATTGATCCCAAAGACCCTTCAAACGCTGGCCAAAAGTAGGAGAAGAACGAAACCAAGCCCTTCCTATTTTTGGCCACAACCCAAGGAACAGGATTAATGCCTTTGATTCGACAACTAAAAGAGAAGAGAGAGAAGTAAAAAGAAGAAGAGAACACTTACACCACTAAGAAGAATCCGATTAAAGAGATAGAGAGAAGAAGTGACAGTAGCTTTCTGAAATAACAATGAATTAACAAAGTGCACACCCAAGGAGATTCGGCCAAAAGAGGAGAAAGAAAACAAATAAGAATCAAACCAGAGAAAGAAAGGAAAATAGATTTTGGCTTCTAGGTGGTCAAGAGACAACAGAAAATATGACCAAAGAAGAACAAAGAGAAGAAGAAAGGGAGGGTTAAGGTTCGGCTTTAGATGAAGGAGAAATGCTCACTTGTTACCAAAATGCTAAAAGATAGAAGAAAAAGATGAAATGGTGGTGAATAGAAGGTTTGGCTAAGAGGTTATCAAAAGAGACACTTTTCAACGAAAGAAATATGAGAGGCTTGTTTTGGCTTTGATGGTGAGGGAAACAACTTAAGTTGCAAAATGGAAAAGAGGGGGGAAAGAATTGGTTTCGGTTTAGGCTAAAGAAGAATAAATAAGGCTCTTAGGGACTTTTGGCTACACAAAGAAGAGAACCAAAATTTCCCAAAGTGCAACACACTTAAATGCCGAAAAAGAGAGCTCTCTACCCAAGCTAACCCTTTTAAAATTTTTGACACCAACTCCCCCTAAAACCAAATGCCTATCCCACCTAGCACCCCCTTCAAAATTCGGCTTCAATCCCCAAGCTTTCTCCTTGAAACACTCTTGAACACTCATTTGAAAAGGTTTGAAACATTCAAAATAATTTGAAAGTTTCCAAATCCCCCTTTTTACTCTTGTCCAACCATTCAAAAAGTTGACCAAGTCACCTCTACCCTTCAAGGCTCCCAACTGATTCCATCATCTAGCCCTTCGACGCATGAGCAAAAATAAAAGCCACATTGCTAGCAACGTGAATCGAACCTGCTCCTTAAGTGGTGCCTCATTGCCACTTTACCAACTTAATTCTTGTGTCAACAAGCACAAACAATAAACCTTAAGTCTTGCCCCCAACCAGCTTCCCTCCTAAAGTGCCCAAAATAAGAATTTTGGCCAAGCTTCCGACTTAACCCCGGGCCTTCCCAGAGACCCCAAACACACTCAAACAACACACAAAGTATACCAAACACACAGAAACAAGATAAATGCAGAGCCCCTAAATCTCAGATGTTACAGTTCTACCCCCTTAAAGAAAATTTCGGCCTCAAAATTACCTGGTCAAAAGAGATACGGGTACTACTGACGCATTGCATCCTCTGGCTCCTATGTCGCCTCTTCCATTCCATGATTTTGCCATAAAACTTTAACCAACGAACCGATTTCCTTCTTAGCACCTTGCCGTCTCATTCCAAGATCTAGATCGGTTCCTCCTCATAGGACAAGTCTAGCCTTACCTCAATTTCCTCCACCAACACGACGTAAGACAGATCCGAACAGTAGTGTCTTAACATTGAAACATGGAACACATCATGCATCTGTTTCAATTCTGAAGGTAACTCCAGTTGATACGCCACTAGTCCCACATGTTTCAAAACCCGATAAGGTCCGATGAACCTAGGACTTAGCTTGCCCTTCCGACCAAACCTCATCACCTTCTTCCAAGGTGAAACTTTCAAGAAAACCTGATCACCCACCGCAAACTCTATTTCCTTTCGCTTCAGCCTGCATAAGATTTTTGCCTGTTGGATGCTTCCTTTAATCGAGCCCTAATTAACTTAACCTTCTCTTCTGTCTCTGTAACTAATTCTGGACCCAAAATCTGACGTTCACCTAGTTTTGTCCAACATGTAAGAGTACGACACCTCCGCCCATATAACGCTTCATAGGGCGCCATCTGAATACTAGATTGGTAGCTGTTGTTGTATGCAAATTCTGCCAACGACAGAAACTCCTCCTAACTACCCCTGAAGTCGATGACACAACCTCTCAACATATCTTCCAAGATCTGAATTACTCTTTCAGATTGACCATCAGTCTGTGGATGAAAAGCTATGCTGAAGTCCAGTCTTGTACCCAATGCTTAATGCAATGCTTTCCAAAACCATGACGTAAACCTAAGATCTCTATCTGATATGATCGATACTGGTACCTCATGCAACCTCACAATTTCTGCCACATACAGCTTAGCCAACCTCTGAAGAGAATAGTCGACACGAACAGGAATCAAATGGGCAGACTTCATCAATCGATCCACAATTACCCATACTGCGTCTTTTTTAGTAGGCATAAGGGGTAGCCCACTAACAAAGTCCATAGTGATCCTCTCCCATTTCCACTGTGAAATATTCATCGGCTGCAACAACCCCGAAGGTAACTGATGTTCGGCCTTTACCTGCTGGCATGTCAAGAATTTACCTACAAACTCGATAACTTCCCGCTTCAATCCAAGCCACCAAAACTGTTCACGTAGATCCCGATACATCTTACTCCCTCTAGGATGCATAGTGTAAGGGCTACCATGCCTCTGAAGAATCACTTGCCTTAACTCCACATCCTTTGGCATGCAAACCTTCTCCCGAAAACACAAAACCCCATCACTGCTCAAGCTAAAATCTTCTACCCCACCATCCTGTACTTACAGAAGTCGAGCACTCAAGACCTCATCAGATAACTGTTTCTCTTTAATCTGACTTACCCATGTCGGTTTCACCTGGGGTTCAGCTAACAAACTTCCGTCGTCATACAAACTGAGATGGGTGAACACCGCTCTTAAGTCTGATATTACCTTTTGACTTAACGCATTTGCCACCACGTTAGCCTTACCCGGATGATATTCGATCGAGCAGTCATAATATTTCAACAGCTCAACCCACCTTCACTGCCTTAAATTTAACTCTTTCTGAGTTAAGAGATACTTCAAACTCTTGTGGTCGGTGTAGATAACAGACTTCTCCCCATATAAATAATGTCTATAGATCTTTAAAGCAAAAACCACCGCAGCCAACTCTAGATCATGCGTGGGATAATTAATCTCATGCGGTCTTAACTGCCAAGACGCATACGCGACAACCTTCCTATCCTGCATTAACACACATCCTAAACCCGTGTGTGAAGCATCACAATAAACCACGAACTCCTTACCGGCCTCAGGCTAAATCAACACTAGAGCCTTTGTCAAAATCCTCTTTAGCTTCTCAAAGCTTTCCTGTTGCTTGTCAGCCTAAACAAAAGGTACCTTTTTCCTCAACAGCTTGGTTAAAGGTGCCACAATTAGTGAGAACCCCTCAACAAACCTTCGGTAATACCCAGCCAAACCAAGGAAACTTCAAATCACAGCCACCAACTTAGGTTGTTTCCAATCTAACACCGCTTCAATCTTTCAGGGATCGACCCTAATCCCTTCTGCAGATACCACATGACCTAGAAAAGTAACTTCTTTCAACCAAAACTCACATTTACTAAACTTGGCGTACAGCTGCTTCTCCCTTAAGATTTGCAAAACCACATGAATGTGCGAATCATGCTCCTCTTCCATCTTGGAATATACCAAAATATCGTCTATGAATACCATGATGAACCGGTCCAGATAGGGTTGAAAAACCCATTCATCATATCCATGAACACAGCTGGTGCATTTGTCAACCCAAACAGCATCACCAAGAACTCGTAGTGACCATAGCAAGTCTGAAAAGTCATCTTGCAAATATCCGCTTTCTTGACCTCAAGCTGATGATATCCCAACCTTAAATCTATCTTTAAAAAGACCGAGGCCCATTTGAGGTGATCAAAGGTCATCTATCCTCGGTAGTAGGTACTTGTTCTTGATGGTCAACTTGTTCAGCTAGCGGTAGTTAATGCATATTCATATGGACCCGTCTTTCTTCTTCACAAACAACACCAGTGCTCCCCATAGAGATACACTAGGATGGATAAAACCACGATCTAACAACTCTTGGATCTAAGCTTTAAGTTCAACCAGCTCTTTTGGCGCCATCCTGTAAGGGGTGATGGACACCGGAGCCGTCCCTGGAAGTAACTCAATTCCAAACTCCACCTCTCGATCCGGAGGCAACACGGAAGCTCTTCAGGAAAGACATTCACAAATTCCTTTACTTTTCTAACCTCATCCACGGTCACTTCTTTTGCATCCAAGGCACTGGCATAGGTTAAGAAAGCCATGCACCCTTTTCTCACCATTCTCTCCGCCTTAAGAGCAGACACTCAATTGGACAAGTTGTCTCTCCTCTCGCCTATCACCGAAACTTCATCATCCTCAAGAGTCCTTAACACTATATGCTTAGCAGCACAATCCAAGTTTGCTTGATACCTTACCAACCAATCCATGCCTAAGATCAAATCGAGCTCCCTAAACGGTAGTTCCATCAAATCAGCCGGGAAAACCACCTCTTGTACTTCTAGAGGCACATTCCTAAAAAGTTTATTTATTACTACAGATTGCCCTAGAGGACTAAGTACCGTGATCTCCCAAGAAGCAGTTTCAGAGTTCATGTTCAAGGTTCCAGACACCACACTAGCAACATAGGAATACATCGACCCAATATCAATTAATGCAGTAAAGGGTAAACTGAAAATGAGGAACGTACCCGTTATAACATCAGGTGCATCCCCCTCTTCTCGGTGTTTGGCTGCATAAACTAACCTTGGCTATCTTGCCTCAATATTCCCAGCACCTCTTCCCGGTGCTCCACAACCCCGACCAGAACCATTCCCTCCTCTATTCGGTCCACGACCCCTTGGCATCTGTTGTCCACCCCTACCTGGCTGCACATACCCCTGACCTACCATCCAAGCCCTGGTCCTTTCTAACGGACAATCCCTAATCAAATGATCCTTTGACCCACACCTGAAACATACCCTGTCTCTTCCCCAGCACTATCCAGTATGAGACCTCCCTCACTGGGCCCACTATCAAAAATAATAGCTGGCGTTGCAATGCGACTCAGCCCATCAATGCTAGGCCTCTTTTGAAAACCCCTAGATGACCTTGACGGTCCATAACTCCTCTTATTTCTACCACTATCATTGTCCTTGTTTTGCTTCTCAGTCCATTTTACCTCTTCGGCTATCTTAGCCTTTTCCACAAGGATAACAAAATTTCTCTCTCGCTGAGGAGCTATCAACACTCGCAGCTTATCACGCAGCCCATCCTCGAATAGCACGCAATGCTCGTAGTCGATCGCAACTATCCATCAAGCGTACTGACTCAACCGCAAAAATTTTGTCTCATACTCAGCTATCGACTTACCCCTTTGAACTAGATTCAGAAATGCTTTCCTCTGAGCATCCACATAATCGGCCCCAACATATTTCTTCTGAAAAGCGATTTTGAAGAAATCCTAGTCTATTTGATCCGCTGGAGTACCCTCTCTGACAGTGAGCCACCACTTATATGCCTCGTCCAGTAGAAGAGACACCGCCCCCTTCATTTTTTCCTCCACCATGCAATCTAGATCATCCATAATTCTCTCGACTGCCTCTAGCCAATACTCAGCCACGTTTGGAGCTACTCCAGAAATACCTCTGAACATTTCAGCTCCATTAGCTCGAAGTCACTCAGTGATGGACTTCTGAGTTGCTATTCCGGTGCTTGCCTCAGCCACTCACTCTAACACACGGAGCATTGCTTGAGACAAGGCGTCATCTCCACCAGTTCTGTCTTGCGATCTCGATTCTACCACAGGTGATGCTGGTGCTTTAGCATCAGGTTCTTTTCTCACCTCCGAAAGTTCAACCTCATCACATTGGCCTATCCCATGGCCACATGTAACATGTCCACGTCCTCTACCACTCATGTCTAGAACTCCGTCTAACTCTGATTACAAATTTTATGCGACAGTATTTATTTCCACTGTTTATTAATCGAGTAGTTTTATGAAGATAGGGTTATAAGTAGTTTTTTTGCAAGCATGTGTATACCTAGAGGTTTTCATCTCTATAGCAAAGTTTCTTAATTCCATTATCCATTACAACATATTCACATAATACATCAACTTTATGCAAATCACTTAGCCATCAGAAAACTTACCTGGCAGACTTGGGCCGGAGACTCGAGTGCCACACTTTAAAAAAGATCCATATATATTTTTCTTAAAAGCGAAATCTAGAAAATGTTTTGAACCCAAAACCTAAGGCCGAGCTTTTTGAACCTGGCTCTATACCAAAATTGTAACACCCCAAACCCGGCCCAAACACTACGACCGAATCTGGCATGCTACTAGGAAGAAGTTTAGGAAGTTTGACTGGTTCCGAAAAAATTCTAAGTCCTTTTAAAATCTTGAATTTCGTGTTTCAGTTGAAAACCCGTTGTTTAGTTAACTTTGAAATTTAACTAGTCGAGCTTTTTGAATTAGGTGACATTTGGAATCATTTATCGATTGTCTGATTATCAGGTTTTTAATAAAAATGCCCTTTTATTATAAGAAGTGTTGTTTGATAGGTTATAAGAAAACTTTAATTTGTAATCTAATTTTTAAAACATCCCATTAAGCAGTCTGAAATTAATATGTCCAAGCTTTTAAACCCGAAAGTAAATTCCAAATTTTGTAGTGGCCTTATTACAAACCAAAGCAAAATCCCAAAAAAAAGTTATAAACGATAAATAAGATAAAATTTACTCATGAAATCAATGCGTGGCCACCTTGAGCTCCCTCCAACCCAGTCCATAAAGCTAAGAGTCACCTATAATTGTTTAAACAAAAGTGTGAGCCATAGGACTCAGTGTGCAATTATTCCACATACTCCATAAATGGGCCTTAGCCCAGAGCATCATTGGCCGAAGCCCAATTAACACAGCATGACCAAATGATTCATATGAAACCCAACCCCACCTAGTTTTCCATCCTCTACACTCCACTTCGTACATCCAACCTCAACACACCTGGGGATTTCTACAATCAACCCTCCATCCTCTACACTCCACTTTGGCAGTCATGCTGACAGACACACTGCTCAAAGATAATATAACGTAGCCTAGCCACCAATCACCATGTGACCAAATATAACGTGGCCTAGCCACCGATCACTATGTGACCAAATCATCGATACAATAATGTGGCATCACGCCATCATTTGGTGTGACATTGTCACTCATAAGCACTTCCCCTTCATTGACATTGTCACCCATAAGCACTTCCCCTTCATATTATAACATCCCAATATCCCATGCATATGCAACATAGTGTAATGAATAGATTATATATGATGTCACACACACAATTATGCTATCAAAATTGTAAGGTTTAACCAAGGTACACTAACCTGATGTTTTGGTTTTACCCAACAGGGGTAACTCAATCACCATTGCCAGGATTTTTAGCTTTCATAACACATACACGAATATTACAACAGAAAGAAGTAGTGTGATAATTACACACCTGTGAACACGCAAGACTACACTATTGATCTCGCTAACGTCCTCACTTGCAGGGATCACAGCGATCTGTTTATCCCTTTCAGAAGCCAGCCCATAACCCGGTGGCCAATCTCGAACGAAAGACACCGTACGCCTTTTAAACTTAGGGGCTGGGTTTATGGGTCCAACCCCTTTCTTTGCCTAACTGGTACTTGATTCCATAAAAATGATCTTGGTCAGAAGACCGAGTTAAACCATTGAATAAGATAATAGTGAAAGTAATTGCTTTGAACGAAGAAGTCCTTACCAAAATTGACAGAACCCGGAGGTTTCTACACTTGAATTAATAGATCACCTGATATCCCTATATAACCTCATGTTAGATTTGGCCTTCCAAGATATGGGTTAAAGAAAGTAGCCTTCGGCCAAACGAATGGTATGAACCACTTACCCTGATTGATCGAATCCGATTGATCCCAAAGACCCTTCAAACGCTGGCCAAAAGCAGGAGAAGAATGAAACCAAGCCCTTCCTATATTCGGCCACAACCCAAGGAACAGGATTAATGCCTTTGATTCGCAACTAAAAGAGAAGAGAGGGAATTAAAAGAGAAGAAGAGAACACTTACACCACTAAGAAGAATCCAATTAAAGAGATAGAGAGAAGAAGTGATGGCAGCCTTCTGAAATAACAATGAATTAACAAAGTGCACACCCAATGAGATTCGGCCAAAAGAGGAGAAAGAAAACAAATGAGAATCAAACCAGAGAAAGAAAGGAAAATGGATTTCAGCTTCTAGGTGGTCAAGAGACAACAGAAAATATGACCAAAAAGAATAAAGAGAAGAAGAAAGGGAGGGTTAAGGTTCGGCTTTAGGTGAATGAGAAATGCTCACTTGTTACCAAAATGCTAAAAGATAGAAGAAAAATATGAAATGGTGGTGAATAGAAGGTTCGACTAAGAGGTTATCAAAAGAGAACACTTTTCGACAAAAGAAATATGAGAGGCTTGTTTCGGCTTTGATGGTGAGGGAAACAACTTAAGTTGCAAAAATGAAAAAGAGGGGGGGAAAGAATTGGTTTTGGTTTAGGCTAAAGAAGAATGAATAAGGCTCTTAGGGACTTTCGACTACACAAAGAAGAGAACTAAAATTGCCCAAACTACAACACGCTCAAATGTCAAAAAAGAGAGCTCTCTACCCAAGCTAACCCTTTTAAAATTTTCGACACCAACTCCCCCTAAAACCGAATGCCACCTAGCACCCCTTCAAAATTCGGCTTCAATCCCCAAGCTTTCTCCTTGAAACACTCTTGAACACTCATTTGAAAAGGTTTGAAACATTCAAAATAATTTGAAAGTTTCCAAATCCCCCTTTTTACTCTTATCCAACCATCCAAAAAGTTGACCAAGTCACCTCCACCCTTCAAGGCTCCCAACTGATTCCATCATCTAGCCCTTCGACGCATGAGCAAAAATAAAAGCCACATTGCTGGCAACGTGAATCGAACCTGCTCCCGCTAAGGCGTCACTTACCTACTTCCTAAGTGGTGCCTCCTTGCCACTTTACCAACTTAATTCTTGTGTCAACAAGCATAAACAATAAACCTTAAGTCTTGCCCCCAACCAGCTTCCCTCCTAAAGTGCCCAAAATAAAAATTTTGGCCAAGGTTCCGACTTAACCCCGGGCCTTCCCAGTGACCCCAAACACACTCAAACAACACACAAAGTATACCAAACACACAGAAACAAGATAAATGCAGAGCCCCTAAATCCCGGATGTTACATTAATTGTGAAATCCAAGCATGAAATAGGATTGAGTTGTAAACATTTCAAAATCTTATAGTTCTAAAGTTGGTATCAGTATTTAATTGTTGGGTATTGATACTATGTCAGTACCTTGTTAAAAATTTATACCAAGTCATGTTTCTGTTTGTTATACAAAACAAGGTTATCAATATTTATTTTCTGGTATCGATATTTTATGGAAAAAAGTATCGATACTCACATAAATACCGATACCATTTTGGCATTCTGTTTGTTTTAAAATTTTTATATGGTCAAGTATCGATACCAAATGCCAAAATATCGAGACTTAAGTTTAGAAAAAGTCCCATCCTTAGCTTGTCTATATCATGCCAAAATCATCTATAACTCAAACGGTACTCTCAAATACAATTATATATATGAAATTCATCAACCTAAAGAGAACTATTCATATGCAACATAATCACATACTACCACTTCACAACTATCCAAAAGTTATAAACTAGCTTACGTGATTAACTTCCATGTTTAACCAATTCAACAAATCTTCCATGGCAATTTCACTATCACATACTCAAGAATAAAATACCCATTCAACAATCTCATTTCTAAAGTTTCAACTTACCAAAACATCACCAAGGCATAGTCTAAGCATACCATTCATCATTTTATACTATACTTATGCATCAACTAAAATCCCATGACATAGCATGCTATATCTCAACCATTAGTGTATTAGGAAAATAACCCAAGCAACCTAACAAAATATCAACAACATGACTATGACCATCATATACATATATACATACATACACTTCCAAAATGCCAACAAGTTACAAAATATTCATTATGACCAAAAGACTTCCTAGGTACATACCAAGACAAAAATAAACACATCACCAACATTTGAGTTCAGGATTGCCGCTGGATGCTGAGTCAACAATCGAATCGCAAGGTACCTAACCTGAGCACAAAAAATAAAACCATACACTAAGTATAATTCAGTGGTATTTGTATAATATAAACTTTAAACATATCATAAAACATTCAAGTGCATAAGTTTAATATGAATAATGAAATGCAATTTATATATAATCTATACTAACTCTCATAATCCATTATACATACTAACACATCTCACTACATGAATACATAACAAATCACTTCACATATCATTAATAAACCCTTTTTACTAATAAACATTCCATTTCACATTTTTCATTCATTTCATAAACATTTATCTTCTCAATTTCCATAGTATACATTCGAATATCATATACATCTTGATTTTCATTCCATCTATATATATATATATAAATATATATCCTTATTTTGATTTTCATATTTTTTCCCTATTAATGTGACTTGGACTCGGATGAATATGCAGATCCAACCAAAACATTAATTTGGCACCCAGTGCTTGATGAATAAATCCGTAATAATAAAATTATGCCCTGCGCTAGCCAATAAAATCAAAAAATAAATATGTCTAGCATGGTAAGTATAACTGAAAAATGGGGTGCCCAATACTCCCCGACACGTAGTCGTATAACCCTGAACTCTTCCTATTCTATGGCATGCCAATTATACCTGACCCTGCTCGAACAGTTAATAAGGTAACTATTTCTCATATATATTTTCAATCAATTCTCATTTTATTATCATAATCTCAAACAACAATCCATTCTTCCCATACAAATCTTTATATGAAAAACATAGTTCTTGACAACATTAGTCAAATTTCACATTTCAAATAATATTCAATATTTCTACATCTATTCAATTCAATCCTTTGCATAAATAACCAGTTCAACCACCTTAATACATCTCACTAAATCAATTTTGTAGCTTACAGTATAACTTACCACACGATGCAATGTACAAAGGCAACACTCGAAATGGTTCAGATTATAGAAATACAAACTGTGAACTTCGAGTTATTCGTCGAAAACTTTATCTTTTCCTTCGTTTTCGAGGGATCCGAGTCGACATTAGCTACGGATTAAAAGAAACAATGCATTTCATCAATAAAAAGCCAATTCATTTTCAATATCTAATTTATGTAACTTTTTTATTTTATTCAATTCAGTCCCTAAAACCTAGACTAACATAACTTTCACAATTAACCTCAAATTTTAATTCTAATTTCACTCTAGGCCTAATTTAAATCCCTAATTCTCATTTTTCCCTAAAATTTTAGAATTGGTATAATATAGTACCTAAAGAATAAAATCATCAACTAACTTTACAATTTAGTCCTTTTTCAGTTCTAATCTTAAAATCTATCAAATTAAGCCCTAGAACTTCAACTATCCATCAATCGCAACATCTTCAATCTTTAAAAGTACTGAAAAATAGGACATGGGTCAACTAGCTTAAGATACCAAGATACCGAAAACATAAAATTACAAGAAAATGACTAAATTGAACTAACTAAATTGAGCTTGAAAACTTAAAACCCTTGGTCGCTTGTCTTCTTCTTCTCCCTAACTTTGAATTGCTTTTGTATAAAAGTGTTTAACTTTCTCTTTCAATCCACTTGTTTTAAATTTTTATTTCAAATGTTTTAATTTATTTAATAATAACTTATTATAATTATAATACATTTTCCTTCATAAATCCAATACCGTCCACTATCATTAAACCATTAGTTTAAATACCTTATAAGTCCCTTATCTAATTTCTCTCTTATAATTTAATTACCATTCACACATTTGTCAATTATGCAATTTAGTCTCTATACGTTAATTAAACCCTAATTCAATAAAGTTACTTGACCAAAATTCAATTCACTTCAATAATAACTCTCGTAAATATTTTAATAAAAATATTTATGAGTTTAGTTTTCAGAAATGAGATTCCAAAACCACACTTTATGATACCACTGACTTTCGGGTTGTTATAGTCATGCTTAGCTTTCAGGACAAATGAGGCTCAAGCGTACGGATAAGCTAGGCTAACAAGGAGAAAGAAGTGAGGTAAGTTTTTGTACCTTGCCTTTGGATGATAGATGATGTTGTGTGACTTGAATTTATCACATTGATGATGTACTGAGGATGCATAAGATTTGGTGTGTGTTTGCTTAAAAATAAGTAGGTTGTGTGTGTGTACAACACTGTGTAAGTTTTCTCCAGTTGACTGTTGATTTTTTATGGAAGATAATGATAGATAATTTGACGCATTGTTTGTTTAATGATAAATTGTATGATATGATTGAGTAATGTATCATAGTGTGGTGGAAAGTGTTGACGGGATAGATTAAGTTAGGACTTGAGAATGGGAATTTTTTGGTAGATATCGCCATACTATATTATTGAGTGCAAACCGTGATGTGAAAAGCATCGGGCCTTACGGAGAGGACACTGCGGTGTTCAAGCATCAAGGTTAGTAAAGGCAAAATGGAGGAATGGGTGGAGGAATAGGGAAAATGGAATTACGTTAAGATATCGCCATACGGTATTATTGACTGTAAATCATGACGTATGAAGCTCTGGGCCTTGAGGAGGGACACTTTGGGGTTCGAGCATCAAGGTGAAATGTGGAACAGGTCCTTCGAGACGACACCGTGATGACATTTATTAGTTTCTATATATCAACACCACACCTCAGCTGTAAGACCATACCTTCACTATGTCAACCAACATAGTCCACTGGGATAGTAAACGCAGGGTAGACTGTTGGGACAATAAACATAGGAAAGCCTGCCAGGACGTAAAACATGGGAAGCACAATTTGAAATTCCGAAGTTCAGGACGCCAATGGTGAAAGTAGGTTCACGATGTGACTGGTGTGATAAGTCACAAGAATGAAAGAGTTTGACATGTTCAAGGAATACAAACCACCAAAAAAAATAAAAGAATTCCCTAAATAGAATAATGAGTGGTGCCAATAATGTGTCTCGACCCAATTAAGATGAAAAGAGAAAGAGACTCTTTAGATAAGGAGGTATACATATTGCATGTCAAAATAGTCTACTAGGGAGCTGTGGATCCTACATGGTCTAAGCTGAAACAGAATATGTTGTACCAGAATACAATCATAAATTACAAGTCAGCAAAGAGTCAGCCAAAAGGCTAGGTAGGCCAATAAGAGTCTTCGTGGGAGAAAATGACTACTCAAGGCTAAATGGTTAGTAAAATTTGACGGAGAATAGTGGATAATGGAGGTTCGTTAGAACCATGGTAAAACGGTGGATATCTTGTTGCTCTACCTAAGGTAGGAGCCTTATGTGTGATGAAGCATTTTAAGGAATGGACAAAAAGGGTGGGTGCTATGGTGGTCACATTGTAAGCATCATTTCCCCAAGGAAAATAGAATGTATTTGGGTGAAACCTACGTTTACACAATGATGTGGGTATCGCATCCCACCGAGAAATCATGATTATAGCATATTAGGGATCTATGTCCACCAATAAATGGTTCAAAACGTCCAAGTCATGAGCCTTGCTAACTAGGTTCACGGAATCTCTTATGAAAGGCATGGAGTTTAATAATGAACTAGAAAACCCAATTTCTTAAATTTTATGGGATCTTATACATATATGTATAGATCTCACTAATTTCTCTTGAAATTATAAAATTGCGTCTTGAATGCAAGTTAGATAGTGACCCGAAAAAAAAAAGAAGGACCAGGTCAAACTCAGCCAAAGTTAAATGGTGCACAGTAGCTATCCATGTATATAGAGGGGCACCTAGTGGAGGCCTCGCCGCAATCTAGAAATTATAAATAATTATTGGAATTAGAGTCTTAAGAATTTATTACCAGTTTTGTAGAAGTTGTATTAACAACTAGAATTTTAAATTTTGAGTTGTTTAAGTATGTAATTAAATTGGAAACTAAAATTTCGTCAAACCTTTTAGGTTAGTGTAGCATCCGACACCCAAACCCAGTGATCGGATCAAGTATTAGGGTTACAATAACATTATTGTATGATATGGTGATGGCATGGAATGGTTACGTACATGTTTATTAAGTTGAATTTACTTTAAAATGATGCCAAATTGAGACATGTTGGATTGTTTGAATTGAGTAATGATAAATAAATGTTTTGGAATGCTTTTGGATTGGTTTTGTGTAGGTTTAGATGTACATATATGCACCAAATGAGTTTAGGTTTGGCTTGACATGAAATAGGTACCAAATGGAAAAATTTTATCAAAAAAGGGTTCTTGTATCGACGTGAAATACCTCTTGTCGCAACGTCAATAGACAATTTGTGACGTCCCAGCATCAAGTGGTCTGGCGTCATGACGTGAATCACTATTTTGGTGCCATCACGACATGGAGTAGGTCACATCATGACGTGGAACCCAAACTTTCAAAACCTTGCAATTTGATCCTAATTCATGCTCGAGTCTACAAAAGAGCTTTCATAAGCTCAAGTAAGGCTCAGACTTAATTGTGTATCATAATATCTAGGTGTTCATAACATGATTGAATATTTGAATGATTCCTTTATGGTGTACTTGACATGCAATTTTAAAATTGTTACAAAAAGGTCCCTATTTGACATCGGGTTGACTTTAAAGAATTCGTATGCTTGTATAAGACCCTTGAAAGAATGTTTCATGATATTTATTGTTATATTATTTTTGATTTCATGATTGATGATGTGAAATCATGATTTTTCTATGAGTTTGTCAGTAGTTGCTTTGGCAACGATTATGGCATCCCGTAGTTTGGACCCGACGATTGGGACGAGTAAGGGGTGTTACACCAAGTCATATTACATTCAAATAACCTATCACAATGGCACATTCAATAAAAAAAATCATAAGGTTATAACAAGTATTCATGATTCATATCAATCAAATTTCTATCATCAATGCATAAAGATGAATCGTTTAAAATTAAGTCCTTTTAATGACATTTCAAATTGATATCCAATTCCATTTCATCACACTTTCAAGTTTCCAACGTTTATACCATTTCGCTCGATGGAACCCTAGTAAAATGAACTCAGATACACGGGTGAACAACACCACACCAAATTGCTCATCCGAGCTAAATATATATCAGGTTACCCGTCCATGCTAAACCTATTTCACATCACATTAGGATACTCGTCTGAGCTAAACCTGGTCACATAAAACCCGAGAATTTGCCATGAATGATAGATATCATTAAAATCTTTGATAATCTCTATACAAGTGCGTGCAAGACCCTATTGACATGCCAATTGTATGCTAACCTTTTACTAAGTTCACACGGGCATCATTTACGCATATAAGTATTACAAATCCCTATAATTATCCATTTACCATATTTTACCCTATACATGATTACATATTTCATTTAAATGCCTGTAATCAATCAAAATTTTGCATTTTTACCCTGTACTATTACATAATAGTCAATTATCACATAACATTTCAATTCAGGTCCATTACTAGCCATACATGTAAATTTCACTAGTGTTCCGGTCATATTCCATCATATATATATGAAATCAAAGATAAAATTATACATAAAATAAAGTAAGATGGTAAGTTCATATACTTACCTATTCAAAATGTGAAAAGAATGGATACTTCAAGGACTAATCCATAATTTTAGCTTTTCCCTATTAGCTCTACTTTGGTCCAAATATTGATTTATACAATTATTTTATATAAAAAAATCAATACTTATCACTTTCATACAATGTTATGATATGCATGAACCTATATAAATCTATTTTTGATTCCTCTAATATTTTATATTTTATTCAATTTAGTCCCTAAACTCGTGATAAGCATAACTCTCAATTCCTAGCTTCGGATAAAAATCAAATTTCAAGTATTCTCACTAGGGAATTATACTTTCTATTTCTAACATAATTTCATGATAATTTTTATATTTATTCAATTTGGTCCCTAATAAAATAGAGTCAATAAACAAGCTAAATTAACTTTACAATCTAGTCTTCATAATGTAAGCTTAAAGCCTATCAATTTCAGGCCTAATTCTTCAAGAAATCAACTATGGCAACTTTCTAAAAATTTAATAGTTTCACAAATTAGTACATGGATTAGCTAAATCAAGCTCTCATGACCCAAAATCATAAAAAAAAATATAAAAAATTACTTGAATTCACCTTTCAATTAATGGCCGAATGGCCATAGAATTTTCCTAGGTTTTCTTATCGTTTTTGGACGGTAATGGAGGAATGAGGAAGATGATAACAACTTTCCTCCACTAACTTAATATTTATATGATAATTAGGGACTAATTAATCTAACTTAATTTAGTTTAATCATGGTTTACTAACATTAATTTTAATTATTAGTCTAACTTAATGAAATGAAATCATCATCCACTAACTCCAACTTTAAAATGACTTAATTACCATTTTAGACCTTTGACTAATTGTCATTCAAGGCCCCAAGCCTTTTGTCAATTAAAATTCTATAGTGATTGGATTCTTATAATTTAATCTCTGAGTCTTAATTAACTATTAATTCAAAAAAATTACTCAATCAATCTTCAATACATTTTTATATTATCTATGTATATATTCATATTTAATATTTACATACTCGACTTATGAAAATGGGGTTTTGAAACCACATTTTTTCTATATCACTGAAAATTAAGTTGGTACAATAATAATATTTGTTATTTGTTAAAACGTTATATTTAGATTTTTCTCGACTGAATTGATGTTTAGTTGACTTGGGATGACACCGACTTAGGTTTTGTTTCTCATTGCTTTTTAAAAGTGCTTTTGGAACTATAAGCAATAAAGACAGCTTTGAAAATCGAAAGTACATTTGAAAAGTGCTTTTGAACCCAAAAACAAAAGCTAAATAAAGCACTTTTAGAGCCAAATAAAATGTTTATAACCTTGATTTATAATTCAATATATTTTTATGTAATATTTATATTGGGTATATAATTATTTTCCTATTGAAATTTATTTTAAATATCTAACATTACTTATTTAAATTTATAATGGTTATATTTTATTAATATTTAAAGTATAGATTATATATTCAAATTAAAATTTAAAAATAATTATTATTAAGTGCTTACAAATATTTAAAATTTATATTTCATATAATAAATATTAATAATGAGTTAAATAAGTTATTTTTATATTCTTACTGAAATATCATATTATTAATGAATTTGAACACTTTTAAATTCATATTTTTACTTCACAACATCATATCTAAAATTAACATTTTATTTCTTAAAATATTTCTTTTACATCAATACTAAATACTTAAATTTTAAACTAAGCTTATTTTTTCCAGCACTTTTGAAATTACTTCTATAAATTAGCCTATAAATACAACATGGATATTGAATATTAATTCATTTTTCAGCCAATTGGTTTTAAAATATTCATATTGCTTTAATAAATTTTAAATTATATTTCCATGCCTTGCTTCAATTTCAAATATTAATTTTCATGAATTTCATCAATAGCCCATTATGTAACATAATCATAAAACTCAATACTTTTAAAACAATAAAATTTCATAATCTAGCCTCACAAAAAGAAATCCATAATACATGAACATAACCAATAAAAGACCAGCACTGAAAATTTTCAAATATCCCACAAACTAAACCGTAGTTGTTGTTTTACTTGCGAGGTGGGGGCAGGGGAGCAGCGCGTGAGCCAAGGAGGCTTTGGTGTTGCAACTCAAGCTCATTGAATTGCTGTTCGCGGTCCATCTCGATGATAAGTGGCACCACCAGAATAAGGAACGTTGTCCCCGCCAACCACGCCGCTTTTCCCGTGCTCTTCAACAGCTTCTTCGACACGTAGCCGGCCTCCTTCGCCACTCTCTTCGTGGCGTCGCTCATTCCGGAGAGTCTAGCAACAATGCTCCTGCCGTCGTCATTGGCGGCGGAGCCTCCATGTTTGCCTTGCCCCAACACCGACATGTTTTTTTTCGTTTGAAGATAAAAGGAAACTTGAGGACGAAAGACGATGTGGAGTTATTTCGTCCTAAAAGATAAAGATTACGTTTTATTTATTACGGTCCGGGATTTTTAAATTTTTATGGGATAGGATATTGTCGTTTACATTAATCTTAAATATTTTAAGGTCGGTACTCAGTATAATTTTTAGCACAGGCCTTTACTTAGAAATATTTTATTTGTTATATTTTAATTGTATTTGATTTATTTTAAATATTTTTATTTGTATTTGATTTATTATATTTTAAATGTATTTGATTTATTATATTTTCATTTATTTTTGTTTTAATATTTATTTTTATTTTTAAAATATGAATTTATTATATTTTATTATATATACTGTCAGTAAAAATATTATTTCCTTAAGCACAACTTAAATGCAGTTATGCCTGCATTATATATATATTTTTTAGACTTATTTCATCATTTAACTTTATAAAAAATTATTTTAATTAATTATTTAATTTTTTTCTTTTTTATTCTTAAACTTACGTTATCTCGTCGAATCATCTGAAATAGATGAAAAATATAATATTTATTAATTTTGTTAACATAATATATATATAAATTATCATATCATATGAATATCGTCAATAATTAATTTATTTTTAGAATAAATAGGGTAGAAATGTAGTTTTAATTTAATTTTATAATATCATCTCTTAATATTTTTAAAGTAAATAGAGTTAGTTTGATCTTTTAAAATAGAGATAAAATGTTAAAATTTAATTAATTCATTTGAAATGCTCTTTGTTTCTTATTAACTATGTTAACTTTTTCTTTTATCAAATTACAATACTTTTAATTCTCACAAAATTTTGTGACATTCAATTCCCTTTTAATTTATCTCTTATGCTTTAAATATCAATAGTAAATGCTATTATGTTTTTGAAGGATGTGAATGCTATTATTCTTTTGAAATAATTCCAGAAATTTTTAAATGGAGAAACTTTCTTAATCTAGATAAAATATTATATTTTATTAGCTTAAGGATGTAAAAATTCTCAAACTTTTTCAAAAAAAAAATTAAGTCTCTCTTTTTTTTTTTCACTCAATTGAGCAATTTAACTTTGAAAATGCATCAAAAAAACCCTTCAAACTTCTTAGAAAAAAAGCAATAAGACCCTTTTTTTTTTTTCACTTAATTAGGTATTTAAACTTTCAAAATATATCAAAAAAAACCTTCAAAATTTTTCAAAAAAGCAATTAAGTCCTCGCTCTTATTAAAATTAGAAAAAATTCTAAAAATAATAAATTTTAGAAAATTATTAAATTTTAATAAAATATAAAAAATTAAATTTTATTAAAATTAGAAATTTTTATAAAAATCATAAAAATTTAAAAGAATTGTAAAATTTTATAAAATCATAAAAAATTTAACTAACCCTAGTTTTTTCAATTAAAGTCATCACGTGTCGCAACACAAATGTGACATATGGCAAAAAATGATAAAAATAAAAGTAGATAAAAATTATAGAAAAATTGTAAAATGCTTCTTTTTAGTATGATAATTTTTATAATTTTTTACTTAAACTTACATTTCTTTATATTTTGTATAATTTTCTTACACCTTTATAAAATTTTATAAAATTTTTATATTTCTATATATTTTGTAATTTTATGATTTTTATAAAATTTTATATTTTTATATATTTTTACTATTTTCTACAATTTTTCTAATTTTTAATAAATTTTTGTATTTTAATTTTTTATTAAAATTTAATAATATTTATAGCTTTTATTGATTTTATTTTTTCTAATTTTTAATAAAAGTAGAGGCTTAATTGTTTTTTTTTTTTTTTAAGTTTGAGTGTCTTTTTGATGCATTTTGAAAGTTCAAGTACCCAATTAAGTGAAAAAAAAACAAAAAATAGGGGCTTAATTGCTTTTTTTAAAAAGGTTTGAAGGACTTTTTGATGCATTTTAAAAGTTGAAGTACCTAAATGAATGCAAAAAAAAAAAAAAGCAATGGCTTAATTGTTTTTTTTTTCCTAAAAAGTTTGAGGGCTTTTTACACTGTTAAACCTATTTTAATTTAATTAATGTTATGAATGTTATTATGTAACACCCCTCACCCGTATTCTACATCGGAACCGGGTACGAGGCGTTAACGTACTTAACTCACATGGTCATACAACTTTGAGCTATCAAATTCCATTCCAAATTAAAAACTTTTCCATACACACTTCTAATATCTTTATAAAGGGCCTACGAGGCCCTAAACAGGCTTCCGGAAGGTTTTAGGAATTAATTGAAAACTTTCACGCACTTAGAAAAATTTTGCCTAAATAGGAGCCACGCGCCCATGTGAAATGGGAAACGCCCGTGTGGGCAGGCCGTGTGGTCACACACTCCCATGTCCTCACCGTGGTCGACACTGACTTATTTCACACAGTAAGAAACACGCTCATGTCCCTGGCCCGTGTCCCTTACACGGCCTCGACACGCCCGTATCTCAGCCCATGTGCCAAAACCTTAGCATTCTATTTATGATGTCATCACATCACTATGGTCACACGGCCAAGGCACATGCTCATGTCCTTAGACCATGTGTTAAATTAAATTCCAATTTCAAGGTGCATACTTCACACGACCCAGGAACACACCCATGTTCGTGGTAGTGCCTACCACACGACTGAGACACACGGTCGTGTCTTTGCCCATGTGTTTACTACAAAGCTTACTGACTTGCAAAACCAACATGAAGGGGACACACCGCCTGGTCACACTCCCATGGGACTGACTGTGTGTCACACACGGCCTAGACACATGCCTGTGTGCCTACCCGTGATAAGAACAAGGCTATTTGCCAAGCTCTTTCATCCTCCTAATTCATTCAAGCATAAATTCATAACCAAACAACCCAATCATATACCTTTCACAATCATGAATAATCTCATTTATCTCATTCTTTCATTGATTAATAGTATTGAGCCATTAACTATGGCTATGTATAAAAGAATTCGTCTATAAGGAGCCAATACACACTTGGCCAAAATAACAAACATTTCACCTAGTCTAGGCCTTTATACATGCCATACTCAAAATGCTAATTCTAAATATACCAAGATGAGTTGATAGTGTGGGTGATCTTCCGATTATCTTCGTATCCCAACCCACTCTTTGACTCTATAAAACAAGGGAAAAAGAAAGGGAGTAAGCTTTAAATCTTAGTAAGTTTACATATAAACAATAAACATCATAACATGTGCTAAACAATAAATAGCATTTCACAATCCAAGATCATGCTTACTCATTCATCTCTTACCACAATCCAATCATATCACAACCAAATGCTCTTATTATTTGACATACATCCCTGCACTTGATCACTACATGATCACATGAAACAACACATTACAATTACACAATAAATCATTCTAAGTAATATCAACCACTCGGTGGTAACGAACTTAACCCACTATTTATTGTTAACAAGGTATCGCACATAGCCCACCCACAAGAATATTTACGGTGGTATCGCACTTAACCTACCAAACAACACTAAAGATGGTATCGCACACAGCCCATCATGAATAAGTGATAAGGTGGTATCGCACATAGCCCACCAACAAAATAATTAAGGTGGTATCGCACATAGCCCACCATTATTTACTACGGATGATATTCCGCATCACATATCTATTTCAACATTCATACGGAATTTATTCATTGTCTATCCAATCCAATCCATTTAAATCATAGGTGCTCTCAAACATACAATGCGCCAATAAACAATAGCATATGAATTTAAGATGCATCATTTACACATAAACTTACCTCGGTGCAAAATGTGTTAATGTGCGGTTTAATCCGAAACCTTGCCTTTTCCCTGGTCAAGGTTAATTCCACGCTCTTCTTGATCTATAACAACAAAATTCACTCATTTAATACATTTTATGATCATAATGCATCATAATCTCTACTTAAGCAAAATGACCATTTTGCCCTTATACTATGGTAAAATTATGATTTTGCCCCTAGGCTCGTAAGTCATTTTTCAACACATTTTCTCATTAAAAAAAGCCTAGTTGAACATTTATTCCTCTTACAACAACCCACAAACCTAACTATTTCATGCATTTATTACCAATTTATAACATTTACAACTTAGTCCCATTTAGGTGTTTTCATGACAACACCTTTTACAAAAGTTGTTTCTCATCTCCCCAACATTCATTTTCTTCCATAAAAAGTCAGCTAACAACATAAACCCTCCCATGGCAAGTTCCTAAACTTTCAACCATTTAACAAATTAGTCCCCCCATTAGCTTACTTAAGCTTTGGGGACTCTAAAAGTACAAAAATCATAAAAAATAATCATCAAAATGACTTACTTGCAAGGAGATAGCTTAGCTGAAATTTTAAACCCCAAAAACCTATATTTTCTCTTCAATTTTTGGTGGAAGAAGAAGAGTGAATAGTGAAAGATGATAGCTTTTCTTTTTACCTTATTTTATTCATCTTTTGTCACCTAATTTCACCCAATTTTGACCAAAAATTAAATGCTCTTGTCTCCCTAAGCTATATGGCCAACCAACACTCATCTATTGGCCTAATGTCACTTTAAAGTCCTCCATTTTGACACCCTTTAACTATTAGACATCTCTAGCGTGAAATTTGAAACTTTCACTCTTTATGCAATTTAGTCTTTTTCACAATTAAACATTCAATCGCTAAAATTAAAGCACCAAAATTTTTATATAGCCATTTATTAATGCCATAACACATAAAATAATACTAAAATAATTTTCCTCAACCTCAGATTAGAGGTCTCGAGACCACTATTCTGACTAGTCCCAAAATCGGGCTGTTACAACTCTCTCCTCCTTTAGAGATTTTTGCCCTCGAAAATCTTACCAGTAAAAGGTTTGGATATTATTCTCTCATGGCTTCTTCCGGTTCCCATGTAGCTTCTTCCACACCGTGTTTTTACCGTAACACTTTTACTAAAGCTATGCTCTTATTCCTCAACTATTTAACCTCCCGAGCCAATATCTTTATCGGCTCCTCTTCATAAGTCATGTCCGGTCACATTTCAACTTCCATTGGAGGGATCACATGCAAAGGATCAGAACGATATTATCGCAACATCGATACATGAAACACGTTGTGAATTTTCTCTACCTCTACGGGCAAAGCCAACCGGTATGCCACTGGTCCAATCCTTTCGGTAACCTCATATGGCCCTATGAATCGCGGACTCAATTTCCCCTTTTTACCAAATCTCAATATTTTCTTCGACGGAGATACTTTCAAAATACTTTGTCGCCCACTTGAAACTCAATTTATTTCCTCTTTAAATCGCGTACGACTTTTTTAGTCCAAAATAACTTTCAGACTATCACGGATCACTTTCACTTTCTCCTTGGTCTCTTTAACTAGGTTGACCCCATGAATTTGCTTCTCACTAAGCTCGGTCCAATACAAAGGAGTTCGACACTTGCGACCATATAAAGCCTCGTACGGTGCCATCCGTATACTCGATTGATAACTGTTGTTGTAAACAAACTCAACCAAAGGTAGATATCTCTCCCAATTACCTCCAAACTCTACCACACAGCATCGGAGCATATCCTCAAGAACTTGAATCACTCTTTCGGATTGGCCATCGATTTGAGGATGCAATGTTGTACTAAAATTCAACCTTGTACCTAAGGCTTCCTGCAACTTCTTCCAAAACCTTGAAGTAAATATTAGATCTCTATCCGAGATAATAGATACAGGTACCCCATGTAATCTCACCACCTCAGCAATATACAGCTCGGCCAACTTATCAAGAGCATAATCAACACACACCAGTATAAAGTGAGCTGACTTCGTTAGTCTATCCACAATAACCCACACAGCATCTTTCTTTCTCAGAGTCATAGGCAACCCCGTTAGAAAATCCATAGTGATCCGATCCCACTTCCACTCAGGAACTATTACCGCTGAAGTAATCCCGAAGGTACCTGATGCTCGACTTTTACTTGTTGACAAACCAAACATTTTGTAAAAACTCGAAGATATCTCTTTTCATGCCCTGCCACCAATAAAATCTTTTCAAATCATTGTACATTTTCGTGCTACCGAGATGCACTGACAAATAACCATCGTGTGCTTCATGTAAAACTTTCCAGATCAACTCATCATCTTTCGGTACACCAATCCTATCGTGAAACATCAAACAACCAGCTGAACTCACTCGAAAATTGGAATCTTTTCTTGATTTACACTTAGCTCTCTTAGCTTGCATCTCATTATCTTTCTTTTGAGCCTCACATATTTGTTGAATAAATAATGGTCTAGTCTTCATCTCGGCTAACATAGCACCATCATCAGACAACGCTAAGCTAGTACTCATGGCCATCAAAGCGTACAGAGATTTTCTACTGAAGGCATTTGCCACTACATTTGCTTTCCCCGGATGATAATCAATTACTAACTCATAGTCCTTTAATAATTTGAGCCACCGTCGCTGTCGTAAAATCAAATCCTTTTGATCCATCAAATACTTCAACCTCTTATGATCGGTGAAGATTCGACATTTCTCACCATATAAATAATGTCGCCAAATCTTTAATGCGAGAACAATTGCAGCCAACTCCAAATCATGAGTCGAATAATTCTTCTCATGCGGTTTTAGCTGTCTCGAGGCATAAGTGACTACCTTACCCTTTTGCATCAACACACAACCAAAATTGTTTAATGATGCATCACTATAGACTACAAATTATTTTTCCGACTCCAGTTGTACCAAAATAGGTGCTTCAGTCAACAAGGTTTTCAATCTCGAAGGCCTGTTGGCATTTCAAATTCCATTCAAACTTGACATCCTTATGCAACAGTTTCATCATCGGGGTAGCAATCATGGAAAACCCCTTTACGAATCGTCTGTAGTACCCCGCTAAACCCAAAAAGCTTCTGAATTCTGACACATTTCTTGGAGGTTTCCACTCCACAATAGCCGAGATCTTACTCGGATCAACTCTAATACCGCGCCCGACACAGTGTGTCCTAGAAATTTGACCTCTCGAAGCAAAAACTCACTCTTGTTGAACTTAGCATATAACTGCTTGTCTCTTAAAGTCTACAAAACAATTCTCAGGTGCTCTGTATGATCACTCTCATCCTGAGAATAAATCAATATATCATCGATGAAAGCAACTACAAACTTGTCCAAATACGGTCGAAAGATACGGTTCATTAAATCCATAAAAATCGCAGGGGCATTCGTTAAACCAAATGGCATGACAAGGAACTCATAATGACCATACTTCGTCCAAAATACAGTTTTCGGCACATCTTGCTCCTTAACCCTCAACTGATAATAACCAGACCTTAGATCTATCTTGGTGAACACTGTAGCTCCCTTCAATTGGTCAAATAAATCATCTATCCTTGGCAAAGGATACTTATTCTTCATAGTCACTTTGTTGAGCTGTCTATAGTCTATGCACAATCTTCATCGACCCATCTTTCTTCTTCATAAAAAGCACCGAAGCACCCCACGGTGAATAGCTCAGTCTTGCAAAAACCTTATTTGTTAACTCTTGCAACTAAACCTTCAGTTCTTTCAACTCCAATGGTGCCATCCTATATGGAGCAATCGAGATAGGTGTCATTCTCGGAACTAACTCAATCCCAAACTCGACCTCTCTAACTGGAGGTAATCCAGGTACCTCCTCCGAAAACACATCTGGATATTCGCATACCACCAACACTGACTCAATCTTTACCTCTGACTCTTGAGTATTCAGCACAAAAGCGAGATAAGACTCATATCTTTTCCTCAAATATTTCTCGGCTACTATATTTGAAATTATCACTGGCAGGTTATCCGATCTACCTGATTCAACTCGAATGACATCCCCATTTTCATATTTCAATTCAATAAACTTGCTACCACAGTTCATTAAAATTTTATGGGTAGTCAACCAATCCATGCCAAGAATCAAATCAAATTCATCAAACAGCAACAACATAAGGTTTGCCGAAAAATAATGACCTCTAGCTGTCAAAGGATAATTCCTACACACCTTTTCAACTAGCATATGTTTGCCTAGCGGGTTTGACACCTTTACTACAAATTCCGTAGACTCAACAACCATGCTCATACTAGATGCCAATTTCATGTAAATATATGAATGGGTAGACCCGGATCAATCAAAGCAATAAAAGAAGTGTCATGAAGAGAAAAAGTGCCCGTTATCACATCTGGAAATGATGTCTCCTCGCGAGCACGAATTGTATAAGTCCTTGCAGGTGCCCATCTCTCCGGTCTCACAGTAGAATCTCAAGGTGAACCTCTACCACTAGTCCCACCTTTCGGGTTCTTTTGTGGTCTACCCCTTAAAGATACATTGCTTGATCTTATCTCTTGCTTTCTTTCTTTGTCATCCCTCTCAGGGCAATTTTGGATGAAATAATCGGGTAAACCACACTTGTAACAGTTTCTGCTATTCCCCCAACACTCCCCCGTGTGTTGTCTTCCATAATTTGGAAACTTCGATTTGGACTTCAGATTGCCCACACTTTTCATCGAAGTGGTTTAGACTCTCGAGGCCGAGTAGGTAGTACCTCGATCTCTATGTAAATATCCAGCTGATGTAGTCATCCGAGGGTTCATCTCCCTGGACTTCTTTGATTGAGCTTGGTATGATTTACTCATTGGCCTTTTTCTTGCATCTTAGGCCTCACTCATGGCCTTTCTCTTTTTCTTATTCAGTTCCTCGACCTTACATGCCCTATCAACCAACACCACAAACTCTTTTAACTCCAAAATTCCAACTAGAAGTTTAACATCCTCATTCAGTCCATCTTCAAATCTCTTGCACAAGATAGCTTCTATAGACACACACTCTTGTACATACTTGTTGAGCCTAACAAACTCATACTCATATTCTGCCATAGTTATTCTTCCTTGCTTCAATTCAAGGAATTCTTTCTGTTTCTAGTGCTCAAACCTCTGACTTATATACTTTTTTTGGAACTCTTCCAAAAAGAAGTGCCACGTCACTCTCTCCTTTGGAACCACCAAAGTTAACGTTTTCCACCAATGGTATGCTGAGTCCCTCAGCAAGGACACGACACATTTTAAGCTCTATTCAGGTGTGCAGGAGAGTTCATCAAACACTCTCATCGAGTTTTCAAGCCAGAACTCCGCCTTCTCAGGGCCATCGTCTATATTAGCTCTAAACTCCTGAACCCCTTGCTTATGAATCTTGTCTACCAGGGGTTGGTTATTCTCACTACATCTACACCTTGAGGAGCCACAAGAACTGACTGAGGTATAGGAGGAGGTGGAGGAGTTTGAGCATTAGGGTTTGCTCGTACATACTCTGTGTACCAATTACTCATCATTTGGAAAAAGGCTTCCCAGGCCTCTTTTCCTCGACCCATAGTTTCGGGTTCACTCTCTATAGACGCAGTCCCTTGCACGGGAGCTAGCGTGTTACTAGTTACAGCGTCATCAATAGCTGCTCGATCAGGATCCATATACTTTATAAAAAAAGTTTAGATTTGTCAGAAGCCACCACACTATCATTATACGCTTATGGCATGTATAGCTAAACTCAAACACACGCTACGGTAGTCCGAGAACCGACTAAACCATAACTCTGATACCATTAAATGTAACACCCCTCACCCGTATTCTACACTGAAACCGGGTACGAGGTGTTACCGTACTTAACTCACATGGTCATACAACTTTGGGCTATCAAATTCCATTCCAAATTAAAAACTTTTCCATACACACCTCTAATATCCTTATAATAAGCCTACGAGGCCCTAAACAGGCTTCCAAAAGATTTCGGAAATTAATCGAAAACTTTCACGCACTTAAAAAATATTTTGCCTTAACAGGAGCCACACGCCCATTTGAAATGGGAGGCCGTGTGGTCACACACGCCCATGTCCCTCACCCGTGGTCGACACTAACTTATTTCACACAGCAGGAAACACGCCCGTGTCCCTGGCCTATGTCCCTTACACGGCCTCGACATGCCCGTGTCTTAGCCCGTGTACCAAAACCTTGGCATTCTATTTATGACGTCATCACCTCACTATGGTCACACGGCCAAGGCACACGATCATGTCCTTAGACCGTGTGTCGAATTAAATTCTAATTTCAAGGTGCAGACTTTACACGGCCCAGGCACACACCCATGTTCGTGGCCATGCCTACCACATGACTGAGACACACGGTTGTGTCTCTGCCCGTGTGTTTACTACAAAACTTACTAACTTGCAAAACCAACATGCAAGAGACACACAGCCTGGTCACACACCAATAGGACTGACCGTGAGTCACCACGGCCTAGACACACGCCCGTGTGTCTACCCGTGTGGATAAGAACAAGGCTATTTGCCATGCTCTTTCATCCTCCTAATTCATTCAAGCATAAATTCATAACCAAACAACCCAATCATATACCCTACACAATCATGAATAATCTCATTCTTTCGTTGATTAATAGTATTGAGCCATTAACTATGGCCATGTACAAAAGAATTCATCTATAAGGAGCCAATACACACTTCGCCAAAATAACAAACATTTCACCTAGTCTAGCCCCTATACATGCCATACTCAAAATGCTAATTTTAAATATACCAAGATGAGCTAATAGTTTGGGTGATCTTCCAATTATCTTTGTATCCCAACCCGACTCTTTAACTCTATAAAACAAGGGAAAAAGAAAGGGGAGTAAGCTTTAAAGCTTAGTAAGTTTACATGTAAACAATAAACATCATAACATGTGCTAAACAATAAATAGCATTTCAAAATCCAAGATCATGCTTACTCATTGATCTCTTACCACAATCCAACCATATCACAACTAAATGATCTTATTATTTAACATACATCCTTACACTTGATCACTACATGATCACATGAAACAACACATTACAATTACACAATAAATCATTCTTAGTAATATCAACCACTCGGTGGTATCGCACTTAACTCACCATTTATTGTTAACAGGGTGGTATCGCACATAGCCCACCCACAAGAATATTTACGGTGGTATCGCACATATCCCACCCACAAGAATATTTATGGTGGTATCGCACATAGCCCACCCACAAGAATATTTACGGTAGTATCGCACTTAACCTACCAAACAACACTAACGATGGTATCGCACATAGCCCATTGTGAATAAGTGATAAGATGGTATCGCACATAGCCCACCAACAAAATAATTAAGGTGGTATCGAACATAGCCCACCATTATTTACTACGGATGATATTCATCATCTACATATATATTTCAACATTCATACGGAGTTTATTCATTGTCTACCCAATCCAATCCATTTAAATCATAGGTGCTCTCAAACATACAATGCACCAATAAACAATAGCATATGAATTTAATATGCATCATTTACACATAAACTTACCTCAGTGCAAAATGTGTTAATGTGCGATTTAATCCGAAACCTTGCCTTTTCCCCGGTAAAGGTTAATTTCGCACTCTTCTTGATCTATAACAACAAAATTCACTCATTTATTACATTTTATGATCATAATGCATCATAATATCTACTTAGGCAAAATGACCATTTTACCCTTGTACTATGGTAAAATTATGATTTTGCCCCTAGGCTCGTAAGTCATTTTTCAACACATTTTCTCATTAAAAAAGCCTAGCTGAACATTTATTCCTCTTACAACAACCCACAAACCTAACTATTTCATGCATTTATTACCAATTTACAACATTTACAACTTAGTCCTATTTAGGTTTTTTTTATGACAACACCTTTCACAAAAGTTATTTCTCATCTCCCCAACATTCATTTTCTTCCATAAAAACTCAGCTAACAACATAAACCCTCCTATGGCAAGTCCCTAAACTTTCAACCATTTAACAAATTAGTCCCCCCATTAGCTAGCTTAAGCTTTGGGGACTCCAAAAGTACAAAAATCATAAAAAATAATCATCAAAATGACTTACTTGCAAGGAGATAGCTTAGCTGAAAGTTTAAACCCCAAAAACCTTTATTTTCTCTTCAATTTTCTGTGGAAGAAGAATAGTGAATAGTGAAATATGATAGCTTTTCTTTTTACCTTAATTTATTTATCTTTTGTCACCTAATTTCACCCAATTTTGACCAAAAATTAAATGCTCTTGTCTCCCTAAACTATATGGCCGGATAACACTCATCTATTGGCCTAATTTCACTTTAAAGACCTCTATTTTGACATCCTTTAACTATTAGACATCTCTAGCTTGAAATTTAAAACTTTCACACTTTATACAATTTAGTCCTTTTTCACAATTAAACATACAATCGCTAAAATTAAAGCACCAAAATTTTCATATAGCCATATATTAATGTCATAACACATAAAATAATATTAAAATAATTTTCCTCAACCTCAAATTAGAGGTCCCGAGACCACTGTTCTGACTAGCCCCAAAATCGGGCTGTTACATTTTAAGTGGATGTTCAACCTTTCATCTTCCTTAACATTTCATATTTCATCTTCCTCAAACCTTTATCTTTCATCTTCAATAACTCTTCACATTTCATCTTTTGTAACCCATTTCCTATTTATGTATTAGAAAATGAGGAGTCCAATCTCCCTATATATATAGAAGTATACTACTTGTAATGTTGATAGAAAAGAAGAGAAATGCAATAAAAGCCCCTCTTATTCTCATCTATTATTCTTGTGTTCTTTATATTATTATTACTATTTTATAACATGTTATCAGCACGATTTTATTCAAGAGTGGCATGTCCTTAGTTTACATCAAATTTTTGTTGGGCTCCAAGTATTGAAATTTAATTGTTTGGTTAAAAAAAATCATGAGTGGTTGATGGAGATTTGCTTGAGGATGATCACTTTCTCTTCACTACAAAGAATGCTCATTTTCTCTACTTCTCATCCACAATTACCTAAGTAAGTCTAATCAATTTTTTTTTTTTAAATTTGATTCGATTTCTATTAAGAATTTTAATTTATATAATTATCTATTTGCATGTCTATGAATTTATAAATCCTTCTCAAGTTTGTTTGTTGTGCTCCCTATGTGGATATATATATATATGTTATTTTTTATAGAATTTATTAGTTTAGTTTTAATTTTGATTAAATTATATGATTGTTCTTATCTGTTCTTATCTATTGTAAATGTGTATTATATGCAATGATTATTTGTGTACTATATGCAATGATTATTTGATGTGTTGGTATGGGTATAATAATCACTATAACTATAGTGACTATATTAATTTTAATGAAAATATTTATATGATACTCAAAGATCATTTGACACAAGCATATTGGTTGAATATTTTGTCAAGGTTTGATTAAAAAGAAAAGGAAACAATGTATAGACACATTTGATTTATCTCAATGATATTGAAGTAAATTTGCAAACAATGATGACTTTATTGGCTTTGTTAACAAATTATATTGTTTATTCATTCCAAAAAGTGAATGGAACTTGTTGTTGTTATTGGAAAAGAGATAAGTGGAAGATGGATGGTCCAAAATGTTACTAAATGTTTATTCCTGGAACAAAATGATTAATGGTTTATACTAATTAATCATTCTTTGGAGCGGATAATACCTTATGATCTTATTGGCAAAGAATATGAGATAAGGTTACATTATTTTCCAAATTATTTCTTATACATTCCTTGAAGTGAATGTTTGCAATAAATATAATAAATTGTATGATCACTTTTGATCATTGAACTTAATTTGACTTTTGAAAATTTTGACATATTCCCAAGTGAATATTGCATATACTTTTATAAAAAATATATATTTCTTTTGTTGAAATAATGATATTGTGGACCTCTCATTGGTTTAGACATTTCTAGAAGTAAATGCCATAATATTACTTATATGTGGATACTAGATAAAATGAATGACAATGAAATTATCATTTATCACAATTTATATTGACATTATAATTCTACTAATGTGAAAAGTATAAGGCTAAAAGAAGGAGGATGATGTTAATAAATATTATGATAATTATGAAAGCATTGTCTACATGCCTTAGCATGTCTAAAACATTAAATTTTGCAAAGTCTTATAAAGAAAAGAGATGTTCTATAATGCATGATAATAAAATTTGAATTGACATTATGTTATAAGAGGTAGAGGTTAGAAAATTTTAATTTTAAACCTCTATAGTTGTAGCTTTAATATCTTATTGTGACCTTATAATATTTTATATTTTATTATGTTGTTGTATATAAAACAATTGATCTAACTACATGCTCCTTAAAGTGATTGATTAGTGGCATGAACTTATTCTTTGTTATGTTTAATAAATGCTTTATTTATACTTATTCTTTATATAAAATATATTTTCTTATATATAAATAAATAAAGTTTTTTTCTAAGATATGAAATTTTTATCATCTATGTTGAAAAGAATTGCAAATTTGAATATATTTTTTAAATAAATTACGATTTACTAATGCTATATTATGAAATAATATTTTATTATATGCTCTTGAAGAGTTAATTAATATTGCATTAGATTGTCAAAACTCTAGAAGAGCTAATTTTGCACCTCCTTATGCTGCAAAATTTTGTAGAACATAATATATTGTTTTTCGGATCAAGAAGATATATGTTGAAGATAATATTTATATGTTTTACACTAAAACCATGGATAGAAATGACATGAGATACTCGTGTTTTTGTATGATAAATATTCCACGATAGAATACATTACACGTATATGATTAACATATGAGATAGTGAAAAGAAGTTCATAATGTTGGTATGACTGTTAGACTCAGAACACCCCTAACTCAGATCTCTGCATTTGAACAAGGTTACAGAGCATTACCAAAACTTTTAGAGCATTCACAAATATTTCATGTAAATTTCTATTCATTAAAAATGACTATTCATATCGTCCCTTAAATGGACCCTCGAGGCCCAATATGAGTATTAGGATCAAGTCGGGACTTAATTGGAACCTCTAAGAATTTTTCGCGAAATTACAAAAATTTTCCAAGTTGTAGGGCTCGTACGCCCGTGTGACCCTAGGACACGCCCGTGCTACAGGCTGTGTTTGACCGCTTGTAACTCTCTAACTTGTGCACACGGCCATGCCACACACCCGTGTGCTAGGCCGTGTGGTTAATTAAATTCTTTCGAAACTAAGTGCAGGTTTCACACGACCAAGACACACGCCCGTGTTCTAGGCCGTGTAGCACACATGACTGAGACACACGCTCATGTATCTGCCCGTGTGCTCAATCCTGAGCATTCTGTTTCTCAAAATTTAGGTGCAGAGGACACACGTTCTAACCACACACCCATGTACTAGGCCATGTGTCACACACGGTCAAGACACATGCCTATGTGTCTGCCCGTGTAACACCCCAAACCCGATCAGCACACCACAACCGGATCTGGCATGTCACGGAATGATAACCTTTTGGAAACGAAAGTTTGTCGGATAATTTTCTTTAGAAAACCCTTTTGGAAATCCGTGCTTAAAGTCTAATTATTGTTGCAAGTTTTTAGAAAACATTCAAGTTATCTTTGTTATCCTATTTTAAGTGATGTTACCCGATGGAAACGCTTTAAAGAAAAACGAAAGAGTTATAGTTTTAAAAACATTGCGTTCTGCCGGTTAATTAATAAAATCATTTATCCCACATAGTTAAAATAATAGCAATAATAAAAATAACCAAAACAAATCTTAACGGCCTTATTACATAACCCAAAACCAAAATTTAAAATTTGAATAGTAACTAAAAGAATTCAAAGTCCCACGAACATGCATGGCCGCCTCGAGTCCTTCCGGCTCCATCTTCGCAATCTACTCATCCGCAAAATATAAGGGAAGGGGTGAGTCACCAAGACTCGTGTGTAAATCCCCAACCCAATAATGGATTCACTTACAAAACTATCAAGAGTAATATGCAAACCATGCAAAACATGCAACCTATAACCTAGCCATCCCAACACCTTTAACTACCCCTGTGGTCAAAACCACTAGTGGTCAAAACCACGTGACCGTAGTCACAATATATCGGTGTGGTCAAAACCACTGATGACCGGAGTCCCAAATCAAGCGATGGGGCCAACCCATCATGTGGTCAAAACCACTGATGACAATCCCGTAAATAATCTCGTGGAGCTAATCCACTGTGGTACCAAACCACTGGGACGAGTCACAAATCGATATGGGGTCAAAACCACTGGTGGTCAAAACCACTGGGACTTAGTCACAAAATATAATATCAAGACGGGGCTAACCCGTCGTGTGGTCAAAACGGGTGACAGTCCAAAATAAATCATCCCCCTCCTCTCATCAAACCCATCATCATGCTCATAACATACATGCCATAGTATCGAATGATCATGCAATTAACATATAACATAGCATCAACGGTTCATGATGATGTATACTAGAAGTCACATAACAGGGGACTTACCTGAAATCCAAGCACATACCCACAAGGTATAATCACCGATTTCATTACTAAAACAATATTATGTTAGGCACATTATACTAATAGAGTGTATAAGCATTACACACCTGACTATACGCGAAATCCTAAAACTACGTGATACCACGAGATCCCAAAACGTATGTCCTTACTGCACCTACAATCGGCCAACATCACCATTTAGATCTAAAGCCATTCAACTTATTCACAAAGTCCCAAAAGATGAATCACACAAGGTTAATTCCTTACCTTAGTGCCGATTTGGTTTCCAACCAAATCCCGAAACCACACACTAAGTCCCCCTTGCAATCGACCACACCCTTAATCGATAGTCAAATCTTCCAACTTCACTGTATTCAGCTACTTCACCTCCCCCCTACAATTAGCTTAACACAAAATTAGAGATCTAGAGGCCATTCGGCCAAAACATAAATCCCGAAACCAAAAGGGATTATCATCTTTTTACCTTGATGATTGATTCGGCTCAAACACCAAAGATCGGCACCCCTTAATGGTGTTAGAGGTTTCAGCTACACACCTTCCTGCAATTGATTAACACTACATCAACTCTCATAGCCATTCGGCTATGATCAACAAATCCTGAAAGGAGTAAACCATACCACAACAACCGCACTTACCTTAACGCACAAGATCTCTCTGGCTTTTACCAAGATTCAGCCCTAACACCCAAAGATACAAGAATCGACAACCAAAAGAGAAGGTGAGACTACTAAGAGATTCGGCCATAAATCGAAAGAGAGAAAGAGAAAGGCAGTAATGAAATAATAAGGACTTACCACACCAAGATTTGGGATTCAGAAAGAGAATCAAGAAGAGATGAATGTCAGACTTGGGATGATGAAAGAGAATACAAGAAGAGGGGTTTATGAGCAAAATATTCGCCAAGATGAATGAGAGGACTTTCGGCACAAAGGATTTGAAAGAGAGAAGTGGAAAGATAGGTGTAAAGGGTTCACTATGGTGTTTTCGGCTTTGAGCAAAATAGGAGGAAAAGAGAGAGATGAGGAGATGAAAATTTTGGCCAAGTATTTTAAGAGAAAAGAAATAAAGTAACACTAAAGAGCTTAGAGGACATTCGGCTATACCACAATCTCCTCAAAATCGATAGCCCCTTTGCCCACAATCCACCATTCTACCAACTCTCTTCAAATGAGTTTGAAAATATCCCAACTCCTCAATTCCTCATCTACATCTTATTTGACTCCTCTATCCTTATCCCCGAGTCCAACCCGAGCACTCCTTCTTCTAGCTTGTGGCCAAAATAAGTAAGGAAAAGAGATTTCTACTCGAACCAAGGTTCTCCCTGCTCCCTGTGGCGTCACCTCCCTTGTGATTTAAGTGGCGCCTCTTTGCCACTTTACCAAGGCACTTCTTATGTCTAAAACTCCCAATAACTCCTCTTAACCCCTAATTACCCTAGCTCCTTCTTCTTAAGTGCTAAAAAAAATTTAGCCATGACCCGGAACTAACCCAAGGCCATGCCTAGACCCCACAACATATCAACCAACACATGCAACCACATGCAAAATGCAGAGACCCCAGTTTAAGGATGTTACAGTTCTACCCCCCTTAAAAATAATTTTGGCCTCAAAATTACCTGATCAGAAGAGTTGAGGGTAGTGCTGCCTCATTACATCCTCGGGTTCCCACGTGGCCTCCTCCGTACCATGGTTTCGCCTTAATACTTTCACCAAGGGTGCTAACTTCCTACGTAGAACTTTGACATCCTGATCTAAGATCTGTACTGGCTCCTCCTCGAAAGATAAATTTGAGCTTACCTCAATCTCTGCAACTGGTACCACTGTGACGGATCTGATCGATAGCGCCTAAGCATCGAAACATGGAAAACATCGTGAATCTGACTTAACTCTGCTGGCAGCTCGAGCTAATAAGCTACCGGTCCTACTCGTTTCAACACCGTGTACGGCCCGATAAAACTAGGGCTTAGCTTCCCTTTCCGTCCAAATCATAGCACCTTCTTCCATGGCGATACCTTTAGAAAAACTTTATCACCCACTACATACTCTATATCTCTACATTTAAGATCGGCATAAGACTTTTGCCTGTCTGACGCTTCCTTAAGATAAGCCCAAATCACCCTAACCTTATCCTCAGTTTCTGCCACCAACTCCGGACCCAAAACATGCCGTTCACCCAACTCTGTCCAGCACGTAGGAGTATGACACTTCCGTCCATACAGTGCCTCATATGGTGCCATCTGGATACTTACTTGATAACTATTATTATAAGCGAATTACGCCAATGGTAGATACTCCTCCCAACTACCACTGAAATCCAGAACATAGCCCCTTAGCATGTCCTCCAGAATCTGAATTACCCTTTCAGACTGTCCATCGGATTGCGGATGAAAAGCTGTGCTGAAATCCAACCTTATTCCCAAAACTTGATGTAAAGCTCTCCAGAACCTCGACGTGAACCTAGGATCCCTATCCGAGATGATCGACACTGGCACTCCATGCAACCTTACAATCTTGGCCACATACAATTTGGCTAACTTCGAGCGAATAATCAACCTCACCCAGATGAAGTGAGTCGATTTGGTCGACGATCCACAATCACCCAGACCGAGTCCTTTTACTAGGCGCGAGGGTAGCCCATCGACAAAGTCCATGGTAATCCTTTCCTACTTCCATCGAAGAATCTTCACCGGTCAAGTAAACTCGATGGCAAATGATGCTCACTTTGACCTCACCGACACATCAAACATTTACCCACAAACTCGCCACTTCCGCTTCAACCCAGCTACAGTAATCGCTTTTGTAAATCCCAGACATCTTGCTACCTCCGAATGCATAGCGATGGGTCATTATGTGCATCCCAAGAATCCTCTACCTCAACTCCACATCCTTCGCATACAAGCTCTCCCTTGAAAACATAGTACTCCATCGTAAGTCAAGTCAGAACCTTCCAAACCATTACTCAGACTTGCGACCTCCGAGCATTCAAACCTCATCCACTAACTGCTTTCTTTGATCCGCTTCTACCCAAATTGGCTTTACTTGTAATTCTACCAACAAACCCCCATCGACATACAGACTAAGGCGGGCAAACATCACTTGCAAGTCTACTACCACCTTTCGGCTCAACGCATCAGCTACTACGTTAGCCTTGCCCGGATGATACTCAATCGAGCAATCGTAATCCTTCAACATTTCAATCCATCCATGCTATCTCAAGTTCAATCCTTCCGAGTCAAGATACTTCGACTCTTGTGATCCGTGTAGACCATCGACTTCTCTTCGCATGATAATGCCTCCAAATCTTCAAGGCAAAACCACCGCAGACCAACTCTAAGTCATGCGTCGGGTAGTTACCCTCATACGGTCTTAGTTGCCGAGACGCCAGACGCCACTACTTTCCTTCCTCAGATTAGACACATCCCAAACCAGAATGTGATGCATCACAAGAGACCGTGAATACCTTTCCCGCCTCAGTCAGCATTGTAACCGGACTTTCGTCAAAATCTTCCTCAACTTATCGAAACTTTCTCTTTGTTTCTCCGTCCACACAAATGGGACTCTTTTCCTCAATGACTTAGTCAGCGGTCTGCAATTAGAGAAAATCCTTCCACGAATCTTTGATAATACCCTGCCAGACCTAGAAAACTCTGAATTTCTGCAATTGACCTCGGCGATTTCCAATCCAACACCGCCTCAATCTTGTGAGGGTCCACTCTAATCCCTTCAGCGGACACTACGTGACCTAAGAAAGTTACTTTCCTAAGCCAGAATTTGCACTTACTGAACTTGGCAAAGAGCTGCTTCTCCCTCAGAATTTGCAATACCACCCGCAAGTGTGTATCATGATCCTCCTCAGTCTTAGAGTACACCAATATGTCGTCTATGAATACTACGATAAACTGGTCTAAGTACTGCTGGAACACCCGATTCATTAAGTCCATGAATGCTACCGGTGCATTAGTTAACCCGATCGGCATTACCAGAAACTCGTAATGCCCATACCGAGTACGAAATGCCGTCTTATGAACGTCCGCCTCCTTTACTTTGAGTTGATGGTACCCGACCTAAGATCTATCTTCGAGAAAACTGATGCACCCTTAAGTTGATTAAACAAGTCGTCAATCCTGGGCAACGGATACTTGTTTTTGATCGTTACCTTATTCAGTTGGCGGTAATCTATACACATCCACATCGTACCGTCCTTCTTCTTAACAAAGAACACGGTTGCTCCCCAAGGAGATATACTTGGTCGAATGAAACCTCGATCCAACAACTCCTAAATTTGGGCCCTCAGCTCCACCAATTCCTTTGGCGCCATCCTATACGGGGCTATAGACACTGGCGTAGTTTCGAGTAACAAGTCTATACCGAATTCAACTTCCCGATCCAGAGGCGACTCGAAAGTTCTTCCGGAATACATCGTCAATTCCTTCACTGCTCAAACATTCTCCATCGCTAACTCTTTGGCCTCCAAGGCACACCGAACCGTAAACGCTCACGCCCTTTTCGATCATTTTTTCGCCTTCAGTGTAGGGACCACATTCGATAAGTACTCCCTCCTATTACCTATCATCACCACCTCCTCACCTTCCATTGTCCTCAACACCATGCGCTTAGCCGCGCAATCCAAACTGGCCTGGTACTTCACCAGCCAATCTATCCCAAGAATCAGATTGAACTCCCCAAATGGTAGTTCCATCAGATCAGTCAAGAACACGACCCCTTAAAGTTCTAGGGGTACATCTCTATATAGTTTACTTACTTCTATAGAGTGACCTAAAGAGCTTATCACAGTCATCTTCCTAGAAGTAATCTCAAAGTCTAAATTCATAGTTTCCACTATGCTACTGGCTACATATGAGTGCGCCGAACCCACATCTATTAAAGCATTGTAAGGAAATCCAAAGATTAAGAATGTACCAGTTATTACGTCCGGTACGTCACCCTCCTCTCGACGCCTCATTGATAGACTAACCCAGCTATCTAGCCTCTCAGACCACCCGCACCTCTGCCTTGGGTGCTCCACGGCCTCTACTAGAGCCATTACCTCCCTAGCAACACCACGACCCCTCCGTGGTCAGCCGACCATCCCTCCTGCTCGAGTACTGGTTCTCGATCCCTAGATCGCAATCTAGCCGATCACGTGGACAATCCTCACTCGGTGCTCCATCGACCCACACTCAAAACATCCTCTATTTCCATCCGGCAAAGATTCTCCGTGTGAGACTTCCCACACCGAGCACATCGTGGCGCCATCGAGTATTACCAGTAGTAGGCCTAGCAGCTTGATTTGGCCCACTATATCTACCCCGTTTCTGTTGATTCTCGCTAGACCCAGATGATCCAGCATTCCTTTTATTCCATTCCTGGTCCTGATTCTGTCTCACCGACTGTTTCACCTCCTCAGCAACTTTGGCCTTTTCTACTAAGACCGCAAACTCTCTCTCCAACTGTGGAGCAATCAGCAGCCTCAAATCGTCCCTTAATCCATCCTCGAATCTAACACACCATTCATGCTCCGTAGCTATAATGCCCCGATCATATCACCAAATTTTAAAAATTCTACCTCAGACTCGATCTGATTTATTCCCCTGAACTAGCCTTAGAAATGCCTTCCTTTGCGTATCAATGTAGCTAGACCCCACATATTTCTTCTGATAAGCTACCTTAAAATAGTCCCGAGTGAGATCATCCACCGCTGCACTATCTCGAACTGTGAGCCACCACTGGTACGACTTATCCTGGAGAAGCGACACTATCCCTTTCAGTTTTTCCTCAGCAGTCAGGTCTAGATCATCCATAATCCGTTCGGTCGCTTCCAACCAATACTTAGCCATATTGGGAGCCACACCAGAAACACCCCGGAATACCTCGGCTCCATTGGCTCGGAGTCGCTCGACATAGATTTCGAGCTCCGCATCCCCACCGCTTCCAAACCACTCTTTTTCAAGATTGCAAAGATCGCTGCGACATCGCATCATCCTCTGTTTGATCTTGATACTCAACACTAGCAGCTGGTGGTGGTGGTATCTCATTCTCAGACCCTTGACCCGACCTGACCAGTTCCGATATGGTCATTCTACCTCTACCACGCCCTCGCACATTACGACCACGCCCCCAAGACTCATGTCTATAGTCACGATTTATTTGTTTAAGAGATTTTATGAATTAGCTTCGCTTTCACCGATTACCTACTTAATAAGTTTTATGAAAAGTAATTTGGTAGTGGTTCTTTTGATCATCACACGCTTTCAGCTCAACTTCCTACCTCATTCCACAAGTAGGGGTATTCTCATCATTTTACTACTCGGGGGTATTTCTGTGATTTAACCTATCGGGGTATTTTAGTAATTAAAATAGGGTAAATTTGAAAACATTTACAAATTATAGATGTTTCAAAAATTCCAGAAATCGGGGGCATTTTGGTAATTTCATAAACCAGGGGTATTTTCGTAATTTTTCATAATCCAGGGGTATTTTCGAAATTTTTTTCAAAATATTGTTCAAGGTGATTTTACAAAGTAAGGGTATTTTGAATATTTTCACTTCGAGGGTACTTCAAAAATTTTCCCATACTGAGGGCATTTTGGTAATTTTACAAGTCAGGGGTAATTTAGTCATTCTTTTCAAATCGGGGTATTTTAGTCATTTCTTAAATCAAAGTTATTGTGGCCATTTCAAAACCAAGGTTTTAAAGCATTTCAAAACAAAACTATTTGGTCCCTTTAGGGTTTTAGTTATGAAGTTTAGCTTTGTGAATAAGTCGTCTTTAGTTGGGTGAACCGTCACTACACACCTGTAGGATTCGGTGAAGAGGAGGTGAGTCACTAGGACCGCTTAAATACCAAGCTCCTCCCGAATCCACTCCTAGACATGTGCACACTCTGGTTACCACACCTTTGGCTCGATGGACGTACTCACTGTGTTTGTTTAGTGGATCATTAAGTCTTATGTACTTGAGTTGTGGTAAACTATTCCTGTGGTTCAATAATTCCTATTCTACTAATCTATGATCCCAAATACCCATTTCCCCACATATAAATCACACAAATGTAAGTACTTACTCAGGCGGATTGGTGCTGGGAGACTCGGTGCCATCTTGTTCAACCCATGTATTTCCAACCATGAACATTTAAAACCTTACTTTAAAATGTTTTGGGCCTCTGCCCACAAATGAGCCTTTGATCTTGGCTTTGATACCAAAATTGTAACACCCCAAACCCGGTCAGCACACCACAATAGGATCTGGCATGTCACGGAATGATAACCTTTTGGAAACGAAAGTTTGTCGGATAATTTTCTTTAGAAAACCCTTTTGGAAATCCGTGCTTAAAGTCTAATTATTGTTGCAAGTTTTTAGAAAACATTCAAGTTATCTTTGTTATCCTATTTTAAGTGATGTTACCCGATGGCAACGCTTTAAAGAAAAATGAAAGAGTTATAGTTTTAAAAACATTGCGTTCTGCCGGTTAATTAATAAAATCATTTATCCCGCATAGTTAAAATAATAGAAATAACAAAAATAACCAAAACAAATCTTAGCGGCCTTATTACATAACCCAAAACCAAAATTTAAAATTTGAATACTAACTAAAAGAATTCAAAGTTCCACGAACATGCATGGCAGCCGAGTCCTTCCTACCCATCTCCGCAATCTACTCATCTGCAAAATATAAGGAAGGGTGAGTCATCAAGACTCGGTGTGTAAATCTCCAACCCGATAATGGATTCACTTACACAAACTATCAAGAGCAATATGCAAACCATGCAAAACATGCAACCCATAACCTAGCCATCCCAACACCTTTAACTACCCGTGTGGTCAAAACCACCGTGGTCAAAACCACCGTGACCGTAGTTACAATATATCGGTGTGGTCAAAACCATCGATGACCGAGTCACAAATCAAGTGATGGGGCTAACCCATCGTGTGGTCAAAACCACCGATGACAATCCGTAAATAATCTCGTGGGGTCAACCCAATGTGGTACCAAACCACGGGACGAAGTTACAAATCGATATGTGGTCAAAACCACTGTGGGACTTAGACTTAGTCAAAATATAATATCAAGACGGGCCAACCCGTCGGTGGTCAAAACCACCGTGACAAATCCAAAATAAATCATCCCCTCCTCTCATCAAACCCATCATCATGCTCATAACATACATGCCATAGTATCAAATGATCATGCAATTAACATATAACATAGCATCAACGGTTCATGATGATGTATACTAAAAGTCACATAACAGGGGACTTACCTGAAATCCAAGCACATACCCATAAGGTATAATCACCGATTTCATTGCTAAAACAATATTATGTTAGGCACATTATCCTAATAGAGTGTGTAAGCATTACACACCTGACTATACATGAAATCCCGAAACCACGCGATACCACGAGATCCCGAAACGTATGTCTTTACTGCACCTACAATCGGCCAACATCACCCTTTAGATCTAAAGCCATTCAGCTTATTCCCAAAGTCCCGAATGATGAATCGCACAAGGTTAATTCCTTACCTTAGTGCCGATTTAGTTTCCAACCAAATCCCAAAACCACATACTAAGTCCCCCTTGTAATCGACCACACCCTTAATCGGTAGTCAAATTTTCCAACTTCACTGTATTCGGCTACTTCACCTCCCCCTACAATCGGCTTAACACAACATTAGAGATCTAGAGGCCATTCAGCCAAAACATAAATCTCGAAACCAAAAGGGATTATCATCTTTTTACCTTGATGACTGATTCGGCTCAAACACCAAAGATCGACACCCCTTAATGGTGTTAGAGGTTTCGGCTACACACCTTCCATTCGGCTATGATCAACAAATCTCGAAAGGAGTAAACCATGCCACAACAACCACACTTACCTTAACGCACAAGATCTCTCCAACTTTTACCAAGATTCGACCCTAACACCCAAAGATAGAAGAATCGACAACCAAAAAAGAAGGTGAGACTACTAAGAGATTCTACCATAAACCGAAAGAGAGAAAGAGAAAGCAAGAATGAAATAATAAGGACTTACCACACCAAGATTTGGGATTGACAAATAGAATCAAGAAGAGATGAATGTCAAGACTTGGGATGATGAAAGAGAATACAAGAAGAGGGGTTTATGAGCAAAATATTCGGCCAAGATGAATGAGAGGACTTTCGGCACAAAGGATTTGAAAGAGAGAAGAGGAAAGATAGGTGTAAAGGGTTCGGCTATGGTGTTTTCAGCTTTGAGCAAAATAGGAGGAAAAAGAGAGAGATGATAAAGATGAAAATTTCGACCAAGTACTTTGAGAGAAAAAGAAATAAAGTAACATTAAAGAGCTTAGAGGGACATTCGGCTATACCACAATCTTCTCAAAATCGATAGCCCCCTTTGCCCACAATCCACCATTCGGCCAACTCTCTTCAAATGAGTTTGAAAATATCCCAACTCCTCAATTCTCTCATCTACATATTATTTGACTCCCGCTATCCTTATCCCCCAGAGTCCAACTTGAGCACTCCTCCTTTAGCTTGTGGCGACAAAATAAGTAAGCAGAAAAGAGATTTTTACAGCTCGAACCAAGGTTCTCCCTGCTCCCTATTGGCGTCACCTCCCTTGTGATTTAAGTGGCGCTTCCTTGCCACTTTACCAAGGCACTTCTTGTGTCTAAAACTCCCAATAACTCCTCTTAACCCCTAATTCCCCTAGCTCCTTCTTCTTAAGTGCTAAAAAAAAATTTTAGCCATGACCCAGAACTAACCCAAGGTCATGGCTAGACCCCACAACATATCAACCAACACATGCAACCACATGCAAAATGCAGAGACCCCAGTTTAAGGATGTTATAGCCCATGTCGAAAAAATAAAGTCATTTCTAACTTCATCTCTCACCCAAAATCATACCAATGTCCTACACTAAAACTCACATCCAAATACCAACCATTTCAAGCATTCAAATTAAGCAAACTCTATCATTCCACAAGACATATCATTACATGCATACATGTTTATAATCTTACCTTGGTTTAATCCATATGTTAGACATAATTTGATCAATTGCTTAACATATATGAGGCTACGATATTATGACATTAAAAGTACATCAAAACAAGTCAGTACTAGCTATTTCAACGGCTAGATTACAAACATAATTATCAAGCCACAAATGGTCAAGTTGTCCTATACATGCGATTATACCAAAATGATTTTACTATGTAACCCAAAATAAGCTAATAGATAGTGTGATGATGCTCCAATGATCTCCAACCTTCACAAGCTTTCGAGCACTATAAAATAGGGGAAAATAAAACGGAGTAAACATTACATGCTTAGTAAATTCGTATAACAGAAAACTAAACTTACTAATCCTGTTTATTAAATGTAGGCACACAATAACATGTTTTCCATCAACTTGGCAAAATTGCCTAAATAAAAACATTCAATCAAACATGTTAGTCACAAAATTTTCATATACATCAAGTAAACATAGATGAGCTCATCACATCATATTCCTTCAAGACATTATCATTCCATCTCATAATTCTCTCATCTTGCCAAAAGTTTTGTCCATTGAACCATTGAAGTTCTGATGGATGCTCAAGTGGTACACTCGAGGTGTACGACATAATAACCCGTCAATTCTTTTTCAAGAGTACCTATTAGGGCACTTAATCAAGGAACACACTCTCGAGCCACATATCTTATAATAGGATTACCAGTCCATGCTAAATCCTTTATTTAATGAATGCTCAGAAGAGCTTAATTAGGATTACCAGTCCAGGCTAAATCCTAATTGTAACATATACTCGAGAGGTATTATATCAGGATTACTCGTCCGTGCTAAATTCTTTCTATAACAAGGTAAATAGGATTACTCGTCTGAGCTAAATCCGTCAGCAACAAATGTAGAACCTCATGCATTTCGGAAAAGCACATATATCCATCGAAATTCAATATTCAAACGGAACTTAACCCTTTCTCAACCATTTCAAGAATGTATTCATTATTATATCGTAACATCCATGCAATTCACATAAATAATAATCACATTTCATACAACACAACATTAAATATAACATAATTACATGCTCGATTAAGTTACACGAACTTACCTCGACACTTGTTCGCTTATAATGTCTACTAATCCAAAACCTTTTCTTTTCCTCGGTCTAACCTCAAATTTGTGTGCGTGAATCTAAATAAAATTACCACTTTGTCATTTAACTTTACATCGATAAACTTTTTAAATTTCAATTTCGCCCCTAGGCTTCTAAAATAAAATTTATTCAATTTACTCCCTATTCCAAGCCTAACCAAATTTTCAATATAGAATTTACAGAACATATTTTCTATAAAATTCATAATTTTTCATCAATTTTCATAACTTTACATTTTAGTTCCTAAATCATGTTTTCATCAAAATTCACTTTGTAAAAGTTGTTTATCTATCAATAATCTTTCATTTTCTACCATAAATTTCTAATTTTCAGCATATTCATCCATGACCCATTTTCCATACTTTGATAACTTTTCAAATTGATCCCTCAAATAGATAGATTAAGCTATCCCGATTTCAAAATTACTAAAAATGGGACAAGGAAACTTACCCAATTAAGCCATGAAAGTTTTTTCTCTCTCTCCTAGGGTTTCCATGTATTTTAGGTTGATGATGACTTAAAAATAAGATGATATCTTTTATGATCTTTTTAATTAATTTAATTATTTCAATTTCTAATTTAGTCATTGCCTTTTTTTCTAAATTTCCATGGATGAGTCACCAAAATATCTACATACTTTTCTTTAATGGTCTAATTACCATATAATGACCTCAAGTTTTGAATTCCATAGCTATTTAATCTTTATAGCTACTAGAATTCAACTTTTACATTTTATGCAATTTAGTCCTTCTCGTAATTAAGCACATAATCAGTAAAATTTTCTTATCATAACTTTTACATGACATTTCTAACATATTATGGACCATGTAATAAAATAAAGATAAATTTTATTTTCGGATCATTTTTATGGCCCCAAAACCATTATTTCGATTTCACTGAGAAATGGGTTGAGGATTTTCGTCCTCAAAATTCTTACCAATAAAGAGATTCAGATATTGCCTCTTCATATTATCCTCCGGTTCCTAGGTAGCCTCTTCTATACCATGTCGTTTCCAAAGAACTTTTACTAATGCTATCTTTTTATTTCTTAACTATTTTGTTTCCCGAGCTAAGATTTTGATTGGTTCTTCACTATATGTTATATCAGGCTATATCTCAACTTCTTTCAGAGAAATAACATGTGAAGGGTCCGATCGGTACCGTCATAAAATAGACATATGAAAAACATTATGAATCCGATCAAGTTTTGGTAGAAAAGCTAATCGATATGCAACCGGTTCAATTCTTTCTATAATCTCATATGGTCCAATGAACTGTGGACTCAGTTTTCCTTTACGACCAAACCGAAGAACTTTCTTCCAAGGTGATACTTTCAAGAATACCTTGTCACTGACTTGAAATTCTATTTCTTTTCGTTTAAGATTAGTATAGGACTTTTGACGATCAGAGGCTGCTTTCAAACTGTCTCGGATTACTTTCTCTTTTTCCTTGGTTTCACAGACTAAGTCAACTCCGTGTAACTTTTTCTCACTAAGTTCAGTCCAATACAATGGAATTCTACATTTGCAACTATATAAAGATTCATACGGTGCCATTTTAATACTAGACTGATAACTATTATTATAAGCAAAATCAACCAAAGGCAAATACTTTTCTTAGTTACCTTTAAACTCAAGTATACAACACCAAAGCATATCTTCCAAAATCTGTATTACCTATTCAGATTGACCATCTGTATAAGGATGAAATGCAGTGCTAAAGTGAAACTGAGTACCCAGAGTTTCTTGTAATTTGATCCAAAATTAAGATATAGACCGAGGGTCTCTATCAGAAATAATTGAGACAAACACTCCATGCAATCTGACAATCTCAAAAACATATAATTCAGCCAATTTATCCAAGGAAAAGTCCATACGTACCAGAATAAAGTGTGCAAACTTTGTCAACAAATCAACAATCACCCAAATAGCATCGTTCTTCTTTGAAGAAAAGGGTAACCCCGATACAAAGTCCATAGTAATCCTTTCCCATTTCCATTTCGATATCGTAACCGACTATAGTAGTCTAGAAGGCAACTGGTGTTCAGCTTTTACTTGCTGACATATCAAACATTTGGATATAAACTTAGAAATATCTTGTTTCATTCCCGGCCACCAGTACATTTTTTTCAGATCGTTGTACATTTTATTACTCCCAGGATGAATAAACATGTTACCATTATGAGCTTCATTCAGAATCTTCTGTACTAGTTCTAAACTTTTCGATACAGATACTCTACCTCTGAATAATAAACAACCATCAGTCCCGATCTAAAATTATGAGTCAGGAGTTGATTCACTTTGTATTCTGTTTTGCTTGCAACTTACTATCATTTTTCTAAGCTTCATAAATCTGTTGCAAAAACATTGGTCTAGCTTTTAACTCAACTATAATTGAACCATCATCAGATAATGACAATCGGGTATTCATTGCTCAGAAAGTATATAGGGATTTTCTACTCAAAGCATCTGCCACTATATTGGCTTTTCCCGAATGATAGTAAATAACAAGATCATAATCTTTCAGAAATTCAAGCCACCTGAGCTGTCTTGAAGCTAGACTACTACTTTACCTTCTTACATTAAAACACATCCTAAACCATTTAATGAAACATCACTGTAAATTGTAAATTCCTTACCCAATTCAGGCTAAACTAACACTGGTGCTTCTGTCAATAAAGCCTTTAATCTATCAAAAATTTGCTGGCATTTATCAGTCCACTCAAACTTTACATCTTTCTGTAACAAACGAGTCATCGAAGAAGCTATCATTGAAAAACTTTTTACAAACCTCTGATAATAACCAGCTAGTCCTAGAAAACTTGAGACTTCAGACATATTCTTCGGTGGCTTCCAATTAACAATGGTTGAATTTTATTTGGGTCTACTCTGACACCTTCAGCAGATACTATATGCCCAAGAAAACTAACTTCCCGTAGCCAAAATTCACATTTACTGAATTTGACATACAATTGTTTTTCTCGTAGTGTTTGCAACACTATTCTCAAATGCTCAACATGTTCATTTTCATCTCAGGAGTAAACCAAAATATCATCTATAAATACCACCCCAAACTTGTCTAAATATGGGCTAAAAATTCTATTCATCAAGTCCATAAACACCGCAGGTGCATTTGTCAAATTGAATGGCATCACAAGAAACTCATAATGTCCATACCTAGTTCTAAAAGTTGTATTGGGTACATCTGAATCTTTTACCCGTAGTTGATAGTAACTAGAACGGAGATCAATCTTTGAAAATACAGTGGCACATTTTAACTGGTCAAACAAGTCATCAATGCGAGGCAATGGATACTTGTTTTTTATGGTTACTTTGTTGAGCTGTCTATAATCAATACACAGCCTCAACGATCCATCTTTCTTCTTTACAAACAGAACAGGTGCACTCCAAGGTGAGAAACTAGCTCGAGCAAAACCTCTGTCAATCAACTCTTGCAACTGTGCTTTCAACTCTTTTAGTTCAGTAGGAGCCATCATGTAAGGTGCTATAGATATAGGTGTTGTACTCGAAACAAGATCTATAGAGAATTCCACTTCTCTCTCGGTAAACTAGGTAATTCTTCTAAGAATACATTAGGAAATTCACATACAAATAGCACTGACTGAATCTTCAACTTAGATACTTTAGTATCCAACACATATGCAAGATAAGCACCATAACCCTTTCTGACATATTTTTCTGCTGATATTGCTGAAATCACATTAGGTAATCTATCCAGTTTATCAGCGTAACACCCCAAACCCGGCCTATGCATTAAGCCTGGGTTTTGGCATGCCACACAAATTGAACTTTGCATTCAAATCATCAACGATGTAGAAAATCAAATCTTCAAAACGATTAAGAGAATGACTTTATCAAAAATCAAGGTTTATTTGAAATCCATGATTAAAAACACAAGAGTTTATCATTTGATTTATAGAGTAGTAGTTGATTAAAATTTTAAATTTATTTAGTCGAAATATTTCATTGAAGAGTTTTAAAAGAATTTCCTAAGTTTCAGTGATATTTAAGAAAACCTTTATTCTATGCGAGAGTTTTAGAAAAACATTTATGAAAACTAAATCAGTCCAACTTAGGAAAACTAAAACATAATAAAATTCATCCTCATAATAAAATCCATGAAAATAATTAAAGAGGCCTTATTACATCGCCATTAAAATAGTACTTAATAAGAATTATTAAAGAAGTTTTAAAGTTATATAAACCACCATTTGTAGTATAGCTTCCACATGAAGTCATCTCCACCCAAGTCTCCATCAATTAATATTACCGTGAGGGTAAGAAAAAATGGGGTGAGTTACTTAGAACTCAATGTGTAACCCACTTACCGTATTCACGGGCCAAAACCATATAAACATATAATTGGGATTGAGCCCATTTTACAAATGTAAATATTTATAAATCAAGTATATAAAAAATAATAATGCATGTGATATGCAATTCCCAACCAAGCTTAATTTTCCATCCACTACACACCACCAAGACCAACCATCACACCTGGGATCAAGTCAACCCACCCCGCCAACACACCAATAGCGAGGCTTTAAGCCAATTATAATATTTGTGGCAACAGCCATTTATAAGATTTGTGGCAACAGGCCATCTATAATATTCGTGGTAGAACCACCGATCTAGATTTTGGGCAGCAGGCCATCGTGACAGAGTCACCGATCTAGATTTTTGGCATCAGGCCTTTCTTCTCTTCATCAATTATTCCAACCCATGCAGTCATGTATATAATAATGCATAACAAAATATTTGTAAGGTAATTTTAACAAAAACCCATATTACAATTTATCAATTTGGCCCATTAGTCAAAATAGCAATTTGGCCCATTTAACGATCTAGCAACTTGGCCCATTTCATCTCATATCACATTTAGCTCATGTATTAATATCATTTTTGGCCCATAAAGCAACATATTTAAATTTGGCCCATAAACAACATATTTCAATTTGGCCCATAAAGCAACATATTTCAATTTGGCCCATAAAATGATATTTTCGCAATTCGATCCATAGCGACATTTCTCAATTCGGCCCATTTAATACATGAGGCCTTTTTCACAATTTCCACACTTGGCCAATTAATCAAAATAATCACATGGTCCAAAAATATCACTTCTTTCACGAGATAACCCATTGAGGGCAAATCTATAATTTTTCCACAACTTCAATTTCGGTTTCAAGCATTCACATAAAAGTATTATTATAACGTGTATTTTTTTTCAATTTCACCGGATTTATGATTTTTATTTTAACGCTTACGATATAGTAGAACCCATGAGATAAGTGTGAAGTTACACACCTGATTACGGTAAGAATTACACTTTCCTCTCGTCGATACCCTCGAAATCTCGAACAACCACTAATTACGATTTCTCTCCGATCAAAGGTTCAGAACCACAAGTAAACAATGTCTCGGGGGTACGTACGACTTCGAATAATTGATTTTCATTGGATGAGGGTCCACAACCCGTTGGAAAGTCTCAAATTCCAGAAACAGTCCTTCGCTTGAATTTAGGGGGAATAATAGAACCACCCCTCTTCCGAACACTATTAACAACCTTTTTGTCCCTATCTTGATTGTCTTAATATTTCGAATGATCTCAAAAGAATCCTTTGAACGTTATGATCAAATCTTAAATGAACTTCAAGATTTCTCCGAAAAGATGATGATTCGACCCTTCCACTATTTCACGATGATCCAAAGTTTGAATAGAAGAAAATGATTGAAAATAGATGTTATGAAGAATGAAAGATTCGACTATGATAATGATCACAAACATTCGGCCATAGAAGATAGATGAAAGAAAAATATGTGTTTGTATGATAAGTAAAATGGAGAGGAAAAGAGAATAGGAGAAGAGAAAGAGAGAAGTTTAGGGACAATTGTGCATTCAACAATGAAGAGAAAAAAAAAAGAAGAAAAGAAATGGTCTTTGATGGCTATATGGTTTCGGTCACAAAGAAAACAGAAAAGTTTTAGAAAGAGTGATCAAATTAAGATCAAAATGGTCAAAAAAAAGAAATGGCAAAAGCAACAATTGCTTCCTCAATGCTCATGGTACATTCGGCTAGGGAGAGGGAAAAATTGGAGAGAATAGTTTGCTAAGACACCAAATGGTAAATGGAAAATGTGCTCATCAAGCACCTAATCCTACCAAACCAACACCAAAATCTGACCATCCCCCTTAGCCCCCTATGCCGTCCATGTTCATGGACAATTTGGCCATTCAAAATTTCCAACACAAAGTCCTTGATTCATGCCTTATGTCCCCCTATCACCTTAAATCATGAGATTCTTTTGCTTAAACTTTTACTTACCTTTTTCCTTTGGTCTTCTTTCCAATAATGATATCCAACTCATCCTAATCCTTATCCATGACCGACGCATTGAAAGAGGAAACAAAATAAAAACAAAACTCAATGCACATTCAAGGATTCTAACCTTTTCCCTCAAGCAAACATACATGCACCAACACCACCTTGCTACTTGCTCATCTTATGCTAGTTTTTGACACTTAAATTTACTTAAACCTCAAAGTCACTTGATCCACTTCAATTAAGTTCTCCTTACTAAAATTTATTCTAATTCGAATAATTCCCAAGTCTTCTCAAGACTATAATAAACATGCAAAATTTTAATTGTACATAAGCTAAGCACCAAAACATGCATCATATCGATACTCAGATTTTTAGGGTGTTACAACTCTACCCTTCTTAAAGAAAATTTTGTCCTCAAAATTTACCTGGTTAAAAGAGGTGAGGATATTGTTGTCGAATTGCATCCTCCGACTCCCACGTAGCTTCCTCTGCTCCGTGATTACGCCAAAGAACCTTAACCAATAGCACAGTATTCTTTCTTAACACCTTAACATCGCGATCTAAGATTTTCACTGGTTCTTCCTCGAAAGACAAATCTAACCTTAATTCCACTTCTTCTACCGGTACTATGTGTGACGGATCCGATCTATAGCGCCTCAGCATAGAAACATGGAAGATACTATGAATTTGACTCAACTCCGGAGGTAAATCAAGTTGATAGGCCACTGGTCCTACACGCTTCAACACACGGTACGGTCCAGTAAACCTAGGGCTCAACTTGCCCTTCCTTCCAAATCTGAAAATCTTCTTCCACGGTGAGACTTTCAAAAGACCTGATCTCCCACCGCAAACTCAATATCTTTACACTTCAGATCTGCATACGACTTTTGTCTATCCAAAGCTTCCTTTAATCGCGCTCGAATCACCTTTACCTTTTCTTCCGTCTCAGATATCAGTTCAGGACCCAACAACTGTCGTTCCCCCAATTCAGTCCAATAAGTAGGAGTACGACACCTACGATGATATAACACTTCATAGGGCGCCATTTGGATACTGGATTGGTAACTGTTATTATATGTGAACTCTGCCAATGGTAGAAAATCCTCCCAACTACCTCTGAAGTCGATCACGCATCCTCGTAACATGTCTTCCAAAATCTAAATTACTCTTTCTGACTGTCCATCTGACTGAGGATGAAAAGCCATACTGAAGTTTAACTTTGTTCCCAAAGCCTGTGTAAAGCTTTCAAAATCGTGATGTAAATCTAGGATCCCGCTCGATATAATGACATGGTACCCCATGCAACCTCACGATTTCAGATACATATAGTTTAGCCAACTTCTGCAACGAGTAATCCTTACGAACTGGAAGAAAATAAGCAGTCTTCGTTAATCGATCTACTACCACCCAGACAGAATCTTTCTTAGTAGGTGTTAAGGGTAACCCACTAATAAAATCCATCGTTATCCGCTCCTATTTCCATAGAGGAATCTTTACCGGTTGCAATAAACTCGATGGTAATTGATGTTTCACCTTCACTTGTTAACAAGTCAAACACTTTCCCACTAAATCAGTAACTTCCCGCTTTAACTTTGGCCACTAATACTGTTCACGAAGAGATCCCGATACATCTTATTTCTTCTGGGGTGTATAGTATAAGGGCTACTATGCGCCTCTAGAAGAATCATTTGCATCAAATCCGAATCTTTGGGCATACAAACCCTTCCACGAAAACAAAGTACACCATCTTTGTTCAAACCAAAATCCCCTATTATACCACTTTCAACTTGTTGTATTAAAGGACCCAACTTTTCATCGGATAATTGTTTTTCCTTGATTTGCTCCAACCACAGAGGCTTCACCTGAAGTTCCGCTAGCAGACTGCCATCCTCATACAAACTAAGATGAGCAAACATTGCTCTTAACTCCAATACAACCTTACGACTCAACACGTCTGCCACAACGTTAGCCTTTCCAGGATGGTACTCGATTGATAAATCATAATCCTTTAATAGCTCCACCCATCTCCGTTGTCTTAAATTTAACTTCTTTTGGGTAAGGAGATGCTTAAGACTCTTATGGTCTGTATAAATGATTGACTTCTCACCTTAGAGATAGTGCCTCCAAATCTTTAATGCAAACACCACCGCAACCAACTCCAAATCATGAGTAGGATAATTAACTTCATGCGGCCTCAACTGTCGAGAAGCATAAGCTACCACTTTTCCACTTTGCATCAGTACACATCCTAAACCCATGTGTGACGCATCACAGTAAATGGTAAACTCTTCTTCGGCCTCAAGTTGAATCAGTACTGGCGCTTCTGTTAGAATCTTCTTTAGTTTCTCAAAACTTTCTTATTGTTTATCGGTCCACACATACGGTACTTCCTTTCACAACAACTTAGTTAGGTGCGAGAATCAACAAAACCCTCAACAAAGCGCCTATAATAACCACCAAACCCAAGAAATTCGAATCTTGCCACTGACTTCAGCGGTTTCCAATCCAACACAGCCTCTACATTTCGAGGATCAACTCTTATTCCTTCGGCTGACACTACATGACCCAAGAAAGTCACTTCCTTCAACCAAAATTCACACTTACTAAATTTGGCATAAAGTTGTTTATCTCACAAAATTTGCAACAAAGAGCGCAAATGTGAGTCATGTTCTTCTTTATTCCTCTAATATACCAAGATGTCATCTATGAACACTACTACAAATCGGTCTAAATAGGGTTGAAAGACTCGGTTCATCATGTCTATAAATGCAGGTGGTGCATTGGTCAAACCAAATGGCATTACTAAAAACTCATAATGTCCATAGCGAGTTCGGAATGTCGTCTTATGAATATCTGCCTCTTTCACCTTGAGTTAATGATAACCCGATCTCAAATCAATCTTGGAGAAGACTGAAGCTCCTCTCAATTGATCAAATAGGTCATCAATTCTCGGTAATGGATACCTATTCTTGATCGTCAACTTATTCAACTGCCTATAATCAATGCACATACGCATCGAACCATCCTTTTTCTTGACGAACAAAATCGGTGCTCCCTACGGAGACACACTTGGTCGAATAAATCCCCGATCTAGCAGTTCTTGAATTTGAGCTTTAAGCTCTGCTAACTCCTTCGACGCCATTCTATAAGGAGCAATGGACACCGGAGCCGTTTCGGGCAAAAGCTCAATGCCAAATTCTACTTCTCGATATGGAGGTAGACCCGAAAGTTCTTCGGGAAAGACATCTAAAAATTCTTTCACCGTTCTCACACCTTCTACCAATAAATCCTTGGCATCCAAAGCACTGATGAAGGCTAGGAATGCTTCATTCCCTTTTCACACCAACTTTTCTGCCTTCAAAGCAGATACCACATTTGCCAAAAAGTTTCTTCGCTCGCCTATCATTATTACCTCCTCATCATCCACAGTCCTTATTGACATTCACTTTTCGGCACAATCCAATTGCGCCCGATGCTTCACCAACCAATCCATGCCCAAAATAAGATTAAACTCGTCGAAAGGTAATTCCATCAAGTCCGCTAGAAATATCTCTCTTTGAATCTCCAAGGGCACAACTCTAAACAATTTATTCACTATTACAGACTATCTTAAAGGACTAGTTACCATCATCTCTCTATCGGTAATCTCAGATCTATTATTTAGGTTTCCAGATATGGCACTAGCAATATACGAGTGGGTAGACCCGATATCTATCAAAGCAGTAACAGGTACATCAGAGATGAAGAACATACCAGTTATCACATCAAGTGCATCGCCGTCTTCACGATGCCTAACCGCATAGACCAATCCCGGCTGTCTTGCCCCCGTGTTACCTCTAACGCCATTACCTCGACCTGGTACACCTTGTCCACGTCCATTACCATTCCACCATGACCTGGTCCACGACCTCTCGGTGGCTGCTGAGTACCTCTAGCTTGCTGAGCATCAGGGTTACGAGCTTCCTGAGTCGTATCAGTCCATCGAGGGCAATTCTTATACTGATGATCCTTGGAACCATATTTAAAGCAGGCACCAATTTTCTTCCAACATTCTTTGGGTGTCATCTTCCATAGTCGGCACATTCTCGACTCTGATTGGTAGTCACAGGTGCTCTAGCTTGAGCGACTAGTCATTCCATGGCCTCTTTTGAAACCTTTTTAAAGGACCTGAGTACTTAAAATCCCTCTTGCGATCGATTTTTTCTCCGTCACGACGTTTTGAATTCTTAGCCTCTTGGCTATCTTAGCTTTCTCTACAAGCGAGGTAAAGTTCAGACTTGTTGTGGGGCTATCAGTACCGCAACTCATCATTCAGTCCATCCTCAAAGCGTACACAGCGCTCATGATCAGTCGGCACTATTGTACGAGCATAATGACTCAAGCGAAGAAATTACGCCTCGAAGTCGCCACCGCTTTACTTTCTTGAACCAAATTCAGAATTCCTTCCTCCGGGCATCTACATAACTTGTCCCGTACTTCCCTTGAAAGTAGCTTTAAAGAAGTCCCAATTAATCAATGCGGTCTCGGTGCCTTCTCGAACAAGAAGCCACCATTGATACGCCTCGTCTCTTAACAAGGACACAGCTCCTCTCGGTTTACGCTTTCGACGGTGCACTCCGATCATCCATAATTCATTCTCTGACCTCAAGCCAATATTACGCCACATTCAAAGCTACATCAGAGACACCTCTAAAAACTTCTGCACCACTAGCCTTGAGTCGTTTCGATATTGATCCACGAGCTACTGGCCCAGTTCTAGCCCCGGCTACTCTTTCTAAGACTCGCAACATTGCTTGAGTCAAAGCATTATCCTCATTCGCATGATCATGAGATCTAGTTGCACTCTTGAATGACGCAGGTGCATCCATTTTTGGCATATGACCTGGTGCTTCAGACGCAGCACCTCGTCCTCTACCACGGCCACGTCTACGCATCCACGACCACATTTTCTAGTGCTCATAATGACTAATTCGATTTTAATCTAATTACAAGTTTTATGATTCAGGATATTATTTCAATGTTTATTAACGATATTTTATGAGATATAAGAGATAGGGTTGTTTTCGCAATCACATCCTATAGTCTCGATCTCTATCGTTTTCAACACCTAAAACTAGAAGTTCTAGAGTGTTCCTATGATCTTATCACAATAATAAACATTTAATAAACAAATACTTACTTAACTTGGTGCCAGATGTTCGTGGTGCCATACTATTTTTAAAACATAAGGTCTAGAAATTTAAGTACTTTTTAAATAAAATCATTGATGAACCCAAACCACAGCCGAGTTTTGAAACTGGACTCTGATACCATAAAATATAACACCCCAAACCCGGCCTATGCATTAAGCCTGGGTTTTGGCATGCCACACAAATTGAACTTTGCATTCAAATCATCAACGATGTAGGAAATCAAATCTTCAAAACGATTAAGAGAATGACTTTATCGAAAATCAAGGTTTATTTGAAATCCATGATTAAAAACACAAGAGTTTATCATTTGATTTACAGAGTAGTAGTTGATTAAAATTTTAAATTTATTTAGTCAAATATTTCATCGAAGAGTTTTAAAAGAATTTCCTAAGTTTGGTGATATTTAAGAAAACCTTTATTCTATGCGAGAGTTTTAGAAAAACATTTATGAAAACTAAATCGGTCCAACTTAGGAAAACTAAAACATAATAAAATCCATCTGCATAATAAAATCCATGAAAATAATTAAAAAGGCCTTATTACATTGCCATCAAAATAGTACTTAATAAGAATTATTAAAGATGTTTTAAAGTTATATAAACCACCATTTGTAGTATAGCTTCCACACGAAGTCATCTCCAACCCAAGTCTCCATCAATTAATATTACCTGAGAGGGGTAAGAAAAAAATGGGGTGAGTTACTTAGAACTCAATGTGTAACCCACTTACCGTATTCACTAGGCCAAAACCATATAAACATATAATTGGGCTTGAGCCCATTTTACAAATGTAAATATTTATAAATCAAGTATATAAAAAAATAATAATGCATGTGATATGCAATTCCCAATGAAGCCTAATTTTCCATCCGCTACACACCACCCATACCAACCATCACACCTATGGGGATCAAGTCAACCCACCCCGCCAACACACCAATAGCAGGCTTTAAGCCAATTATAATATTTTTGGCAACAGGCCATTTATAAGATTTGTGGCAACAGCCATCTATAATATTTGTGGTAGAACCACCGATCTAGATTTTGGGAAGAGCCATCGTGATGAGTCACCGATCTAGATTTTTGGCATCAGCCTTTCTTCTCTTCATCAATTATCCCAACCCATGCAATCATGTATATAATAATGCATAAAAAATATTTGTAAGGTAATTTTAACAAAACCCATATTACAATTTATCAATTTGGCCCATTAGTCAAAATAGCAATTTGGCCCATTTAACGATCTAGCAACTTGGCCCATTTCATCTCATATCACATTTAGCTCTTGTATTAATATCATTTTTGGCCCATAAAGTAACATATTTAAATTTGGCCCATAAGCAACATATTTCAATTTGGCCTATAAAATGATATATTTCAATTTGGTCCATAAAACGGACATTTAAGGACATTTCGTAATTCGGCCCATTTAATACATGAGGCCTTTTCACAATTTCCACACTTGGCCAATTAATCAAAATAATCACATGGTCCAAAAATATCACTTCTTTCATGAGATAACCCATTAAGGGCAATTCCGTAATTTTTCCACAACTTCAATTTCGGTTTCAAGCATTCACATAAAAGTATTATTATAACGTATTTTTTTTCAATTTCACCGATTTATGATTTTTATTTTAACGCTTACGATATAGTAGAACCCATGAGATAAGTGTGAAGTTACACACCTGATTACGGTAAGAACTACACTTTCCCGCTCGTCGATACCCTCAGAATCTTGAACAACCACTATTTGCGATTTCTCTCCGATCAAAGGTTCAAAACCACGAGTAAACAATGTCTCGGGGGTACGTACGACTTCAAATAATTGATTTTCACCGGATGAGATTCCACAACCCGGTGGAAAGTCTCGATTCCCGAAATAGTCCTTCGCTTGAATTTAGGGGGAATAATAGAACCACCCCTCTTCCGAACACTATTAACAACCCTTTTCGTCCCTATCTTAATTGTCTTAATATTTTGAATGATCTCAAAAGAATCTTTTGAACGTTATGATCAAATCTTAAATGAACTTTAAGATTTCTCTGAAAAGATGATGATTCGACCCTTCCACTATTTCACGATGATCCAAAGTTTGAATAGAAGAATATGATTGAAAATAGATGTTATGAAGAATGAAAGATTCGGCTATGATGATGATCACAAACATTCGGCCATATAAGATAGATGAAATAAAAATATGTTTGTATGATAAGTAAAATGGAGAGGAAAAGAGAATATGGAGAAGAGAAAAGAGAGATGTTTAGGGACAATTGTGCATTCGGCAATGAAGAGAAAAAAAAAGAAGAAAAGAAATGGTCTTTGATAGCTATATGGTTTTGGTCACAAAGAAAATAGAAAAGTTTTAGAGAGTGATCAAATTAAGATCGAAATGGTCAAAAGAAGAAATGGCAAAAGCAACAATTGCTTCCTCAATGCTCATGGTATTCGGCTAGGGAGAGGGAAAATTAGAGAGAAAAGTTTGCTAAGACACCAAATGGTAAATGGAAAATATGCTCATCAAGCACCTAATCCTACCAAACCAACACCAAAATCCGCCATCCCCTTAGCCCCTATGCCATCCATGTTCATGGATAATTTGGCCATTCAAAATTTCCAAAACAAAGTCCTTGATTCATGCCTTATGTCCCCCTATCACCTTAAATCATGAGATTCTTTTGCTTAAACTTTTACTTACCTTTTCCTTTGGTCTTCTTGCCAAAAATGATATCCAACTCATCCTAATCCTTATCCATGACCGACACATTGAAAGAGAAACAAAATAAAAACAAAACTCAATGCACATTCAAGGATTGAACCTTTTCCTCAAGCAAACATACATGTGCCATATCACCTTGCTACTTGTTCATCTTATGCTAGTTTTTGACACTTAAATTTACTTAAACCTCAAAGTCACTTGATCCACTTCAATTAAGTACTCCTTACTAAAATTTTTTCTAATTTCGAATAATTCCCAAGTCTTCTCAAGACTATATTAAACATGCAAAATTTTAATTATACACAAGCTAAGCACCAAAACATGCATCATATCGATACTCAGATTTTTAGGATGTTACAATTAGATTCAACATGATGTAATTCACTTCTAATACAATATATTTTTGTTTACAATTCACCACTGCATCACATTGGGTTAACCAATCCATTCCCAATATCAAATCAAATTCATCGAATGGCAATAACATCAAGTTACCTGAAAAGTAATAACCTTTTACCATAATAGATAGTTTTTACAGACTTTATCCACCATAACACACTGGCCTAGGGGTTTGAAACTTTAACCAAAAATTCGATGAATTCAACAGGTAAATTTTTAACAGACACTAAGTTTGTACATATATATGAGTGTGTGGAACCGGGATCAATCAAAGTAGTAATTTCAATATCAGATAAAGAAAATGTACCAGTAATGAAGTCTGGTGTAGAGGCATCTTCTCTAGCACGAATAACATATGTTCTTGCAGGTGCTCATGCCTCAGATCTAACTATTGTATCCCTAGTAGTACCTCGACTACCATTAACATTATCGGGGTGACGGGGTGGTCTACCCCTCGAGACAAGATTACTAGGCTTTGGAGCTAGTTCTATTTCTTTTTCAACTCTTTATGGACAATCTTTGAGAAAATGATCAAGTGAACCACATCCATAACAAGCTCCACTTCTAGACCGACATTCCCCATAATAAAATTTGTTACAATGTTTACATTTTGGTTTGGGATTACCAACACTACCAACACTAGTCACAGATTGAGATGAAGACCTCGTGTTAGAACGTTGATAGCCCCACTCTCTTCCAGAATATCCAGTAGAGGTGGTAACATGATCATAATACTTTTTTAATTTCTTAGAAGCAAATGATTGTGACTTACTCATAGTTCTTTTCCAAAACCCAAGCTTCTCTTTCAGTTTGTTTCTTCTATTTACTTAATTCTTCAGCTTTATGGGTCTAGCTTTATGGGCTCGCTCGACCAGTACCACAAATTCCCTTATTTCAAGAATTTTGATCAAAAATTTGATGTCTTCATTTAAACCCTCTTCAAAGTATTTACACATCTCAACCACAGACTGGACCCATTCTCTTGCATATTTACTTAGATGAACAAATGCTCGTTCATATTCAGACACAGTCATATTTCCCTGCTTGAGTTCTAAAAATTCTTTCTTTTTCTAATCCATGAATCTCTAACTAACATATTTATTTCTAAATTTAGCCTGGAAAAATTTCCATGTAACATTCTCCCTGTGTACCACTGAAGTTAAGGTATTCCACCAATGATAAGCTGTGTCTTTCAGTAGAGATACTGCACATTTCAAACATTCGGCAGGTTTACAGGATAATTCATCCAAATAAACCATATTTATGATCATCATCTTAGTTCTAAATTCTTTTGCCCTATATTTACAATTTTATCTCCTGGGGCAGATTCTAGCGGGTTCAAGACTCGTGGTACCTCAAGAGCCAGTTGAGGAACAAGTGGGGGAGGTTATTGTATAGTAGGGTTTGTTCTTAGATACTATGTAAACCATTCATTCATCATTTAAAACAAGGCTTGTTTTGCCCCCTCACTTTGGACCTTAGATACGGGCCTATCACTACCAGATACAGAAACAACTCTTTGAATTGAAGCTGAAGCATTGCTCTCAGCTTCCTCGGATTCAGCTCTAACTCGATTAGACGATATTATTATATGAAAAACACATTTAAGATGATCATGAGACATCACATTATCACAATTTATATAATGTCATGTATAGTTAAACTCGTGTTTGTTACATTCAATCGAGAATAGGCTAAATCATAGCTCTGATACTACTAAATAAAACACTCCTAACCCATATCCAAAACCAGAATAGGGTTACAGAGCATTACCAAAACTTTCAGAATATTCACAAATATTTCATGTAAATTTCTATTCATTAACAAAGACTTTTCATATCGTCCCTTAAATGGACCCTCGAGGCCCAATACGAGCATTAGAATCAATCTGGGACTTAATCAAAACCTTTAAGAATTTTTCGCGAAATTACAAAAATTTTCCAAGTTGCAGGGCTCACACGCCCGTGTGGTCCGAGGGAAATGCCTGTGTGACCCTAGGACACGCCCGTGCTATAGGCCGTGTTTGACCCTTGTAACTCCCTGACTTGTGCACACGGCTATGACACACGCCCGTGTGATAGGCCGTGTGGTTAATTAAATTCTTTCGAAATTAAGTGTAGGTTTCACACGGCCAAGACACACGCTGTGTTCTAGGTCGTGTAGCACACATAGCTAAGACACACGCCCGTGTCTTTTCTCATGTGTCAATTTTGAGCATTCTATTTCTTAAAATTTAGGTGCAGGGGACACACAGCCTAACGACACGCCCTTGTACTAGGCCGTGTGTCACACAGTCAAGACACATGCTCGTATAGACAAAATAAAGCCATTTCTAGCTTCAATTCTCACCCAAAACCATACCAATGTCCTGCACTAAAACTCACATCCAAAGACCAACCATTTCAAGCATTCAAATTAAGCAAACTTTATCATTCCACAAGACATATCATTACATGCATACATGTTTATAATCTTACATTGGTTTAATCCATATGCTAGACATAATTTGATCAATTACATAACATATATGAGACTACCATATTATGACATTACAATTACATCAAAAAAGCTAGTAATAGTTATTCCAATGGCTAGATTACAAACATAATTATCAAGCCATTAATGGCCAAGTTGTCCTATACATGCTATTATACCAAAACGATTTTACTATATATACCCAAAATAAACTAATAGATAGTGTGATGATGCTCCAATGATCTCCAGCCGTTCGCGAGCTTCCGAGCACTATAAAACAAGGAAAATAAAACGGAGTAAGCATTACATGCTTAGTAAGTTCATATAACGGAAAACTAAGCTTACCAATCCTGTTTATTAAATGTAAGCATACAATAACATGTTTTCCATCAACTTGGAAAAATTGCCTAAATACAAACATTCAATCAAACATGTTAGTCACAAAATTTTCATATGCATCAAGTAAACATAGATGAGCTCATCAGGTTATATTCCTTCAAGGCATTATCATTCCATCTCATAATTCTCTCATCTTGCCAAAAGTTTTGTCCGTTGAACCATTGAAGTTCCGATGGATGCTCAAGTGGAATACTTGAGGTGTACGACACAATAACCAGTCAATTCTTTTTCAAGAGTACCCATTAGGGCACTTTATCAAGGAACACACTCTCGAGCCACATATTGTATAATAGGATTGCCAGTCCAAGCTAAATCCTTTATTTAACGTATGCTCAGAAGAGCTCAATTAGGTTTACCAGTTCAGGTTAAATCCTAATTGTAATGTATACTCGAGAGGTATTATATCAAGATTACTCGTCGGGGCTAAATCCTTTCTATAACGAGGTTAATAGGATTACTCATCCAAGCTAAATCGTCATCAACAAATGCAGACTTCATGCATTCTGGGAAAGCACATATATCCATCAAAATTCAATATTCAAACGGAACTTAACCCTTTTTCAACCATTTCAAGCATGGATTCATTATTATATCGTAACATCCAAGCAATTCACATAAATAATAATAACATATAAGGACTCAAGTTTTGAATTCCATAGTTATTTAATCCTTATTGCTACTAGAATTCAACTTTTGCATTTTATGCGATTTAGTCCTTCTCGTAATTAAGCACATAATCAGTAAAATTTTCTTACCTGAACTTTCACATGAAATTTCTAACATATTATGGACCATGTAATAAAATAAAAATAAATTTTATTTTCGGATCGAATTTGTGGTCCCAAAACTACTATTTCGATTTCACTGAGAAATGGGTTGTTACAAGACCATCCCGAGTCAATGATGATGCAAAACAATTTGATGAAAATTTATATGATTTTATTAAAGAATTAAAAGTTTTATTTTAGTAATTTTCATCAATACTAGTTATTTTGACAACATATTGAACTAACACCAGCTAAAGTTAGAGGTTAGTTGCATATTTGGATGGTAACCAAATAATATATGAGCTCATGTATCACATGTGTGCAACCCAAAGCTTGTGAAATTATTTCTTGAAATAATTTTATTGTGCACAATCTCTATAGTATGCAATTTGTGCTAACAATGCTGGTACACTATATCCCAAGCTTGATTTTAGTAGTTTTAGTTGGGATAATATTAAGTTGTCTATGTCTATTTATGTTATACTTAAAATAGTTAGCAAAACTATGGCTCCATTTAATTGTTTAACCATTAATATAAGAATAGTTTTACAATAAGCATGTAATTTTATTTGCATCAAGACCAACATGTAAGAAATATTTGTCTCATGAGAATTGATTTTCATTTATAAACTAATAGATTTCATCTAAGAATATTTGGATGTGTAATATCTATTTTATGTTCCACCATAACGCACTAAGATGGATGATCAAGTATGAAGTTGATAAATTTTAGAATTTTCATTAAATGTGAAAAAGTTGAACGGAGATATATTTATAATTTTGAAAAAGTATTGTCATGTTACAAATTTTCTTAGTATTAAGGGAAGACAAATTGGTTAAATAATTATGTCATCATATTTTTTGTGATCATCACTAGTATTATGTGCACAAAGTTTGAATGATAAAATTATTTGTCAAGCATATTTAGTGATGACATTTAGAGATTGCAAATACTAGCTGATACATATACCAGCTAAAATGCTCCAAATAATTATATGTCTCAGGAGGACAATGTGATAAAAATAAGTCTTGGGCATGCTAGAAGCATGACAAACTAGTCGATTCCATAAAATGAAAAATTCTTGAAAGAAAGGAAAAAGAAATGAAGATGGTCATATGCTAAAGGAGGCGGGTACTCATGAAGAGACCCAATGCATAACTTTTGATAAAACCCTAAAAGAGGTTCAGATACTTGAAATTATGAATATAATGGAATATCTCAATCAGTTATGTCATAACTAAATATGATGGAGCTAACAAAAGGAAATTATTGTCGACAATGATAATATACATAGAATACTTCAATATTATGGAAAAGTGGAGATCTTGAGTGAAAATATATTTGAAAGCATTGAGATGAGAAAAAGTTCTCAAAATAAATAAACGCTTCTACTATAACTTATGAAATGCGTCTCGGACAAGAAGTCCAAACACCCGAAAGGTGCAAACTCAAGGGGAGTACATGTTAGCATAATAGCGAAAAAAATACAAGTCATAATATATAGAATTTACTTGTAACAAGAATGTTCACAAGACACTTGGTTTTTGTTATAAAAAAATGATTAATTTGTGATGAATGCAAAAATCAAATAAAGTTATTTATTTATGTCTAGTGAATTTCTATTCAACTGATATAAATGATTTGATAATATTGATGCTCAAGCATAAAACTCGAGTTTCAAAAGAAAATCATTGGAGTTCCTGAAGAATTTCCAAGAGAAATACTTATTCAATAGATAAACTTTATAATGAAAGTATATCTAAGAATGAAAATTTGTCTCGACATGAAGATAAGTGTTTAATAAGGACAAATTGTTACATAATGATATTATAAAGAATTACTATTAAGGATCCATAGTATTTATATAATTAAAATTAATCAAGCTAATTTTTCATGTAGATCGGAGATATTGAAAAGGAATACAAATGGTCAAATAATAATGTTATAAAACGATGGTCCTAAAGTACCATTTCTTTATATGCTCAATGCACTCACTGTATTGGTAATAGTGAACGATACAATTTATCATGCTTTATAAAGTTGTTGACGACATCTAAAGCATGAGAATGCAATTGAATTTTATTGCTATATTGATACACATCAACAAAATTTTTTGTATATGTTGATAATTTACTGTTCATAAATAATATTGAATGACTTAATTTTGAGTTATAAAATGATGTTCAAATAAGGGGGAGCAAAATATGCACTATTGTAACACCCCTCACCCAATGCGAAGAATAATCGAGAATTCAATTAGGCACTCCCTACTGCTACATTTGAGAAGTTAATGGATTGCGCTGTTTTAAAGATCTTAAGTGATGATTATATGATGGGGAGTAAATTAGCACTACATTTTTCTTTTAAAGTTGTGACATACTATTTATCAAAGGATTATGTATTCTTTTTTTCCTTCACTAGGATTTTGTCCCACAGGGTTTTTTCTAGTAAGGTTTTTAATGAGGAATATCCTTTATACAATGAACATCCAAGGAGGAGTGTTATGAATGCTATTAAGTGGATGTTCAACCTTTCACCTTTCATCTTCCTTAACAGTTCACCTTTCATCTCTTTGTAACCCTTTCCTATTTATGTATTAGAAAATAAGAGTCTAATCTCCTATATATATATATATATATATATATATATAGGAGTATACTACTTGTAATAATGATAGAAAAGAAGAGAAATATAATAAAAATCCTATTATTCTCATCTATTATTCTTGTGTTATTTGTATTATTATTACTATTTTATAACAATTAATTCATTTTAAATGTTATTTTGAGTATTTTATTGAAACATTCATACCACTTTTAATTTATCTTCCATGCTTTAAAAATCAAAATGTGAATGCTATTAATGCCATTTTTTTAAAGATGTGAATGCTATTATTCTTTTGAAATAATTTAGACAAACTTTCTTTATCTAGATAGAATATTATAAATGTTAGTTTTAGTAATTTTATTGAATTTTAGAATGCTTAATTAGATATATTTTATATTTTTACGCCCTCCCTAATAAATAGGGGCAAAAGAGATATATCGATTAATTTTGCATACTAAATTACAAATAATTCTTTGATTATTTTCATTAAACACCTAATAAAATTTCAATTTTTATTTAATATTGAAATTCTAATTCCATTGAATTTTTAAACTCCAATTAAAATTTTAGTTTTTTTTTATTTCATATAGAACTTTTAATTGCATTGAATTTTTAATTACTTTGTTATTCATTATAACTTTTGGTTATTATTTTTACTATAAATATTTATTAGTATATATTAAGTAGTCAACTTTTTACAAAAAAAAATTCTTTTAATTACAAATTCATTCTAGAAATATTTGTACTTTTTCATTGAAAGAGAAGCTAAATCTGATTATTAGATCAAACTCCATTACCACAATTTCTTAATGTGTAACACCCAAGTCCGGCCTAGAAGTTTAAGCCAAATTTGGATGAATTACACCAACATAGTAAAAACGTACTTCTTTTCAAATTTAAAACCAAAAATTCATTTTAGTCAATTTAGATGATTTTTTTAGTTTCGTTTTAAACTTGGCAGATACTAATGAGTTTATAAAAAGAAAAATAAGACAAGTCCAAAACAGATTACAAATCCAAAGGATTAAATTGTAGTTAACTCAGTGCAAAACAATCCGAGCTCCCGCACGCTATCCGATCCTAAATCGGATGCCTTCCTGACAAATAAAAGTAAGACAAAGGGTGAGTCACCAAACACCACGTATAACCAAACTTAAATACAAATAAACAAAATGTGATATATAAATCATAGCAATGCAAGCATTTGATAACACTAGTATAACCAGTACGAAATAGATCTAGAGTATCACAGAGATTTCAACAGAGGTAGTATAGCAGAACAAGGCAAAACAGAATAGAGTAGAACAACGCAATTCAAATAGAGTAGAACGAAACGGAGTAGAGCAGAACAAAGCAGAGCAAAATGAAGCATGTATGCTTATCCAGATGTTGTATTTTCAATAGATTAGAATGCAAATTTATCAAAACAGTCTTCCCAAACTCCGCTACACACCAAAATAGAGTTCTCCCCCGAACTCATCCATCCAAACACACTAATAAAGTCATCCCAAGTTGCCCAACAATGATGAAATGCCACCCCTGGTTGCCCTGCAAAAATGGCTTATCAATATGCAGTTAAACTGCCAATCAAATATATGTGGTCAAACCACTATAGTGCAGTTAAACTGTCGGAACCGAAGTGTGGATAAACCACAAGATAATGTAGATCATTAAACTGCCAGAAACTTCTTTACTTCAACCCAAGTCCCATGCAATGTGTCATGGCATGCTTATGGAGAATCAGAGTAATGAGCATGTAAGTCATGCTATCTCTCAATAATAGAATCAGTAAATATGGGAGTCCATGTTTTGTAAAATAGACTTATCAAACCTCAACGGACCATATCAAATTTTCCATGAAGTCACATGTAGGGTTATAAATCAGAATCAGTAACAATCAATCTAACATGTTCAATTATTGCATACTCTTCATCAACAGAGCAACGCAGAGGTGTACCAACAAACTTAACAGAATACATATCATACCTGATAATCTGCACACATAGACAATAACACATTACATTCTAACGGATCCTACTCACTTAGGTTCAAACATAACAGATATATGTACATATCAAAAGTTGTTCATCATCAGTCTAACACATTTAGATATCGCATATATCATCCGTATATCAGTCTTAAAGGATCATATAGTCCTCTTATGATCAAATTCAAATCATAAATACATTATGAGGCCAATTCTCGTGTTGGGCAACACTCATGGCATCAAAAATAAGGTTCAGATCCTATTCATATGCCACACAGCTTGGACACACGTCAATGTCCTTCTCCGTGTGGGTCACACGGCCTGGGCACATGCCTATGCCCCTAGCTATGTGGTTCTAAATTATAAATAGTGAGTTACACGGCCTGGGCAGATGCCCATGTCCCCACCCATGTGACCCACAAGGCCTAGACACATGCCCATGTCCTTGCCCGTGTGGCTTATATGGCCTGGCACATACCCATATCCTTGGCCATGCGGTTCTAAAGCGTAAACAGTGAGTTACACAGCCTGGACACACGTCTATGTCCTTGCCCATGTGGCTCACACGGCTTGGGCACACGCTCATGTCCCTAACCGAATGGCATCGACAATCTCATTTTTCGACAACTAAAAACACAAAGAAGAGGCGGTTTGGAATACACCTGATACGGGCTCGATATAGGAGCAACAAGGATGAATTCCTATCCCAAAATGACAAGCAATTGTCCAATAAATAGATCACTCACAGTCAACTCACTAAAAACTAACATTTTAAAATTGAAGTTACATCGAAGAACTTTCGACACTAGAACTTAAATCAAACTTACCAGCCAGCGAATTGAACTAAAAGGAGAAGTTATATCGCGTATAGAATCAGCTTAATGTAACATAGCAAAAAGAAATAAATGTTTTTTCCATCACCACCAAAGGCGATGACCCCGTTACTATAACCTGTGAAAGAATTTGGGTGTTATAGGTTATACTAACAAGGTCATCTAATCATCGTCAACTTGGACCTCGAGTTGCAATGCAATCCCATCTTTTCATGTGATGACTCCATACTCATATGACAGATGGAATTTGTAGGTTACCGAGCTCCACGACATCATCATGAACCCAAACACGACTTAAAACTATAACTATGTCTCCTTCAAAGCTAGAGAGAAATAAATATTTAAACCCTAAGATTTCAACACGTAAGAAAAAGAAACAAAACAATTTAAAAGAGACTAAAATATAAGTGAATAGGGGATAAGAAGACCATTTATATAGGGGATGGGAGGCGTAAAAAGGGAAATATGTTAATTTATCCAAAGAATCCCAAATTGCAATGTATGAGATTTATCTCTAGAATCCCAAGTTGTATGGGCACAAAAGTAATCAAATTGGGCTGGGTGTTGAAATGGCCAAAGAGAAAATGCTCTATACAGAGGGCGTTTTCATCTGACATGACAGTGAAATCACTTTTTACAAGATGCGTTTTCACCGCCATGTCAGATGAAAACACCTCCTGTAGGGAGCGTTTTCTCTCTAAGCATTTCAACCACCAAAGTTGATTGTTTCTGAACCCCTGCAACTCGGGATTCTCAAAAAATACCATTGCAGGGGAGAATTTTCTTCCCTATAAATTTCATGTACGTCGGTTTAAGAGCTCTATAAAATAAACTCAATACAATCCATTAAGTTTCCATACTGACCTTTGAAGCAAATTGTTGATCTTAAGGATACTTGCATCAGGATTTATTGGTGTTGTCATGAAAAACTTGTTTTTTGTTCCTACGTTGTTGTCTAAGCAAAAGTAATTCGTTAAATTACGTGTAGGTTTAGGAATTTGGGTGATGATAACTATATTTTTTACAATTTTCTCGACTTTAAATGTGTGGAAAAGGCTATTTGGTTCAAGATGAGCAGACGAGTCAAAGCTATTATCCATTACAACAGTCAAATTTTTTAAATTGAAATTGGAGCCGTTTTTGTATCAGCTCAATCTGAAGATCTGGCATTCAACCAGAGCATAATGTTAAATGAGCTTCAAACAAGGATTAAGCACAAAGCAGGGATGTGAAGAAGAATTTTGAGCTTGAAATGTAGATATCTTTTGTCATTGGACCCTGTTAGATATGTTATTTTTTATATCACAAGGGACAGTGATCTGAAAACGGTGATCGAATCCCATTGCTCTAGTGGGAATGTTGTACTAAAGTTACATGCCGACTTCGTCAAAGAGGAAAAATGTGGCCCAAGCTCAATTACACTGTGTCCACAATATTCCACACTAGATCACGAAGCTGAAAGTCTTACCGCACGATTGTGCAATGGATTCACATCATTGCTGCAAAGCTCATACAAGGACACCCCGAAATCGCCATTAATGGTGAGGCATTATTTTCCCTCGATAACAACTTCAGGGGACAGTCGAGCATATTTGGTCACCAGGCCTACGACACACCCACACGACATTCTGCCGGTGCCTTTGATTTTAACTTCGGCACGCTGGTGTTTAACACCAGTAACATTCGCACTGGTATACCATCAAGTTACTAGAGTGGGCCAAACAAAAGTGACTTTGGGATTGACATCGGATTTACAAGAAAGGATTATCTACTCTCGACAACCTCGATTGGCGAGGGCACATCCAACCTTAGACTTGCAACCAGGGTTGATAACTAAGAGGAATAAGAGAACGAAGAAACAAATAATGACCCAATAGAGGAGGTTGGCCTCGATGATGTGGAAATTATAGTAATTTTAGAACCGGATCCCATTCCTACTGAACTAAAAGATGATGGATCTGACGGTGAAACTTCAAACATTGCTCGATGGGATGATCCAGGTTTCACAATGTATAAACCCCCACCCCACATGCATACTCTCGATCTTGCTACTGAATGAGGTTTAGAATTCCCAAACCTTCCTCATAGAAGAACATGGCATGTGACTTCGTCAACAAATTTTGGCCATTTGGAGGTTGGGATGGAGTTTGACTCCAAAGATGCTTTTGTAGCTATAGTCAAGCGGTATAGCATACAGCTTGGTGCCAACTTCACCATTACATGCTCCCGATCAAATAAATATAAGGCAAAGTGCATAATGCATGGAACAGGATGTCCATTAAAAATAATGGCATTTGTGAGGAAGAAGTCGATTCGAATGATCAGAAAGTTTATCGTGCCACGTACATGTGTTGTAGCTGGTATGTATCATGGTTAATAACATCGACTCAAATTCTGACCTTTTTTTCCAACATTCTATTACATATGATAACCTAATTTATTTGTTTTTCAGGCATATCGAACAATCATCTGAAATTGGATTCAAACATGATATCAGAATTTATATTACCCATGGTCAAAGCGAGTCATAAGATTTCGGTTTAAGTTTTCTCGTACACATCCGTAGTGATTTCGAGTACACTGTGTCTTACCACAATGCATGGTTGGAAAAATAGAAGACATTGGAGAATATGCATTTCCGGTCGGAGAAATCCTACAATGAGTTATGGCAATTGGTACTGGAGTGATATGTACCAGGTTCCGTAATCGAGTTGCAAATGAAGCCTGTGTATTACAGTGATCTCTTGGTCCCTGGAAAAAGAGTTTTCTATTGTTTTTTTGGAGTTTCAAGCAATACATAATTGCATTCCGGTACTGTAAGCCACTTGTCCAAATTGATAGCACATTTTTGTACGGAGATGTCGCCAACTCCAGTGTGAGAAATGGTTCATGTGTTGGCAAGTAATCGTACCTATGCTTAGGATTGCTCAAATTTTAGTTTAAACCAAATTAATTGACCGAAATGATCTAATTTGGTTAGTCAGTTGGTTAACAAATCTAATTCGGTCGGAGGTCGGTTAATAATTTTTTGGAAGTTTGGTTATCAATTAATTTGGTTCGAAATCAAATAATTAACTGAATTAACTGAAATAAATAATATATAATATATAATATATAATATATTTTTTTATTAGCAATGTACTTTGAACTATTATTTTTATATTAATTGAAATAAATAATATATTTTTGAACTATTAAAATAAAGAAAATGAACATTATCAATTTTTATATGTTTTATATTTATTTTAACCAAAAAACATATAAATTTTGTTTAATTCAATTAAACGATTGAATTAATCAAAATATTTCGGTTTGTTAATATTTTTGAAAAAATTTCAGTTCGGTTAACAGTTAAAGGATTAAAAAGTTTGGTTAATTCGATTAATACTAGTTTAGTTTTGTTAATCGTTTAGTTAACCATTTGAACACCCCCTACCTACGCTACCAAATCTTGATATACTTCTCGTGGAATGTTGGCCAATCTTCCTCGAGTCTCTCCCGCAAGTTGATATTGTGTAGGTCATCGAGCTCCTAGGATGGCGACGGAATACGTTACGTACACCTGAACTGCCGCATCACTCGATGGAATTCGTGTATCTTGACCATTGCAAAAACGATCAATGACACTTTGATGTGTCAGATGTTGCGATTGGCTAAAAATTTGACCGAGACACATTCTTGAATCCTCGGATCCACATATGACATCCATACAAACTGCAGTACTAATTTATAAATTTTAACATGTGCCTAATATTTAATTACAATTGCTGGAATAAAAAATCTATAACTTTGAAATTCATAAACTAACCTCATCTTCAATTTGTTGATCTAAAGCTACGGATATCCTTGAGCTCGGTCGGTATGCTGCGTTGTGTCTCGTAGGGTTGTTCCACCTATTCAAATAATATGTTATTTCAAAATTATAAAAATGAAAAATAAAAACATTAATAGTATTATCAAATGAATTTTACTATATTTTGAGTAGGAATTCACGAGGGAGTTCCACTTTGAGGTGTAAAAATGGTAGTCGATACCATGCTCACGATTGAAACAGGAGCATGCAATCATCGATTTCGGGTTTTTCTGGTTCAGCTACTTGACACATTTATTGGTAAAATGTTAGTCGATATCATGCCTTGTAGGACACGTTTTCTTCTTTCTCTTGAAAGTGTTCTTTGTAAGATGCATTTCCCTTTCTCTCTCCAAACACAACGTAAATCGATAAATTTTTAAAAAATGACATACATTCTCAATTAAGTTTTCTTGAGCATATTTGTAAAATTTTTTAAGGAAGTAAATAGGGTTAGTTTTGTCTTTTAAAATAGAGATAAAATGTTAAAATTTTAATTCATTCATTTTAAAGTTTATTGAGTCTTAGCTCAATTGGTATGTGTATTGTTGCCAGTGTAAGAGGATGTCGTAACCATTTTTTTGATAAAACAGGAAACGATGCGGTCAACTCGGGTTCTGAAAATGAAAATAAAATGGGAGTCACCACCGATCTTTATTTGATGAGGTGTGATCGGGTCACCTCGTAAATCGGTTGTTTTTAATAAATAATTTGATTTATCAAAACAACAATTTTTGTCTACGAAATCTAGAAAACAAGTTCGGGAGTCGGTTACGCACGAGGAAGGGTTAGCACCCTCGATACGCCCAAAATTGGTACCAAATTGATTGATCGATGTCCTAATGTTGAAAACTTTGAAATGATTCGAAAATAGATACTTTTTATTTCTAAAACTTGAAGGGATCGGAAGGGACGTTAAGACTCTCTTATTTTCGAAGAGATAAAGCATTGTGTCCAATAAGTTAGGGCGCAATACTTTAGACTTCTGAAACTAAGCTCGCCTTTTAAAACTTAGTTTATATTTGAAGAGGATCTCCCGTCATTTGTCAAACGAGAAATCAGAACCTAGTAAGTTAGGGCTCGTTTTCTCGAAGGTCCAAATTAGGAATATTGCCCCTATTTTAATAAAAAAAAATTTATCCGAAGTATCTAGATGTCGAGTCCAGTAAGTTAGGGCGCGACATTTCAAATTTCCGAGATTAAATGTTTTGTTTAAAATTTGAATTGCGATTTTAAAAGGGACATCCCGTTGTTTAGCTTAAACGAGAAAAAACTAGAACCCAGTAAGTTAGGGCTTGATTCTCTCGAATCGCTAATACAGAATATTGGTCGTTATAAAAATTGAGATGTCGGGAAGGATTAGTGAGACGAATGATGAGAATATTGATAATAACAAATAATGAATAATAATAATTTTGGGAATATATATAAAATAGGTAAAATATATGCATATTGAGAAATAATATAATGATAGTAGTAATATGGGATATATTTATATATATATATGAAAAAGGTAATATACATAAAATAAGTGAGATATTTACATATATATGAAAATAGTATAATATTAATAGCGATAATGATAATGCAATGATGAAATAATAATAACGAAAACAACAAGCAATAAATAGAATATTTATTGATAGCAATAAAGTAATATAATAATAGTAATAATATAGCAATATAATATATATGTGCATAGATATAATAGTAGTAATAATAATCTAGCAATAACGATAATACAATAATAATAACATAGTAATAATAATAATAATAATATATATATAAAATGATAATATAATATTAGTAATAGTGTAATACCAACAATAATATAATAGGTAATAATAATATATATGTACATAAAAATATGATAATAATATTAGTAATAAAATAATAAACAAACAATAGTACGATAAAGAAAAAAGACAAAAATTATTGCAAGATCAAATAAAAATTATGAAATAATATAGCAAATGGGCCAAATTGAACTTAAAACAGAATGGAAGGTGTTAATTTTGGTAAAATGGGTGCTGTGGGGGGTGAAATTATAAATCAAACAAGCTTCGGGGGTCAATTTGTAAATAAAACGAGGTTCAGGGGCTAGAAAAAACACACGCGTAAAAGGTAGGGATCAAAAGGGCAATTTTCCCAGCAAATTAAACGCAGCACTTTGAGGGAGGACCAAATTGAGAACCAAACTAAATGGTCGGGCCAAATTTTGAAATAATAAAAATCTAATTAAAAATGAAAAAAATGCGGAAGGGTTAAAAGTGTAATTAGCCCTTCCCTTTAAAAACACTGTGGTCTTTTAGGCACGGGTCGGATTCGGGTCGGGTCGAGTGAAACGACGTCGTTTTGGGCATTAAAGGCCAGCTCCAAAACGACGTCACTTTGAGGGGCTATTTAAGGCCCAAAAATCAGAAAAAAAATTCATTTGAGCTGCTTTTTAAAAAAAAAAAATCTAATCCTTCTTTGTTTTTTCTCTACAGGGTCGAAGGGGAAAGAGATTTTCGGCGAGCTCCAGTCCGGCGTTCCGGCAACGCGCCGTCGCTCCGGCGACACACCGTCGCTCTGGCGCCACTGCCGACCACCGCGTACGGTGGCCGAAAAAGGTAAAATTTGGTATTTTTCCCTTTTTTTATATCTTCAACATATATATATGTGTAAAAAAATAGTAAAAGAAAAAGTTTTCAAAAATAAACGTAAAATAATCACCTCCTTTCGGTTTCTGTTTTGATTTTTGGTGGATTAATGCTCAATATTGCTAGTTTGGTTTGCCTCTGTTTTGTATTTGCAGATCTGTTTCTTTTTTTTTTTTGCGCTTGAATCTCTGTTTTTATTTTTTTATCCCAAAAAAGAGGTCCTTACAAATAGATTTCGATTGGCTTTTTATAGCCAATTTTTTACAATTGATTTCTCTCTTTTCTATCATTCTATCACTTTGTTTTTTTAATGCTGCAGGAGCTTGGGCGGTGGCCAGTGGGCTGGTGGCAGGCAAGTGGAACAAGTGGTGGCAGAGAGTAGAGGCTAGGGCGGCGGCTAGGTAGAGCAAGTGGCTAGGGTTTTTTTCTTTTTGTTTTTCTGTTTAATTGACTTGGGTTTGGGCTGCTGATGGGGCTGATTGATTTGGGCTAAGGTTTGGGTCTGGTTTATGGGCCACTCTGGTTTGGTTTAATAGTGTAAAATGGGCTTGTAGGCCTGGGCAAAATTGGGGTTGTACAGCTGCCCCTCTTCGCTCGTTGTCGTGTAACGGGAATAGAGCAAAGACTTTCAAGAAAGACTAATTTTACTCGGTCCGCTAAGTCTTTGACTTCTTTGGTACCCCTCTTCTTCAAGTAGCCTCATTCCAGTTCACCATATCTTGTTGTTTCGGTCCACTTCACTACTGCAACTTCAAAGGTATAAGATTATTCATTTTAATCTGCTACTTCGATCTGCTCCTACTATCTTCGATATGCTCCCCGCAATATCAGGAATGCCAGACTTACTATCTCCGATCTGCTCCACTGCAAACTCAGGGACCACCGGTGATATCTTGATCCGCTTCGCAACTTCGGAAGGTCAAATCGCTATCTTCAATATGATCCCCGCAAACTCGAGACCACTAGATTGATATCTTGATCCGCTTCTCGCAACTTCGGGAAGGTCAAATCATTATCTTCAATTTGATCCTCGCAAACTCGGGGACCACCGGTGATATCTTCGATCCGCTTCCGCAACTTCGGGAAGGTCAAATCTGCTATCTTCAATCTGATCCCCGCAAACTCGGGGACCACGGACTGATATCTTTGATCTACTTCCGCAACTTCGGAAGGTCAAATCTGCTATCTTCAATCGATCCCCGCAAACTCGGGGACCACCGGTGATATCTTTGATCCGCTTCGCAACCGGGAAAGTCAAATATGTTATCTTCAATCGATCCTCGCAAACTCGGGGACCACCAGGTGATATCTTCGATCCGCTTCTGCAACTTCAAGAAGGTCAAATCGCTATCTTCAATCGATCCCTGCAAACTCAGGAACCACCAGACTGATATCTTTGATCTGCTTCCTGCAACTTTAGGAAGGTCAAATATGCTATCTTTAATCTGATCCCTGCAAACTCAAGGACCACCAGACTAACATCTTCGATCTGCTCCACTACAAACTCAAGGAGACAAGATCTGTCATCTTCATTCTTCTTCCTACAACATCAGGAATGCCAAATCTGTTAATTTCAATTTGCTCCCTGCAACATCAGGAACGCCAAATCTATTGTTTTCAATCTGCTCCCTGCAACATCAGGAACACCAGACTTGCTATCTTCAATCTACTCCACTGTAAACTCAGGGAGACAAGATCTGCCATCTTCAATCTGCTCCTTGCAACATCAGGAGCGCCAAATCTATTATCTCAATCTGCTCCCCGTAACATCAGGAACGCCAGACTTGCTATCCTCGATCTATTCCTGCAACATCAAGAATCGCCAACTCTATTATTTCAGTCTGCTCTCTGCAACATCAGGGATTGCCAACTCTGTTATTTCAATTTATTCCCTACAACATCAGGGATCATCAACTCTGTTATTTCAATTTGCTCCCTGCAACATCAGGGATCGTCAACTCTATTATTTCAATCTACTCCCTGCAACATCAGGGACGCCAGCCTTGCTATCTTCGATCTGTTCCTGCAACATCAGGAATTGCCAACTCTATTATTTTAGTCTGCTCCCTGCAACATCAGGGATGCCCAATCTGTTATCTGGTCTTTGGTCTGCCCCACTAGGGGGCAATATTTGAAATCTTCGATATTGCTACATCGTCCTCTGGGGAATTCATCATGTAGAATTATTGTTACGTGCTTATGCAAATGATGAGGATGCTATGATCAGAACAACACAAATGTTCCTAACTACATGTGCTATGGCCGACATTTACATGAATGCCATGTCATGAGAATGATTGAGATGCAATGATCGTAGTAATTTGAATGCTCCTACCTAAATGGTATCATGGAGGACATTTGTATGAACGCAGAATGTCATGATAATGATTCTTTGTTAGAAAAGTATAAGGATCAGGATGCAATGATCGCACGTTCTTAATGATGATGAGTGAATAAAAAATGAAATGAGCCCCTTTCATGCCTAGGGTTGTCACTGCTCGTCATACACCAGAGTTGTACGATGCTACTATCTCGCTCTTGCTGGTACCTTTGCCAGAAACTCTAAGAAACAATCATATTTTGCTCAAATAAGTTGCCCTAATATAACTTCAAGGTCCACTCCACGGCACCTATAGGACTTTAAGGCTTACCTTCTTCTGACCATCCCATTGCGACTTAAGGGTATAGAATTTGTGTCATCTTTGATCCATCCCACTACGACTCAGGGGTATATAATTTGTAAACAATTTGGTTTACTGTACCTTACCATTCTCGGGGGTCGTGACCAAGTGTGCACGCATGATCCTAACATGGATACAAAATATCATTTTCGCGCAGATGATTCCCCATTTACACATGGGTTAACATTGCCCTTTTTTTGTCGAGATCATCATTTTTTGACAAAATTCGAAGAGATAGCCTCAGTTCAGACTTTTCTTCCACCATTATTTCTATCCCTTAAACTCGAGGAATTTTAAGCAATAGTCCTATTTGATTAGGTACTATTTAGAAGTTTCCAAAATAATATGCGAAACTTCTTTCGTGAAAGTGTCGTTAGTCCATTAATCATTATTTCAATGCAAAATGCTTGAAAGAGATGATAACTATGGATGAGAACGAAACTAGTTAGGAGCATAGCTCGAAACAAATAGGTTAAAAAAATACAAATGCAATTACGAATGAAATTTTATTGGCAGTGTATTTTGCAAGGAAAATAACTACAAATAACAAAAATGGGTAAAATGGAAGCTAGGTGCCCAGATATCGCAGCATGAGCTTCTCTGTTCAAACTTCTTGAGGACCATTTTAGGCTCAATATGTGTTTATAGGATCCAGAGTACTTTTTCGATGCCCCGATACGCAAGATACTTCTTCATTGTTAACTCAAGTGCAGCACGACTACCGTATGCCTCACTTCGATCAAAGTTTGAGCTGCCCCTCTTGGGTTTTCAACTCAAATCCCCTTTGGTCTCAAGGCGCCCTTTACGGGTTTTCGTCTTGGCCTCTTATTTTTCTTCTTTCTTTATTCTTCTTCTTCTTTCTTTTTCTTTTCTATTTTTTCAAATCTAAACTCGTAGGATTGGGCATGTCCTTGCCGTCCATCTTGGTTAGTATTCATTTTCCCCGAACAGGCCTTTTTTGTTGCATAAGGCTTTTACTCTTCCTCTGGGGTTCATTTTGATTAGAAGAATCCTTCTTAATGCAGGTCCTTTGTGCGAACCTTTTTTGTCGTAAGCCTGTATCCCCCTTTTTTGGTATGTTTGACCATGAATACTTTCAATCAAGCTTACTGTAGACGTTCTATTTCATCCAAAAAGAATCTTAACTTCCAATAATTGTTCATTTTGTGAACCAACGAGAAGGACGTTGCCCCGGTGAAGGTCTTCGCCAACACTCACAAAACACAGAAGGTGAATGGTAACTTCTCTATGCCAAGTTTTACAAATATCAGTTGTTTTCAAAAATTTGAATGGTTTTTGGCTGTCTTGCTACATTGATATGGTGTCTGATCTTTGAACAGACTGTAAATTAGTGCCATCATGTTAAACACATTTCTTCCGGGCATTCTTTATTGTCACTCTCTTTTTATTTTTTTCTTTTTTTCTTTTCTTTTTTTTGTTTTTTTTTTTTTAATTTGAATTTGAATTTGAAATTGATGACTACTGACTTTGTAATTTTGGCATATGAAGTGACCTTCACCCTCCTAGTGAGGTAACCAAAGGCCATGAATACGAATCGATGTTGGCTAAAAGCTTTTGAGGAGACTGGCTTGATAGTGTCCATGCCTTACGTATAAGAATCTATGAAGAAATAGATAAGGCGCTTGAGCCCTGTATTCAATTTCCCTTTCTTGGTAAACCGATAGTTTGAACCTCTTGGCTGTTGTAGAACCATTAACACGGGTTCTTTAAACATCAATCTTAACAGCATACTCTTGTTTCAGTAGCCCCGATGTGTTTGGATGTGATCATGCGATAATGTCTTGCCTTATTCCTGCGGTGAGCTAAGCTTCCATCTTCATCTTCCTCGTTTAGCTCGTAGTGTCTGCTGATATTTCGCAACGTAGGATCTACCATTTTTAAGAAGTTAGAAAATAAGTTGCAATCTCTGTCATCTTCTAAGTCCTTAGATCCTTCTAGACACATATCTCACTAGAAAGGGAGTCAGCAACAGCATCGCTTATGTTATTGATATCTGGGACCCATTGTAGGTATGAAAGTAAATTCCATAGAATAAATGATTCAAAGAATGGCTATTGAAGAATAAAAAGAATAGAATGTATAGTAGGAAAAAAATATTTTTTCAAAAAGATGCATTTTACTGAAATAGTAATTCTAAACACGAGCCTATTTTACAAAAGAGATCTTATTGCTTCTAGGCTTAAAGCAACAAGTATACTTCGTATGTTACTCTAGATAAGCTCCTAAATACTAGAGGAATTTCTTTCGCAGTCTCATTGCTCAAAACGCTTCCAGGTTCATGCTTCTGCTTTTGGTGCGTCATCTATCTCCACAACACCCATTTTGATGAATTTTTCCACCAATTTCTTGAAAGCTGTGCAATTTTCTATCGAATGCCCCGTAACCCCCGGGTGATACTCGCACTGGACATTTAGGTTATACCATTCTGGGTATGGAGGTTGTAGTGGTTTTATATAATAAGGAGCTACAACATGCATATCAAATAAGTTCTAGTATAACTCCCTATACGTCATGGGAATAGGAGTGAACTGAAGTTTTTTTGAACTCGATCTTGGATTCAATTTTTGCTTTGGGGGGACCGGGTGACTGGTAACTGCTTTCTTTGATTGGTTCACTGTAAACGGCTTCGAATAACCCTTAGGGTACCTACTCATGTTATCCACCTCCTTGTCTTTCCTCTTCGGGGCCTTTGAAGCCCACTCTCCCTTTTTCTTTGCCTCTGGTAAGCCAATAACAACACGATTGACTTGATCATTATCGGGGCCCATCGGAGAGTTTAACAGTACCGAGGTATCAATCCTATATTGAGATCCGATAATGATAGGTACCATACGAGAATACGCGACGGGTTGAGTTGGAATACTTATTGGGGAATAAACGATGTCTTCATCATTATCCACATTGTCGGTCACTAGGTCACTCCTTTTTTCAAGTCCTCCGGCTAGTAACTGGGTTAGCTGGCCCATCATGTTCTTTTGGAAGTCTAGCATTTGTTCCCGCATTTCTTGTTGAATTTTGGTCAATTGATCTTGTATCTGCATTTGCACTTGCTCTATCCTTTCCAACCTTCGGTCCATAACTTTCTAGGTTAACTAAAATAACTTCACCTAATTAGAACCTTTCCAAAAATTTTAATGTATATGATGAGATGTAATGCAAATGCATGAATGCAATGCAAATGCATGGAATGCAATGCAAATGTAAATGCATGAATGCAAAGAGGTATCGATTCTGATCAACTTCATTTTAGAAAACTTTATTCGAAGGCAAAACCCTTTACATAAAGCAGATTACAAATATGCTTTCGCCCTAAGGCCTAAGGTTTTGATTTTCCCAAGCAAAGAGATTAGCTCTTGATTATAACCCGGCGGTAGCTCATATCTCACGCTCAATATGTCAGCTTCCGCAGCCAAAGTCTGTAGGTGATCAACTACCTCTCGAATCTGGAGTATCGCTTCACCCATGAGGTAATTCTGGCTTCTAACTTGCTCGCAAGAATAGCGAAGCTCCTCCTCCCAACGCCTTTCTCTTATTTCCAGAAGCTCAATCCGGAGCTCACTACTGTGTAATGCCGATTCTAGCTCTTCAACCTTACCCTTGATTTCCTTGATTCTGTTCAGACTTGATTTCAGTTTTCTTTCTGAGTCTTGACTTCGGTAGTGGTGCAGAGACCGCCCAAGCTCAGCTATTCTAGCTTTTAGTCCCTTTTTCTCCTTTTGGTTTTCTGTCATGCCCTTCTCTAAGGCCTCCTTTTGCGTTTGCATTTCTTGAAACTTTTTCTCTCAATTGCTAACTCTGGCTTTTTCCTCTCGGATCTCTTGTCGGCACTGCTCTAAAGTTTTCCCTAATCCAGCATTTTTTATCGTCAGACGCATCTTCTTATATTCCATCTTCAAGCTATCTCGGCCTTCCTCTACCTTCCATTTTTCTTTTCTATGTTTCTCAGCCTCCGATTTTTGACCGTCTACCTCTAATTGGAGGAGCATCTTTTCTTCTTCCAGCTTTTCTATCCTTTTTCCAAGCTCCGAACTCATTCGTTCAAAATCTTGTTTCACAATCTCTAATTCTGATGGGACCACTCGCAAGCATTCTTCTCTCGATCGGGGCGCCCTCTGGATTTGGCTCGGGATGTTATCATTGATCCTCCTAGTCTTTCATTCACTGTATTTCGGGGTCTTCATCGGGCCTGCAAATAATCTTCTCATTCTATGAATCTGATTCCAGGTACTAGAGATCTCTTTAACCTTTTTCTTATAGCTCCCCCTTCATATGAGAACTCGCATTGAGCCACCCATATGTCGTTGGTACAAACTATCTTGAATTATCTTGTCTTAGGACCCAAAAAGGGCATATCGTTGGCACCCCAAATTCAGCAGAGAGAACCCAAATCGAAGCTTCCACAACGATAAAGGACCTTGTCGAAAATCATCCAAGGAGCCTTCCACTCGATGTCATCTTCTTGAAGGTTTTAAAGGAGCACTATCCAGTTTTCTTCGGACACGTCTGCTCTCCTAGTCGTAGCTACTATCTCTTTCAACGGGGAGTAATTCTCTGACAAAAACTGATAAGACACTTTTTCACCTTCCAGAAGTGACTATGGAACCAGGCTAATAACAACTGCGCACATCCGATAAACCTACCTTTACCTATTCTCGACATGCATTCAAGGATCTAAACGTTTCGGCCAAGATAGCAGGAACAGGCGTGACCCCTTTTGTCTAATCAGCTGAATAGATCAATAACTACTTCGTCAATGTGTCTTAAAGCTTTTGAAAAGATCACCAAACCGTAAATACACAAGGCCAAGACGTCAATCTTTTTCTTTGCATCAGGATGCGTTAGGATTAGGTCCCTCAAATATATCCAAGGTATGCATTTACCCCCGCCTTTCTTCTGTATTCTAGCTGAGACCCATTGTTCACTCATTCCCGTGATATTCATCAATTTCTTCACAAAATTCGGGCTATTAACTACTTTGGAATAAGCTTTATCAACTTGAATTCTCAGACAACGTAGCAAGGTCGTGTATTCCTCTACCATGGGAACCAAATCTACTTTTTCGAATGAGAAACAGCTATAAGCAGCATTCCAGAGCTGAGTCATTGCTCAGAATAGGTGCTTATCTATTTTGACATCAAGCAGGTATGGTAGATCACCGTAGGTATTATAGAACAACTGCTTTGCCTCATCATCCCACTAGGTTCATATTTCTTTCAACTCCTGGAGTTCATTCTGCGTGACACTGATATTGGTGAAATCCCGTAATTCCGACACATATCCCTCTTTCTAATTGGCTTTGCTCTGACCATGTGTGGACGGCCGCATTGTCCTTCACTTTATCAAGGAATTCGCTTTCCATAACCAGATTTCTAACTCAGAAACTGACCGTGAATCAATGCCTCTTAAAAATGGAAATGACATGCAGAGAAAATAAAACATCATCAATTAGTACCACAGAATGAGATATAAAGCATGTAAAATACACAAACGCCTATCTGGGTAACTACTAAGGTTTGGCATAGTTCATTTCGGGGTGGGTTCTTAGGCTTTTACATGTGGTTGAGTTCTAAAGTTTGAGGTACCGAACCAGTGATTCCTCGATCCTCACCCATTATAGGCTCATACTGATTTGAGTTCGGTTGGGGAATACATTTCCCTATGGCCATGCGAAAGTGAAAACTTCACCAAGACATAGGTACAGATGTATCCCGAAAGTAGTCCACTAGCCCATGAGGAGGTGAAAACCTCACGAAGGCATAGCTTCTCGCTCTCACTTAAAGGTGTAACCACAACGGTCATGCAATGCAATGCCAAAGTATTTACGAGACTCAATATTGAAAGTGCATTAAAAGAAGCATGATTTTTTGAAACCATTTTCCAATTTTAATCAAAAGGAAAAAAATCAATCAATCTATGGCCTGACCCTCGAGTTCCCCAGTGGAGTCGCCAAGCTATCGTAATAATTTTTTTGATAAAACAGGAAACTATGCTGTTGACTCGGGTTCTGAAAACAAAAATAAAATGGGAGTCGCACCGATCTTTATTTGATGAGGTGTGATCGGGTCACCTCGTAAATCGATTATTTTTAATAAATAATTTGATTTATCAAAACAACGATTTTGGTCTACGAAATCCAGAAAACAAGTTCGGGAGTCGGTTACGCACGAGGAAGGGTTAGCACCCTCGATACGCCCAAAATTGGTACCAAATTGATTGATCGATGTCCTAATGTTGAAAACTTTAAAATGATTCAAAAATAGATACTTTTTATTTCTAAAACTTGAAGGGATCGGAAGGGACGTTAAGACTCTCTTATTTTCGAAGAGATAAAGCATTATGTCCAGTAAGTTAGGGCACAATACTTTAGACTTCCGAAACTAAGCTCGCCTTTTAAAACTTAGTTTATATTTGAAGAGGATCTCCCGTCATTTGTCAAACGAAAAATCAGAACCCAGTAAGTTAGGGCTCGTTTTCTCGAAGGTCCAAATTAGGAATATTGCCCCTATTTTAATAAATAAATTATCCGAAGTATCTAGATGTCGAGTCCAGTAAGTTAGGGCGCGACATTTCAAATTTTCGAGATTAAGTGTTTTGTTTAAAATTTGAATTGCGATTTTAAAAGGGACATCCCGTTGTTTAGCTTAAACGAGAAAAAATCGAAACCCAGTAAGTTAGGGCTTTATTCTCTCGAATCGCTAATACGGAATATTGGTCGTTATAAAAATTGAGATGTCGGGAAGGATTAGTGAGACGAATGATGAGAATATTGATAATAACAAATAATGAATAATAATAATGGTGGGAATATATATAAAATAGGTAAAATATATGCATATTGAGAAATAATATAATGATAGTAGTAATATGGGATATATTTATATTTATATATATATATATATGAAAAAGGTAATATACATAAAATAAGTGAGATATTTACATATATATATGAAAATAGTATAATATTAATAGCAATAATGATAATGCAATGATGAAATAATAATAACGAAAACAACAAGCAATAAATAGAATATTTATTGATAGCAATAAAGTAATATAATAATAGTAATAATATAGTAATATAATATATATGTGCATAGATATAATAATAATAATAATCTAGCAATAACGGTAATACAATAATAATAACATATAATAATAATAATATATATATAAAAATGATAATATAATATTAGTAATAGTGTAATACCAACAATAATATATAGGTAATAATAATATGTATGTACATAAAAATATGATAATAATATTAGTAATAAAATAATAAACAAACAATAGTACGATAAAGAAAAAGACAAAATGATTGCAAGATCAAATAAAAATTATGAAATAATATAGCAAATGGCCAAATTGAGCTTAAAAGCAGAATGGAAGGGGTCAATTTTGGTAAAATGGGTCTTGTAGGGGTGAAATTATAAATCAAACAAGCTTTGGGGTCAATTTGTAAATAAAAGCGAGGTTCGGGGCTAGAAAAACACAGCGTAAAAGGTGGGGATCAAAGGGCAATTTTCCAACAAATTAAACGCATGACACTTTGAGGAGGACCAAATTGAGAACCAAACTAAATGTTCGGGCCAGATTTTGAAATAATAAAAATCTAATTAAAATGATAAAAATACGGAAGGGCTAAAAGTGCAATTAGCCCTTCCCTTTAAAAACACGCGGATCTTTTGCATGCACGGGTCGGATTCGGGTCGGGTCGAGTGAAACGACGTTGTTTTGGGCATTAAAGGCCAGATCCAAAACGACGTCGTTTTGAGGGGCTATTTAAGGCCCAAAAATCAGAAAAAAAATTCATTTGAGCTGCTTCTTAAAAAAAATCTAATCCTTCTTTGTTTTTCTCTGCGGTAGAAGGGAAGGATTTCAGCGAGCTCCGGTCAGAGTTCGACACTGACGCCGTCGCTCGGCCCGGCTACTGGCCACCACACGACGGTGGTAGGAAAAGTTAAAATTTGGTATTTTTCCCTTTTTTTTATATCTTCAACATATATATATATATATATATGTGTGTGTGTGTGTGTGTGTGTGTGTGTGTGTGTGTGTGTGTAAAAAAAGAGTAAAAGAAAAAGTTTTCGAAAATAAACGTAAAATAATCACCTCCTTTCGGTTTTTGTTTTGATTTTTGGTGGATTAATGCTCAATCTTGCTACTTTGGTTTGCCTCTGTTTTGTATTTGCAGATCTGTTTTTTTTTTTTTTTTTTTTTTTTTTTTTTGCATTTGAATATCTGTTTTTATTTTTTTTTATCCCAAAAAAGAGGTCCTTACAAATAGATTTCGATTGGCTTTTTATAGCCAATTTTTTACAATTGATTTCTCTCTTTTCTATCATTCTGTCACTTCTTTTTTTAATACTGCAGAGCTTGAGTGGTGGCGGCAATGGCGGTGGCCAGTGGGCTGGTGACAGGCAAGTGGAGCAGGTGGTGGCAGAGAGTCAGAGGCTAGGGCGGCGGCTAGGCAGAGCAAGTGGTTAGGGTTTTTTTCTTTTTGTTTTTCTGTTTAATTGACTTGGGTTTGGGCTGCTGATGGGGCTGATTGATTTGGGCTAAGGTTTGGGTTTGGTTTGTGGGCCACTCTGGTTTGGTTTAATGGTGTAAAATGGGCTTGTAGGCCCGGGCAAATTGGGGTTGTATAGAGGACATGGGTTCCAGTGCACTAAAGTGCATTATTCTCCTATTTAAGAGTTAAGGAAGGATTATAGGTAATTTTAGGCATTGTGTCAAAAAGAACAAATATGATAAAAATTTATAATAAGATTTTTAATTCGTTTTAAATGGTTTTTTTAACTTATTATTGTGTTTGTTAACTTCTTTTTTCTAAAAGAGGATGCTTTTATTTGTCTTTGAAATGTGTAACCTTCAAATCTCTTTTAATTTATCTCTTATGTTTTGAATATCAAAATATTAATGTTCCTATTTTTATTTGAGAATTTTTTAAAGATCAATTTTCTTAATCTAAATAAAATATTATATTTTAATTTAATTTAATTTAATTAATTCATTTTAAATGTTAATTTTAATTTTTTATTGAATTTTTAAAATTCTTATATATGGGATATATGACTTTTTAAAAAGGGATAAAATATCAAAATTTTAATTAATTCTTTTTAAATTTTATTTTTTACTTATTAACTATGTTGACTTTTTTTTTTAAATGTTACAATGCTTTTAGTTATCATAAAATTTTGTAACCTTCAATTATCTTTTAATTTATATTATCAAATTTTGAATGGTGTTATTCTTTTAAAATAATTTTAGAAAATATTTTAAAGAGGCTAATTTTTTAATTTAGATAAAATATTATATTTTTATTTAATTAATTCATGTTTTAAAATTAATTTATAGCATTTTATCGAAATTTTTTAGTATGCTTAATTAGAGTATGCAAACACCACTTAAGAATTATTTCATTACTATATAAAAATTAAAATATTACTTATGAAGAATAACGTATTAAAATTAATTATTTTTATTCCTAACATATTATCCACATTAAAATGGGAGTTCCAAATCTTAACACAAACAATTAAAGTATCATTCTCTGTTACAGATTGCTATATTTATACCTCTTTCTCTCTCCTTGATGACAAAATAATTCATTGCCTATTTACGATGGTTTTCAATTTTGTTTATTGTCTTTAGTTTTGTAAACAGTTACACATCTTTATATGAATAAATAGTTTCTTCGTGTGATACAAATTACCATTTCTTTTCTTTCATTTTAGTTGTTTTGTTTATTTTATTCAAGCTTTATTCATTTCTTTTGAATTTCCATTGTCATGTTTTTTTTTTTCAATTTTATTGAATTGATTATAATGTGGTATTTTGTTAGATGGTGATTGTATACTCTTTACAAATCTATGATTTAACAAGTTTATATGAATCATGAGTGAGGACGGTAGGCATGTTACATGGTTCTATAATTTTTGTTTCATTATCCAAGGTGGGGTAAGTTTATAAGTTCATATCAATTATGAAACCACTTATGTTTTTCACATGCAATGATAGTTGTTTGACTCATGAAAAAAACAAGCTAAAAGTATTTTTCTTTAAAAACAAGCTTTAATTCAAAATTTAACAGTTTTTTATGAATTTGTGTCGAATTTTATTTAAGATGATTTTAGAATTATTATAGATAATTTTTTATTAATTTAAATACTATATTACTATTTGGATAGCATATATTGAATATTATCTTTAATTTAAATTTCTATTTATTATATATCCTTACCTCAATTTGGACTCGATTGGCCCTCACCAATTGTAAATCCGATTGGACCTTAGACCCTCATCCTTCCTATAAATACTCTAATATATCACAGTTAATAAAATCCTCCCGTCAAAACTCTAATTTACTAAATATTCATCTTCAGTCTATTTTGCACCGACCTTTCTCGTCTCCACTCCTCTCATTTCCGGACTCTTCCTCATCTACCTCCCAGAACTACAATTTATTTAATCAAGGACTAGTTTTTGGGTTTTAAGTGAATCCTTTTTTGATAAACTTTCGATTTTATTTTAGTTTATGAAAAGAAACGTAATGATAGAGTCATGATATTCTGAATTTTGTTTATGTTCCTTGAAATGCAAATATTCTAATTTCAGTGCTTGAATCCGTAAATGACGTGTAAAAGAAATTTGTATAATATGCGATCTTTTAAATTGGAATCTTTCATAGCTGCAGATTAGAGCTAGGGTAAGGATTTTTCTTTCTATAGATATGATGAACCAAGCGGTGATGGAGTCAATGGTTCACGTTTGAACGGTGATCTGATTTGTTGCAATAATTTGAGGGTCTTTTGTGTCAGACTTTAACTGCTGTTTGGGTGATGGGAATTGAGATTCTGACGGTAAAGATAGGAAAAAAGAGAAGTAAAAATGATGGGAAAGTGGGATCGAGTTTTAGAACTGTTTCAAAGCCCAATGCTAATCATTGAAACTGCTATGACTATTGTCAATTCAAATATTTGCTTAATTATACCATTGTGTCTGATAGTTGTAAAATTAATGAGAATGATACCTTTAAATCCCTTTTCATACTTGCTGGATTTTCTTCCCAAACTTCCTCGTTCCCTAAGTTATATACTCTTGCAGTTTAATTCTACCAAGTGGAATGATTATTTTATTCTATTTTTATTGTAAATGTACGCATGAATGCCTGCCATTGATATTTATACTTACAAAAAAGGGAAAAGAATAATGGTGAATGGAAAGGAACTCTTACGAGAGGTGAGCACCCCCTGCATGTATATGTTTATTATTACCTCCCGTGCATGTATTATTATATTGTATAAAAAATTGATAAAAGATTGCGATCTGTGGAGTGTCCCAAGGGGGTTGTACCCCCATTTCTTGCATGAATGTGTGTATTATATTATTTAAATAAAATGGATGAAAGGGGAACTCGTGGACGGTTCCCACAGGTGGCTTTGATAGAGGAGCACGGAGGGTTCCCTCTGCTGCATGTGTTATTGTATTATAAAAAATGGAATAGGTGATAAGATTGACATGAGAGATTCAATGAACACCCCCCGGGCTGCATGTATATATATTGTCTTGTATTAAAGTGCATATATGTAGAGATGGAGGAATGAACCTCATGGGTGTCGCACCTCCCCTTCCGAGCGTTCATCTATTTTAAAAAAAGAGGTAAAGCAAAGGGAACCACGAGCGGTTCCCCGCGGGGCTGTAACACCCGTCCCGTGTGTATGTATATATGTATAAAAAAATGGTGATAAAAGAAAGAGCCTTTGTTTGTATGCATATGTACATATATTAGATTTTTTTATTAGAAAAAAAAGGGGAAAAGAAAGAATAGTAAGAAGACCCACAGATGCACCCCAACTTGTGTATGTATGCTTATATAGATGAACTCATGAGGTACTATGCATACTTCATATTGAAACACATGGTGATAATAAAGAGAGAACCAGGAAGGATACCATGCATTTTTCTTTATTGAAAAAAAAAATGTAATGTTAAAAGAGAACCTTTGTTCCTGACGGGGGTAGTAACCCACCGCCTAAGCATGTATATATTTTACTAAAAAGAATAATAAAGACAAATGAAATAGAAACGGAGTGATGAACCTCACAGGTGTGCCCCCTCCCATGCATATTTATACTTACTATAAAATAAAATAAATTTAAGTGAAAGGGGGCATGAACCCTACGATTAGTAATGTGAAATGGGCATGTATACCCCCATTCTTGAATTTGTGTATTTTATTTTATTATTCCTTGTAAAGAAAAAGGGTTCTTAATGAACCACACAGTGTATGCATATATTTTATTTTCACAACAGACGAAGCAACTAACCACGAGGGTTTATAGTAAGCCACACAGACGTTTACACCACACGGACATTTAATATTTGGTATGCTTATATGTACTTGCAAGTGTAAATGCACGTCTATATACTTATTTAAAAGAACTCAAGAGAGGTTCCCACTGGTGGTGATATTTTTTATATATTTATATAATGTATAACGTTGAACAAAGGGAACCATAAGGGACTCCCGTGGATAGTCACATCCACTATTTATATTTATGTCATATGTATAAATTTTACATGATAAATTTATAACTCCACTTTCATCACATAAATCCAAATCGAATTGACTTGGCCGATGGTTGTGATTCGACGTAAGAGGACCTCAATCTCTATGTAAGTCTGAGCTGCGAGAATTGATAGTAGTGAGATTGACCTATGATTTTTCCCGTAAGCCTCCCCCTATACGTCTGAGAGTAGGATCTATCGTAAGCCTTTCACATAGAAGCAACACCACTATTTTTCCATAAGCCTCCTCTCATTCGTCTAGGAGCAGGGCTTTTATTACCACCGTCCGTAAGCCTTCCCCATGTGAGTGGGAGCAAGGCCACTTTATGATCTTTTGTAAGCTCCCCCCTATGTGCAGGTGTAGGGCTATTATTACCTTCCATAAACCTCCTCCCATGCATCTAGGAGCAATGCCACTTTATTACCTTCCGTAAGCCTTCCCCTATGTGTAGGAGCAAGACCATTATAACCTTTTGCAAGTCTCCTCCCATGCGTTTGGGAACAGGGCCACTATTACCTTTCGTAAGTCTCCCCCTATGTGTGAGAGCAATACCATTATTACCTTCCATAAGCTTCCTCTTATGTGCGAGAGCAGGACCACTTTATCACCTTTTGTAAGCCTCCCCCCATGTATGGGAGAAGGGTCATATTATTACCATTCCTAAGCCTCCCTCCATGTGTAGGAGCAAAGTCATTATTACCTTCCATAAGCTTCCTCCTATGTGTGGGAGCAAGGCCATTATTACCTTTCGTACACCTCCCTCCATGTACGGGAGCAATGCCACTTTATCACCTTTTGTAAGCCTCCCCCCATGTGTCTCGAAGCAAGGTCTCTTTATTAGTTTCCATAAGCTTCCCCTTATGGGTCTGGGAGCAAGGTCACTTTATTACTTATCGAGTTGCCACATTCGTTATCCTTATGTTTACTAGTTGAGTCGCCATACTTGTTAACAATCTGGTTGGGTCTCCATACTTGTCAACAACCTAGTTGAGTCACTACACCCATTATCTTGTGTTTACTAGCCGAGTCGCCTTACTCATCAATAACCTGGACAGGTTGCTACACCCGTCATCTTTTCGTAAACACTTACTCAATACAACTTGTAAGAAACCAATGCCTAAAGTTGCATTCAATACCATTACCACCACTTTCCGCAAGCCTCCCCCTATGTATTTGGAAGCAGGGACACTTTATTACCTCTCATAAGCCTTCTTCCATGTTTTTGAGCAAGACTTCCCGTAAGCCTCACACCATGTGTAGGAGCAGCTAACGACCTCCAAAATTGGGTTAAGGAATACATTTTATAACTATAAGCACACACGTTTAACACTTATTCAATTTTTACTTGTCAAAAGCTCAAGCCAAAAGTTATATTTGCTACAATTATTTATAACGTTAGATAATCCCCTCACTCATATTTCTACGGATAGTTCGCATGTTTCAAAATTTTCATCACCCGTAAATATTTTGCACACCTTTTTCATTTTATATTGCTAATGGATGGCTTAAACTTCCTTTATTTCACATTTCCAATAGTTGCATTCATGCTATATATACGAGACGTCTCCATTGCATAACTCCAAATGATTTAATCGACAATTACACCACTGGAGTATACATTATACATTTTTGAATTGTCGAGCCAATGGACATATCATCCGTCAAAAACACCAAGCAAATTTTATACAAGTAAACTACGAACAAAAGTACCATCCACCAATGCATTATTAAAAAGGGTATTCATGCATTTCAATAGCCTCGCAAGGCATCGTATATTCTTAGGTCGTTGGGACCATAATTGTACTATAACACCCCTAACCCGTATCCATCGCTGGATTAGGGTTACGATGCATTATCAAAGAAAATATAGCTTTCGTACATTCACGTAATCACATAGGACGATTCGCAAAATATATATATATATAACATATTGCTAATTATATATTAAACTTAAATTATTAGTCACACCAAATATACTGAATCATTTCTCAAAGTTCAATTGAATTCATTTCAAACATATACCTTATTTTCAAGTCAATATACATGTCTCAAAGCCACACAAAATGCCTTAAAATACATACATAAATCATGAGCTTATCATTATAATGACATTCAATTTTAATAATTATTAATCACTTATTCTCATAATTATATACATAAGCTTAATAGACCAAACAAAACATTTCACAAAGTTTAATATCCAAAATCATATGCAACATTGGAAATGGTCATTATGAACAAACAAACTTGGCATAATTATTAAAGACTAAACATACCTCTTTTCTATTTACAAGACCATGTGCATATAACCATATTAATCTAAACCATTTTGAGAACACATAACAACTAATAGTGTACTCAATTCACATATCAATTACCATACTTAAATTACAAACACATAACCAAAACACCAATCAAATTTTAATCACAAATCATGTACATCATTAACCATTTACTATATACTAAAGTAACAAACAACTTAACTATTAATTCACATTCATTTGACTATTATACAAACCACCATTTTCGATCCCAATAGATAAGTTCATAATATACCTAGTTTACTAACATATTACTTACACATACACGTATACAAGACATATACACTTATTCCTATATAATACACTTATAGTGACTTTAAGACTAAACCAAAAATACATCTTTTCTTATTACTTAATTTATGTATATATGACCATATCCATTTGAGTCATTTTGAACATTCATATTAAACCATACATGTCTAATTCACATACTATGATCATGTCTATACATTACTTTCGTAACCTCAAATAATCTATACTTAAACCGCATATAAATACCAACTACTTATGCATGTTACATACACATACTTTCCACCACCACCGAATCTCAAGAGCAATCCCATGTGAGAACATATCATAAGCACGCGCGCGCGCGCACACACACACACACACACACATATATATATATATATATATATATATATACATATTAATTAAATATAGCCGAATATACTCATACATTGAATAACCTACTAATTATCTCACAAGTAACCGAATCAATTACATGAACATATGACATAAACATTACTTAATCAATTTATATGTCACTTGTCATAATTCATCAAGCATTAATCATCTCCTTATAATTTAAGTCAAAATCATAAATCATTAATCACATAGACGAATAATGTCGAAACCATTTTTTTCTTTTATCGAGTTTTAAAAAAAACGAAAATCGACATTAAAAATATGGAAATGGAGTCGCCACCGATCTTTTATTCAATGTGTGATCGGATCACCTTGAGATGGATTATTTTAATAAAACATTTTTATTAAAACAATAATTTTGGTCTACGAAATTCAAGAAAACGGATTCGGGAGTCGTACGCACGAGGAAGGATTAGCACCCTCGCAACGCCCAAAATCGGTACCAAATTGATTAATTAATGTCCTGATGTCGAAAATTTGAAAGGATTCTAGATTATGATCCATTTACTTAATATATATTTGGATAGAATCATATTGGATGCCAAAGCTTCTTATTTCGAAGAAATAAAATGCCATACTCAATAAGTTAGGGCACCACATCTCATATTCTCGAAATTAGGTTTATCCTTCGACATTCAATACTCGTACATTTAAAAATAAGAAGGATATTCAATTATTTGGGTCAAATGAAAAATTGCAACCCAGTAAGTTAGGGCACTATTTCTCAAAATTCTCGAATACAGAATATTGCCTTTGTTCTTTTGAAATTCTTATCTCGAGATGATCAAAAATCACACCCAGTAAGTTAGGGTGCAATATCTTAAATTCTCGTGAAAAGATTTTTATTTGAAATATTATGTATTTTAATTTAAAAGAGAAAGGATACTCGGTTGCTAGGTTTTAACGAGGAAAATCAGAACCCAATAAGTTAGAGCACGATTTTCTCAAAACCTCTAAACACGAGCATTGCCTTGTGATTTAAAGCTTTGTATAAAATGATTTTTTTAAAAAATCATGAACGGTGTTAAAATATGGGTTTCTAAACGAATAAAATGTGGCCGAATAATAACATACAACATGGAGTAACTATTCACAAGTGAAAGACTACGTTATTAAATAACGACATGCAAATGGATATAAAACTACCATACACATAATTACAATGATCAATGAACATAATCATTAATGAGACAGAATAATTTAAAATAAAGTACATTGGTCTAAAATAATGATGTATAACATAAAAGATTCTAAAACAAAATATTAAGTAAGGAGAAAATCAAAGTAAAATATATATAAAATAATATATGTTAATCTACATAAGTAATATACATGGAATTAAAAACTAAATTTAATAATCTATACATGAAGATAATATATCAAGGTTGTTAAAATAAACAAAAATATATATAATATCATAGGAATAAAAGGAAATAAATTAAGTAAATAAATAAATTTAAAAATATACCTATACACAAAATAGATTTAAAAGAAAATACATATATAGATTAATATGAAATTAATAATATATGCACATAAAAATAGCTTGAATAATAAATGAATTTAACCAAAAAAGAATAAAAAGGATTTAAATGAAGACTAAAACTTAATTGAAAAGAAATGAATTCAAAGGTCATTTTATAAAGAGTTTGCAAAATTCGACTAAATTAAAAAGCATCTGAATAATCGAGGTTAAAATAGAAAATATTTGAACCATCAAAACGCAGAGTATAAGGTGGGCTAAAATGAAATGGCACGCAAATCTTCGTGGAAGAATTAAAAAACAAAAGAAATAAAAGGGGCCCAATCGAACGACAACATGAAATAAGAGGATCGAGTGCAAAATTATCCCATCACCGCAGAAACACGCGGATCCTATGGGTATCTTGAATCGGGTCGAATCGGGTCATTGCACATCTGACGTCATTTTAAAGCTATCGAAATATGCCCAAACGGCACTGTTTCTCTGAAACAATATTATCCCTAAAAAAGAACAATCAGACCATTTCTTTTTTTCTTTTAAACAAAAACGAAATGAACCCTAGTCCCCTCCTATTGTTTCTCTCTCAGTCAAAACCCCAAATCCATCCGGAGAAGGCTTCGATTTCCCCCTTGGGCGCGATTCTAACTATTCGTAGGTACGGAGGTGTACGGAGGCGTAAACGTGGCTCGTACGGAGGCTCAAACGCGTGGGGTGACGTGGAGGCTGTTGTGGAGTTGGCTGCAGCGCCAAGGGGACCCTAGGGTTTCTGCCTGTGTTCTGTGCTCAATTTTGGGCTAGGGTTTGGGCTTTAAATTGGGTCTTGTAGTAGGTCATTGGGCCTGCTGGACCTTTATTTTATTTTTGGGATATTGTAACTATTTATGGACTTTTAAGGACTTTTGTTTTATTTGGTTTTTGTATTTGGTATTTGTTTGGTTAATGGGCTGAGCAAATTGGGCCTGCTATAGTTTTCCCTCTTTGCTCGTTGTCGTGTGACGAGAATGGAGCAAAGACTTATAAGCAGGGTCAATCTTGCCTGGTCTTCAAATCTTTGACTTCTTTTGGTGCTTTTCTTCTTCGAGTAGCTTCATCCTATCCCACTCTATCTTCAGGGGCATAAGAACTAGTGCTTTGATTTGCTTCAGGGAAAAGGGATTTGTAGCCTCATTTTTTCACTGGAACTTCACGAAGATAAGAATCCAGAGAGAAGAGATTTGTAATTTCGATCTTCTGATTGAAACTTCTCAGAAACAAAGGTTCATCTTTCATAACCTCAGGGAGAAGGGATTCGTAGCTTCGACCTGCTCCACTGGGACTTCAAGGTGATAAGAATTCAGAGAGAAGAGATTTGTAATTTCAATCTTCTTACTAAAACTTCTCGAAAATAAAGTTGGATTCTCGTTGTAAACTCAGGGAGACGGGATTTTTAATTTCAACCTACTTCGCTGGAACTTCGAAGTGATAGAAATTTAGGGAGAAGAGATTCGTAGTTTCAATCTTCTCTGCTAAAACTTCAAAAAATACGGACTGGTCCTCATTGTAAACTCAGGGAGGAGGGGTTTGTAGCCTCAACCTACTCCACTGGAACTTCGAGGAGATAGAAATTTAGAGAGAAGAGATTCATAGTTTCAATCTTCTCTGCTGAAACTTTAAAGAAATACGGACTGATCCTCATTGTAAACTCAGGGAGGAGGGATTTGTAGCCTCAACCTACTCCACTGAAACTTTGAGGAGATAGAAATTTAAAGAGAAGAGATTCGTAGTTTCAATCTTCTCTGCTGAAACTTCAAAGAAATAAGACTTGTATGGCTTCAATCTGCTCCTACAACTTCAGGACTGCCAGATCTGTTATCTTCAATCTGCTTCACCCAGGAAGGTAAGATATTCAAATTCACCGATGTTGCGACAACGTTGAAACACCCCACACCCGGCCCACGAGAATGGACTGGATCTGGTATGTTCCTAAAGTAAACCGGTTTCAAACATTTTCGTTACTTAGAGAAAATTTGTAAATTTTTAGAAAAACTATTGTTTTGAGTTGGGCTTAGGTTGTAAACCCATTTATTTATACTTGTAAACCCATTTAATTAAATACATCCAAAATAGTTCTTAGCATAAAACTTAATAGTAAAGCAAAAATAAAGAGAAATCCACTGGGCCTTATGGCCTTATTACATCAAGTAAACCCAAAATAAAATAAAAGTAAAAGTCCAAACTAAATAAAATCTCGAATGTAGCATGGCCACCTCAACGCTCACCGCCCGGTCCGTCACACCGTTCATCACCTGAAAATAGTTCCCACAACGGGGTGAGTCAACAGACTCAATGTGCACACAATACTAACATTCAACAAATCAGGCATTCATGTTCAAATCATCGGATCCATATAAAAATGAAATTATGATGCAACCCAAACCCAATCCTAATGGTCCATCCGCTACACACCACCCGTACCTGCCATTCACACCGTGGGGACTACTAAGTCAACCCTCCATCCGCTACACACCATATTCAAATATTTGTGACCGTAGTCACCATATAACATTGGTGAGACCGAGGTCAACACCTTCTAACGTTGGTGAGACCGAAGTCAACACCTTCTAATATAACGTTGGTGAGACCGAAGTCAACACCTTCAAATATAACGTTGGTGAGACCAAGTCAACACCTTCAAATATAACGTTGGTGAGACCAAGTCAACACCTTCAAATATAACGTTGGTGAGACCAAGTCAACACCTTCAAATATAACGTTGGTGAGACCAAGTCAACACCTTCTTCCCTTTCACATAAATCCGAATGCCCCAAATATATATATATATCATGCTTAACATTCAAATATTCACATGTTATAAAATAACATATTTCATAATCCTATCGAAGTAGGAAAGCGTGCTTGAGTACTCTTGTACCACATTAGGGTACTTAGCCATATTCATATAATCATATAATAAAAATAATTGCCATATGAAATATCGAAAGTTAGTGTGCGTACACACCGATTTGTTTAGCGATTCCTTGAGATTTGAAAAGCTAGATCTAAAGTTTAGATCCTTAGTCCCTACATTTGATTCATCCTTTATCACTTAGCATAAATTCTATTTGGCTATGATATCCAAATCCTAGTAGGATTTGTAAAAGACTTACCTTTGATGCCGATTTGGTGTTTATTCAAATCTCAAAACTTGGTTTTCCTTCACTTGATATTTGACCAACCTTGAATCTCAATATGGGTTAGTTTTCGCTTTTTAATAATTAAAGAACTGATCTAGATAATCATACAAGCTTTGGCGAATACTTTTAGGTACTTACCTTGTGGATCTTAAATCCAAAATTCACCGAATAACTAGGGAACACGTGGCCTATGGTGTACCTTCGGAAAAGAATTTCTTCTTCCATGATTCGCCAAGATTAATAATCAAATTAGTCTCTAAATTTCAATAAGTCTAGAATATAAAAGAATGGAAAACTAAACTTGGATCTTACCCTTATTTGAAGGAATCGATTGCACCTTCACTTCAACCTTCGAGAGATTGACTTAGAGACTTGATGAACAATGGCTATGATTCCCTTATGTATTTGGTTTCAAAGATGAAAGAAGAGAGGAATAATAGGCTTAGAAGGAAATTGGCTAGGAGGCTAAAAGAAAAGAAGAAAAGAATGGATGCTCAAGAAGAATATTTGGCGAGGAGGAAAGAGAGGAGAATGAATAATGAATGGCCCTAGTCCCTCCTTTTATAGCCAATTTACTAGGCCAAGAATCCTTTACTTGGCCACCACTCTTCCTTATTTTCCTAATTAAAGAATAATTCTTCATTTATCCACCCATTTAGCGAATTTTAAAGAGAATTAAACTCTTCCCTTAAGAGTCCTTATGATCTTCTAATTAGTAGAGTTTTAAAGAGAGTGAAACTCCTCTTTGCAAGCCTTGTGCCATCCACCTCTTGGTCTTCTAGAAGCAAAATAAAACTTATTTTATTTGCTTCTTATGTGACTCGAACTCAAGCCCAAAACCTTTTGCATGTGGGCCATTTTCTAAGGCCTTAGGTGGCATCTTGAGCCACTTTTCCAAGTCCGTTATTGGGTCAAATTTCATGTACTTTATATTTTAGGGTCACTTGGCCCTAAGTTCCCTTGGGCTCTAAAATTCGACATTAGGGGTCATTTTAAGTTTCCAAAAATTTTTCTTGCTCTGTATTTTCCAAGTTTCCAAAATGTTTAGTTTCCTCTTTGGCTTGGTTTCCAAAATGTTTAGTTTCCTCTTTGGCTTGGTTTCCAAAATGTTCACTTTCCTAATTTACTTGGTTTCCAAAATGGTCACTTTCCTATTTTAGTTTAGTTTCCAAAACTTAACATTTCTAAGGCATTTCCTTACATTTCCATACATCTCCTTACATTTCCACATTTCATTTCCATACATTTCCTTACATTTCCATATATTTCCATACATTTCCATACATTTCCATACATTTCCTTACATTTCCTTTCATTTCCTTTCATTTCCTTTCATTTCCTTTCATTTCCTTTCATTTCCTTTCATTTCCTTACATTTTCCTTATATTTCCTTACATTTCCTACATTTCCTTACATTTCCTTACATTTCCTTACATTTCCTTACATTTCCTTACTTTTCCTTATATTTCCTTTCTTTTCCTTACATTTCCTTACATTTCCTTACTTTTCCTTATATTTCCTTTCTTTTCCTTACATTTCCTTACATTTCCTTTCATTTTCTTTCATCTTAGGGTTCTTGAAACTCTTGAACACATCCAACACACCCACCGATCCCACTATCTCATGAATTATGCACGAACGCATAACCCTAATCTAGGATGTTACGATTCTACCCCTTAAAAATAATTTCGTCCTCGAAATTACTTACTATCGCTCATCCATACGGTCTAACTCACCACACTACGCTATTGTCACAAGACTCGATCTTAAAGAACTATCATACTTTCTAGGCACATTCTCTAAGTTCACGTTCCTTAGAACTCATTTCTAACGTCATGATTTAATTAAAAAGTTTTATGAATTAGTCCTTGTTTTACTTGATTACCCCCAAGAAGTTTTATGACAAGAATTTTAGAAGTGGTTCTTTCATTATTCATACACGCATTACGTCTTCACATTCACTCATTCATCCATCAATCAATTATGAACCTTAGTTCATTCAGAGAAACGTTGTAGTTTTCATTTGTTGTTGTTTTCCCACTACCCGGGGGTATTTTCGTAATTTGTCCTACAGGGGTATTTTCGTAATTTGTCAAAATAAAGTTCCTTGGTGATTTTATCAACAATTATCTTGAAAATTTCAAAGTCTCGGAGTAATTTAAAAAAATTTTGAAATCCGGGGGTATTTCGGTGATTTTCGACCTCAGGGGTATTTTGGTAATTTTTCACAAATCAGGTAACTTTTGTAAATTTAACAAATTAGGTTATTTCGAAGTTGTAGAACTTTGAGGGTTTTTTTGAGAAATTTATTTTCCAAAACGATGAAGTTGCAAAAATTTTAGAAATCGAGGTCATTTTGGTAATTTTAGAAGTTAGGGCAATTTTGTAATTTCCAAAAATCAAAGTATTTTTTTTGATAGTTTGCAAATTAGGGTTTTTAAACACTTTTACAAAATAAGAAAATTTTGGAAAAACTATTGGGTAGTTGAACATTTTACAAACCAAGGGCATTTTTGTAATTTTACCACTAGGGCAAATCAAAAATTTTTGGAAAAATGTTGTAAAACAATAGTTCTCACAAATTAAAAAGAAATTTTAAGAGTTTTAAAACTAGGGTTTTTATGAAAATACGGCTAGTTCCTTTTGGGTTTTAGTTAGGGTTTAGCTCATGAATAAGTCCTCTTGGTTAGGGTGAACAAGCTACGCACTGAGGTAGGATTCGAGTGGAGGAGGTGAGTCACTGACCGCTTAAATACCAAGCTCCACCGAATACCAATCCTAGACATGCGCACAATGGTTGCCACACCTAACTCGGTGACTTAATCACGTGTTTGTTTATTAGGCATTTAAGTCTTATGTGGTTTTGTGTTTGAGTAGTCTAACCCTAGGTTCAAGTTTCCTATCATGCTATTCTCGTTCCATGCCTTTTCTACCCTTAAACAGCTTTCTGAGAATCACACATATAGTTAGGGTACTTACGGTGGATCTGGGTTTGAGACTTATGGGCCATGTCTTTATACATCCATTTGTAAAAATACTTTCATAAAACTCATTTGGCCTTGTTTTAAAAACGTTTTGGGCCTTAGGCCACAGTGAGAGTTTGAACTGGCTCGATACCAAATTGAAACACCCACACCCGCCCACGAGAATGGACTGGATCTGGTATGTTCTAAAAGTAAACCGGTTTCAAACATTTTCGTTACTTAGAGAAAATTTGTAAATTTTAGAAAAACTATTGTTTTGAGTTGGGCTTAGGTTGTAAACCCATTTATTTATACTTGTAAACCCATTTAATTAAATACATCCAAAATAGTTCTTAGCATAAAACTTAATAGTAAAGCAAAATAAAGAGAAATCCTTTGGGCCTTATGGCCTTATTACATCAAGTAAACCCAAAATAAAATAAAAGTAAAAAGTCCAAACTAAATAAAATCTCCGAATGTAGCATGGCCACCTCAACGTCTCACCTACCAAATCCTTCATTCATCACGAAAATAGTTCCCACAACGGGTGAGTCAACAGACTCAATGTGCACACAATACTAACATTCAACAAATCGCATTCATGTTCAAATCATCGGATCCATATAAAAATGAAATTATGATGCAACCCAAACCCAATCCTAATGGTCCATCCGCTACACACCACCGTACACGCCATTCACACCGTGGGGACTACTAAGTCAACCTCCATCCGCTACACACCATATTCAAATATTTGTGACCGTAGTCACCATATAACATTGGTGAGACCGAGGTCAACACCTTCTAACGTTGGTGAGACCAAGTCAACACCTTCTAATATAACGTTGGTGAGACCAAGTCAACACCTTCAAATATAACGTTGGTGAGACCAAGTCAACACCTTCAAATATAATGTTGGTGAGACCAAGTCAACACCTTCAAATATAACGTTGGTGAGACCAAGTCAACACCTTCAAATATAACGTTGGTGAGACAAAGTCAACACCTTCTTCCCTTTCACATAAATCCGAATGCCCCAAATATATATATATCATGCTTAACATTCAAATATTCACATGTTATAAAATAACATATTTCATAATCCTATCGAGAAGTAGGAAAGCGTGCACTGAGTACTTTTGTACCACATTAGGGTACTTAGCCATATTCATATAATCATATAATAAAAATAATTGCCATATGAAATATCGAAGTTAGTGTGCGTACACACGATTTGTTTAGCGATTCCTTGAGATTTGAAAAGCTAGATCTAAAGTTTAGATCCTTAGTCCCTACATTTGATTCATCCTTTATTACTTAGCATAAATTCTATTTGGCTATGATATCCAAATCCTAGTAGGATTTGTAAAAGACTTACCTTTGATGCCGATTTGGTGTTTATTCAAATCCGAAAACTTGGTTTTCCTTCACTTGATATTCGACCAACCTTGAATCTCAATATGGGTTAGTTTTCGCTTTTTAATAATTAAAGAACTGATCTAGATAATCATACAAGCTTTGGTAGAATACTTTTAGGTACTTACCTTGTGGATCTTAAATCCCAAATTCACCGAATAACTAGGGAACACGTGGCCTATGGTGTACCTTCGGAAAAGAATTTCTTCTTCCATGATTCGCCAAGATTAATAATCGAAATTAGTCTCTAAATTTTAATAAGTCTAGAATATAAAAGAATGGAAAACTAAACTTGGATCTTACCCTTATTTGAAGGAATCGATTGCACCTTCACTTCAACCTTCAGAGATTCGGCTTAGAGACTTGATGAACAATCGGCTATGATTCCCTTATGTATTTGGTTTCAAAGATGAAAGAAGAGAGGAATAATAGGCTTAGAAGGAAATCGGCTAGGAGGCTAAAAGAAAAGAAGAAAAGAATGGATGCTCAAGAAGAATATTTGGCGGAGGAAAAGAGGAGAATGAATAATGAATGGCCCTAGTCCCTCCTTTTATAGTCGAATTTACTAGGCCAAGAATCCTTTACTTGGCCACCACTCTTCCTTATTTTCCTAATTAAAGAATAATTCTTCATTTATCCACCTATTTAGCCGAATTTTAAAGAGAATTAAACTCTTCCCTTAAGAGTCCTTATGATCTTCTAATTAGTCGAGTTTTAAAGAGAGTGAAACTCCTCTTTTGCAAGCCTTGTGCCGTCCACCTCTTGGGCTTCTAGAAGCAAAATAAAACTTATTTTATTTGCTTCTTATGTGACTCGAACTCAAGCCTAAAACCTTTTGCATGTGGGCCATTTTCTAAGGCCTTAGGTGGCATCTTCAGGCCACTTTTCCAAGTCCATTATTTGGTCAAATTTCATGTACTTTATATTTTAGGGTCACTTGGCCCTAAGTTCCCCTTTGGGCTCTAAAATTCGACATTAAGGGTCATTTTTAAGTTTCCAAAAATTTTCACATGCTCTGATTTTCCAAGTTTCCAAAATGTTTAGTTTCCTCTTTTGGCTTGGTTTCCAAAATGTTTAGTTTCCTCTTTTGGCTTGGTTTCCAAAATGTTCACTTTCCTAATTTACTTGGTTTCTAAAATGGTCACTTTCCTATTTTAGTTTAGTTTCCAAACTTAACATTTCTAAGGCATTTCCTTACATTTCCATACATCTCCTCCACCATTTCCACACATTTCCATACATTTCCATACATTTCCTTACATTTCCATATATTTCCATACATTTCCATACATTTCCATACATTTAGGATGCTTACATGTTCACTTCATTTTCCATATTTCTAGGGCTTGATCTTTTGACATTTTCTCCCGCCTCTATCTTTCCACTCTTTATGGCATTCTTAAATCCTTGGCATCAATTCCATAATAGCTATTAGCACTTTCATTTCTTTACATTTTCCTCCATTTTCCTTTATACCTATCTTCTACATTTCCTTACATTTCCTTACATTTCCTTACTATTTCATCAAAATCAGGGACATTAGTAATGATTGGATTATCTCCTGAACCTAAGCCAATTTGGGGGTTCATTGAAGTATCAACTTCGAATTGTTGAGGCTTGATCGTGACAGATGGCCTTTGTACAGTCACTTCATATAGTGCTTGCACGTGTGGTAGAGTATAGTCAAGGGGACATTGATGATACTCAGTATTCTCCTCAATATTAACCATGGGGCTTTTTTCTTTATCCATAAACCCCTTCAACAGCTGCATCATCTGAGTCATCATATTTTTTTGTGATTCCATCATTTTGTCTATCATATCCTGCTGGGTCTTAGCAAGCTGCTCTTGCATTTGTGCTTGCATCTGTTCTTGCATCCCCTTCAGCATTTGTTCCAACTTCTCTAGTCTTTTATCCATTGTAAGGGTGTGTGCTTGGTTGATTTTTGTCGGTTTTCAGGTTACTGAAATGAGTTTTAATTAATCAGGGTCTTCTCATGAAATCTAGCACATGCAATGTGATGCTATGTGAATGCATGAAATGAATGTAAAAAAGGTGTCGATTCTAACTCAATTTTCTTTAAAAAACTTTACTAGAAGACAAAATTCTTTACATGAAAGGGACTACAAATATACGAACATTCGTATTGTCTTCCGTTTTATCAAGAAATTTGTTCTCCATGCCAAGCTCCCTAATTTAGCAATCGAACCCAAATCGACATCTCTCTCTAATATGAAAATGCATGCTAAGTAATAAAGATAAAAAATTAGTACAATAGAAATGAAATTCAAAACATGAAAAAAAAATCATTCAAACTCCTATCAGAGTGGCCACTAGGGTTTATCACAACTCTACCTAGGGTGGGCTCTTAGGGTTTTCTATATGCAGTTCGGTTCTAAAGTTGAGGTACCTGAACCGACAGATTCCTCGATCCTCACCTATTATAGGCTCATACGAGCCGAGTTCGGTTTAGGGGAATACATTTTCCTATGGCTGCACGGAGATGAAATCCTCATGAAGACATAGGTACGGATGTATCCTGAAAGCGATTCACTATCCTGCACGGAGGCGAAAACCTCATGAAGAAGTAGCTTCTCACTCCCACTTAAAAAGGTGTGACCCAGGGGTCATACAATATGAAGCGAAAAAGTTCTATTTATAGTAATCACAACAATATGAACGAATGCAATAATAGGATTGTAATTTTTCAACTCAAATTTTCAATTTTTGACAAAAGGACAAAACTTAATCAATTTTATGGCTTGACTATCTTTACATCCCCAGTGGAGTCGCCAAGCTGTCGAAACCATCTTTTTTCTTTTATCGAGTTTTAAAAAAACAAAAATCGACTTTAAAAATATGGAAATAGAGTCGCCACCGATCTTTTATTCAAGGTGTGATCGGATCACCTTGAGATGTATTATTTTAATAAAACATTTTTATTAAAATAATAATTTTAGTCTACGAAATTCAAGAAAATGGGTTCGGGATTCGGTTACGCACGAGGAAGGATTAGCACCCTCGCAACGCCCAAAATCGGTACCAAATTGATTAATTAATGTCCTGATGTCAAAAATTTGAAAAGATTCTAGATTACGATCCATTTACTTAATATATATTTGGATAGAATCATATTGGATGCCAAAGCTTCTTATTTCGAAGAAATAAAATGCCGTACTCAGTAAGTTAGGGCACCACATCTCATATTCTCAAAATTAGGTTTATCCTTCGACATTCAATACTCGTACATTTAAAAATAAGAAGGATATTTCAATTATTTGGGTCAAATGAAAAATCGCAACCTAGTAAGTTAGGGCACTATTTCTCAAAATTCTCGAATACGGAATATTGCCTTTGTTCTTTTGAAATTCTTATCTCGAGATGATAAAATATCACACCCAGTAAGTTAGGGCGCAATATCTTAAATTCTCGTGAATAAGATTTTTATTTGAAATATTATGTATTTTAATTTAAAAGAGAAAGGATACTCGGTTGCTAGGTTTTAACGAGGAAAATCAAAACTCAGTAAGTTAGAGCACGATTTTCTCAAAACCTCTAAACACGAGCATTGCCTTGTGATTTAAAGCTTTGTATAAAATGATTTTTTTTAAAAGTCATGAACGGTGTTAAAATATGGCTTTCTAAACGAATAAAATGCGTCCAAATAATAACATACAACGTGGAGTAACTATTCACAAGTGAAATACTACGTTATTAAATAACGACATGCAAATGGATATAAAACTACCATACACATAATTACAATGATCAATGAACATAATCATTAATGAGATGAATAATTTAAAATAAAGTACATTGGTCTAAAATAATGATGTATAACATAAAAGATTCTAAAATAAAATATTAAGGAGAAAATCAAAGTAATATATAAATATATATATAAAATAATATATGTTAATCTACATAAGTAATATACATGGAAATAAAAACTAAATTTAATAATTTATACATGAAGATAATATATCAAGGTTGTTAAAATAAACAATATATATATATATATATATATATATATATATATATATATCATAGGAATAAAAGGAAATAAATTAAGTAAATAAATAAATTTAAAAATATACCTATACACAAAAATAGATTTAAAAGAAAAAACATATATAGATTGATATGAAATTAATAACATATGCACATAAAAAAGCTTGAATAATAAATGAATTTAACCAAAAAAAGAATAAAAGGATTTAAATGAAGACTAAAAACTTAATTGAAAAAGAAATGAATTCAAAGGCTGTTTTATAAAGAATTTGCAAAATTATGGACTAAATTAAAAAGCATACGAATAATCAGAGGTTAAAATAGCAAATATTTGAACCATCAAAACGCAGAGTATAGGCTGGACTAAAATGAAATGGTGCGCAAATCTTCGGGGAAGAATTAAAAAAACAAAAGAAATAAAAGGGGGCCCAATCCAACGACAACATGAAACAAGAGGGACTGAGTGCGAAATTATCCCATCACCGCAGAAACACGCGGATCCTATGGGTACTGGATCGGGTCGAATCGGGTCATTGCCTGTACGGCGTCGTTTTAAGGCTACCGAAATATGCCCAAACGGCGCCGTTTCTCTGAAACAATATTATCCCTAAAAAAGAACAACCACACCATTTCTTTTTTTTCTTTTAAACAAAAATGAAATGAACCCTAGTCCCCTCCTTTTGTTTCTCTCTCAGCCGAAACCCCAAATCCATCCGGAGAAGGCTTCGATTTCCCCCTTGGGCGCGATTCTGACGAAGGAGACGAAGCTCCGACGACGCTGCCCAAAACAGGTACTCTCTTACTCCTTTCTCCTTTTTTATTTCTCACATGCAAAAAGAAAAAAAAATCGAATCGATGACTAACAGAAATGAATTCAAAGATTGAAGGAAATAATAAAAAAAACCACCCTGGAATTTTTGTTTCTGATATGTATTTCTTGTGTATTAGTAAAAAATCGTCCCCCGCATTACAAATTTTGCTTCGGTTTTATATCTAACCGAAAAGAGAAATAATCGGTAAAAAAAATAAAAATACAACTATTTTTGTTCTTTTTGTTCTGCTTGCAGGTTGTTTGTTGTTTTCGCAGGTACGGAGGTGTACAGAGGCGTGAACGTGGCTCGTACGGAGGCTCGAACGCGCGGGGTGACGTGGAGGCTGTTGTGGCGTTGGCTGCGGCGCCAAGGCGACCCTAGGGTTTCTGCCTATGTTCTGTGCTCAATTTTGGGCTAGGGTTTGGGCTTGAAATTGGGTCTTGTAGTGGGTCATTGGGCCTGTTGGACCTCCATTTTATTTTTGGGATATTGTAACTATTTATGGACTTTTAAGGACTTTTGTTTTATTTGGTTTTTGTATTTGATATTTGTTTGGTTAATAGGCTGAGCAAATTGGGCCTGCTACAAATACAAATCACATTGCGTAATCAAAATACCATTCATGCATGTCATATAGCATATTTACCAAAAAAGAGCATAAACCATGTTCAAACATAATCGAACTCAAGCATAAAAATCAAGCCATTTTTGCATGGCTTTGTATATACACCTTCAAACTAAAACACATTAAAAACTAGCTTATACTTATATATATACATTTCCAGAATCAACCAAAACAAAGGTTAGTCTATACATGCCATAGATTCAAAGCTCAACTTATAAAGTACTGAAAAGAAAAACGATCAATAGTGTGACAGATTTCTTTGACAATCCCCAAGCTCGTAATTAGCTTCCAAAATTTATAAAACAATGAACAAAAACACACACAATAAGCTTGAATAGCTTAGTAAGTCATAAGCAATTAATTCATTTAATAATCATGAACATTAAAATCCCCAAGGCCGAATAAGTAAACCTTAATCAAATACACATTTTTCATACTTGAAACTCATATACCACCAATGAACAATATCAAATTATATTTACTTGGTCGAATACACATATATTCATAAGCACATATAATTCTCACTTTCATAATACATATTTCATATAATCTCAAGGACTTTTTGCTCAATTTCACACTCGATCTTAACTCGATATTGCCTGTTGAACCATTCGGAATTAATAAGGATACTCGGATAGTCGGAAAGCTCGTACAATGCCGACGTCCCAGACGTGGTCTTACATGTAATCACACATTGATGCCACTGTCCCAAACAGGGTCTTACACATAAATCACAAGACGATGCCAATGTCTCAGACATGGTCTTACACGAAATCACATATCAGAAATCCTATGTCATGACATATGTATCCTAACTATTCCTAAGGTTCGTCCAGGACTTTCGGATGTCGTAACTCGATCGATTCAGGCTTGTAAATACTTCTTCCAAACTTATACAAATTCAGATTGAACAAATATATACAAGTAATAATTAAATTCGACACAATAAAATATATACCATCGAATTTAACGACATTTATTTACTTATGAACTTATCTCGGCAAAGACGGACGAACCAGGACAACTATTCAACAACTTTAGATTTTTCCCGATCCAATTTTGATTTCCTCTTTTCTTGATCTAAATTAGTATAAATTAAACTTATTAAAGCACATATTCAATCAATGTTCATCCAAAAACACATAAATGGGAAAATTACACATTTGCCCCTAACATTTCACATTTTTCACAAATTAGTCCCAATTTCACAAAATACAAAATATTTAAATATTGACCACACTATAGCTTGATCGAATGTTCACTAGGCTCATATAAGTCCACACATTTCATTTATTTCACATTTTAGTCCCTCTATTTATTATTTTCACAATTTAGCCCAAATTACTCAAATTCATCAAAAATTCAAATACAAAACATATTAATCTAACAACATATATTTATTTTCTATCATCAAACACAAGATTCATCAAGATTTAAACAATAAAAAAACACAAAATCATCATCAAATTTAGAAATTGAGACATGGGCTTGATAGATTACATAACAACGATCTCAAAAACGTAAAAATTATCAAAAATGGATCAAAACCCATACCTTAATTATGCTTATCAATGGCCGAATGTTAAGAAAGCTAAAACCCTTTTTCTTTTTTTTTTTTCGGCTAGAATGGATGAACATTCCACTTACAAATTCATTTGTTTTATTTATTTCATATTAATATACTATTTACTAAATTAACCTTTTTATTTTCATTTAAAATCCACTAACCATTGGTATTTATGCCCATCCAATATTTCAATTATATAATATCAACATAAGGACTCCACATTAAAAAGAACATAGCACTTTAGCACTTTAATAAATAATTAGCCACTTTTACATTTTATGCGATTAAGTCCTTTTATTAAATCGAGCACACAAACGATAAAATTTTCACACGAAATTTTCACACAAATAACTTCACATACTGTAAACACTAAAAATAATTTTAAAATATTTTTTTGACTCAGATTTGTTGTTTCGAAACCACTATTCGAATAGGGTCTAAATCGGACTATTACATGTACGTTCCATCTCGTTACCTATTTGCAACAACTACCATCTGTGAGGATAACTTGTGGATGGTTTCGAGGCAAGGCCAATTTATAACCTACCTCTTGACCGAGTGAACTATTGTTATGCCACCACTCGACTAGGACACATAGCAGCATGAGAAACGACCGAAGCGATACCTATGAATGACCCTCTACCTTGTACCATCTGAATGATCACTTAGTAATCGACTACCCACGTGCTTCCTCCCCCCACGAAAAGGACTATCAATCTTTAACCACCCAATCGAATCCACTGTTGATCCATTTGCTATTAACGGATACGCCCTCCTTAAGGAAGAGACTACCCAGGAATCACTATACCTCCCATTGAACTACAAATTGAAGTTTTTGGGAATTTCAAAATGGAAGCACTCCCCCCACACTTTCCCTTCATTAAGGATGGATTTTCTCCTTATAAAGGTGAACTGTTCCAACTAACCACCTATTATTTTATTTGCAACAAGCTAATAGACGAGGAGACACTTTGCGAATGGTCTTGAGGCACGACCACTTTATAACCTACCTCTCGACTAGGGGGACTATTTTTATATCACTACCTCAATTTGGACCCAATTGGGCCCTCTATTAGGCCTTCATCCCTTCTATAAATATCACAAGATATCACTTAATAAGGGGACTTCTCTCCAAACAAAACCCTAATACGCTAAGTGCTCATCCTGAATCCCTCTACTTGTCTGACTCTCGGCTCTAAAATGTGTGAATCAACCTTCCTCGTCTCCACCCCCTCTCCCCCTCTCCATCTCCATTGATACCGTACATCAACACTATTATTACTATATATTATATATTAGAGATTACCATCAATTAAAATTATGATAATTTTCTTTTCTTATAATTGAATTGTTCCACTTCAATATAATTATTTATGGTTTCAATATTGTTTCTATTTTCTATTGAATTGATTTAATTGTATTTTATTTTTCAGAATTTAATATTTATATCTTTCATTACATTTTTATAATTTATCAATAACCCAATGAAGTGAGTGAAGCTTTTGTAAGTACCTCAAAAATTAAGATCCAAGCTCTAGCAATAACAATCCCTCCCTAAAATTTGTGATCTACTAAGAAAGTTTTTATAATATACACTTTAATTTAATTAATTTTGTTTTAATGTTGTTTTCGTTGCTTATTGTTAGTGTTATTATTATAAGCATTACATATTATACAATACATGCCTTCCATAATATCAAAAAACTTTTACATCAATATAATATATGCTTAATTAGACATTATTACTGTTACAACATGTAAGAGAATTTGAATTTTAACATGTATTATTCTTCAATTTAAAAATTGAGAAAGATTATGAATAGTTTATGCATAATAATAAAAAATACATCTTATTTTATTAAATTTGTTGCTAAAATTTTTAAAATTCCACATCCACTTACGATACTATTGTTTATGAGGTCAGTGAAGTTCTAGTTAAATTTTCTAGTAAAGTTTTTCTAATGTAAATCAATCTTTGAGTCAATGCTTTTATTTTTGCATTCATTCATTTACATTGCATTTCATGCATTTGCATAGCATCACATCGCATCATGTGCATTTAATATCATAAAAGAACCCTATTAACTAGAGGTCATACTATAGTTTCCTCGAACACCGCTATTACACTGAAAAAGACGAGAGCAATGGATCAAAGGATGGAAAGGTTAGAACAAATGCGAAAGAGATGCAAGACCAACTACGCATCGATGCAAGAGCAGCTTAGCCAAGATCCAACAGATATGAGGGATCAAACATCGAATCCTAGAGAAGCATGATGAGCCAAACTAGCATCAGCTTGTTGGATGGAGGGCTCGGAACGAAAAAAAGGCTTATGGTCGACATTCGAGGAGATAATGAAGATTTTGCTTGCCTCCCAGCCCGGCTCCGACAAGTTCCCAAGTGCAACCACCAAGAGTATCGGTCAATATCAAACCTCAAGACTAATCCGTGCTCCCAGATGGAAACTTCCCTGTGCTCGAGCTTTAACCTCAAGTCAATTTGGTAAAACCAATAGTCCCCATCAATGAGGTGGGTATGGGGAGGAAGTAAAAGTAGCTTCCAAAAGAGTTCAAGATCGATGCAAATGGCGGAGGAGAAGTTTTGCATTGGAAAGTGCTGATCACCAATGCGGGTGGATAAGAAGTCGAGTCAGTCCCGATAGTACTTCCTCCAAAGTTCAAGATGCCGAGTTTGAAAAGTACAACGGACTAGCCGCCCCGAGGCCCATATTACGATGTTCGTCCGAGAATGACAGGATATGTCAACAATGACCAGCTTGTTGATCCATTGCTTCGTGATAGTCTCGATTGGAGTCGTGAAATGAAATGGTACAACCGCTTGAGTTGTACCCAAATCAAATCTCGCATTGCGGGTTTATTCCTATTTATATTTAATAAAATATTTATTGTCATTTAAGCATCAACTCATTAGACATCAAGAAAAGGAAGGTGAAGTAAGAAATATTAGTAGTTCTAGTTAAAGTACCAAACGGACGCCCACCGAGGCAACATCCTTCTCATTGGTTTATGGATGGATACGCCTTGCCTATCGAATTTGAAATTCTTACTCTTTAGATTTTGTCGAACAAGTTGGACGAAGGTAATGGGTTCACTCTCTGTATGACCGGCTAAAATCGACGAGGAAGTGGCTAAAAGCCATTCGCCATGGTCAACTATACCGTAGCGGATGATACGAGCTTAACAAGAAAGTTCAGCCAGAGTATTCCATGAAGGAGACTTGGTATTGAAACAGATCCTCCATATGCAAAAGGACTTCGGGGGAAAGTGGATGCCTAATTGGGAAGGACCTTATGTTGTAAAGAAGGCCTTTCTGGACGAGCTTTGATGCTAGCCGAGATGGACGAAAAAGTCCGCCAAATCCAATTAATGCGCACTCGCTAAGTACTTCTTCGCTTGAAAGTAGGCCAAGATGAAAACCCACAAAAGGCATCTTGAATCCAATAAAAAACGGAGAAGCTAAGGTGAAACTCCTGCAAAGGCCACTTTGAGACCAAATGGGCTTTGAGTTGAAAACCCGAAAAGGGCGGCAAGTTGTGATCAAATCATGATGGGGCATCTGAAGAGTTTGCCACGCTTGAATTGACAATGAAGGAGTATGTTACATCTTGGGCATCGACAAAGTACTCAATCCCTAAACACATATTGAGCTTAAATGGTCCTCAAGAAGTTTGAACAAAGAAGCTTCAGCTTCATGTATATCGGGCACCTAATTGCCATCTTACCCATTCTTAATTTGCTCGCTCCAAAATACACTACCAATAAATTTCCTTCTTGATTGCATTTGCTATCTTATTTGTTTTAGCTATGCTCCTAATTAATTTCTTTCTGGTCTATTATTATGATCTTCTCCAAGCATTTTCATTGAAATAATGATTATGGAACTAATAATGCTTTCACAAAAGAAGTTTTATGACATTCGAAAGTCTCTAAATAATACAAGAATCCAAAGGGATAATTATTTAGAACTAACCAGCTTAAAGGGCTCGTAGACTTGAGATAAGGGACTAAGCAAGGATTTACTTCTTGATTCATTGTTAGAAGTATCACTGAATAAAGAAGACATACGCTGTGATCACCTTAATAAGCAGAAGCAATGACACTCAAGTGTTAAAATGGATCATTCTCATGACATTTTGCATTCATTCATAACATTCATAATACACATGGTTAGGAGCATTTTTCATGACATCCTAATCATTTGGCATAAACATACCCCATGAAATCAATTCTACAGTAGGATCCCCATAGGGCAATGTAGCAAAATTGATGGGAGTTACAAAAATGCACCTTATCCCATCGAAAAGATGAATGTCGAAAACCTTAAGCCTTAATTCCCTCAAGTAGTAGGGTAAAAAATAGTAGACCTTATCCCACCGAAAGGAGTGGAATGTCAAAACTTTGAGCCTTAATTTCCTAAGCGAGGGTAACGGCCAAAAATAGCAAACCTTATCCCATCGAGCAGAATGGAACATGTTGAAAACTTTGAGCCTTAATTCCTAAGCAAGAGGGTAACGGTCGAAAATAGCGCACCTTATCCCACCGAAAGAGTGGAACAGAAAACTTTGAGAACAAGAGGGTCGAAAACCTTAAGCCTTAATTCCCTTATCCCACCGAAAAGAACAGTCAAAACCTGGAGTAATTCCCAAGCAGATGGTAACGGGCCGAAAAATAGTAGACCTTATCCCACCGAAAGGGAGTGGAACAGTCGAAAACTTTGAGCCTTAATTTCCTAGCAGAGGGTAACGGCCGAAAAATAGCAAACCTTATCCCATCGAGGGAATGGAACATGTTGAAAACTTTGAGCCTTAATTCCTAAGCGGTAGGGTAACGGGCGAAAATAGCAGACCTTATCCCACCGAAAGGAGTGGAACAGTTGAAAACCTTGAGCCTTAATTCCCTAAGCAGTATGGTAACGGCCGAAAATAGTAGACCTTATCCCACTGAGCAGGAGTGGAACAGGTCGAAAACATTGAGCCTTAATTCCCTAAGCGGTAGGGTAACAGTCGAAAATAGCAGACCTTATCCCACCGAAAGGCGAGGAACAATTCGAAAACTTTGAGCCTTAAAGCAAGAGGGTACGGCCAAAAATAGCGGACCTTATCCCACTCAAGTGAGTGGAACAATTCGAAAACTTTGAGCCTTAATTCCCTAAGCAGTAGGGTAACGGCCAAAATATCGACCTTATCCCACCGAGCAGGAGTGGAACAGGTCGAAAACATTGAGCCTCAATTCCCCAAGCAGAGGGTAGTAGGCCAAAATAGCAGATCTTATCCCACTGAGCAGGAGTGGAACAGATCGAGAACGATGAGCCTTAATTCCCTAAGTAGTAGGGTAACAGTCGAAAATATCGACCTTATCCCTTTGAAAGGAGTGGAACAGTCGAAAACATTGAGCCTCAATTCCCTAGCAGTAGGGGTAACGGCCAAAAATATCGACCTTATCCCACCGAGCGGGAGTGGAACAGTCGAAACGACAAGCCTCAATTCCTAAGCAGTAGGGTAGTAGGCAAAAACATCGACCTTATCCCACCGAAAGAGGTGGAGCAGTCGAAAACAATGAGCCTTAATTCCCTAAGGTAGGGTAACAAAGTAAAAGAAGCGATCTTATCCCATCGAAAGGGGAGTGGAACAGATCGAAGATAATGAGCCTTAATCCCCTAAGCAGTAGGGTAACAAGCCGAAGATTACAGATCTTAATTCCCTAAGCAGTAGGGTAACAGATCGAAGACAACAGATCTTATCTCTACTGAGCAAGAGTGGAGCAGATCGAAGATTGAAGCCTTATCTCTACTGAGCAGGAGTGGAGCAGGCTAAAGATAGCAGATCCTATCTCTACTAAGTAGGAGTGGAGCGGATTGAAGACAACAGATCTTATCTCACCGAAAGGGAGTAGAGTAGATCAAAGTAACAGATCTTATCTCCACCGAAAGTGGAGGGAGCAGATTGAAGACCAAAGCCTTATCTCCACCGAAAGGGAGTGGGCAGCTAAAGATAGAAGATCGAAACAAAACTTCTATACCTCCGGAATGCATGGGTGGAATAAGGCTACCGGAAAAGGAAGCATCAAGAAGTCAAGATCGAACAAAGGGCAAAATTGGCCCTTTTAAAGTCTTTGCTTCATTCTCGTTACACGACAACAAGCAAAGAGGGGCAGCTGTAGGGCCCAATTTAAAACCCGAAGCCCAATACTAGTACCAAACCAAAGAAAATGGAAGGCCCAATTAAGCTAGTAGCCCAAATGACCCAAAAGTTGTGAAATCTAGATCAGATGAAAGGACCCTCACGAAGACGCCTTCGCGCCTCAGGCGTCGTGCGTGCGTGCGCCACGCACCACGAGGAGCCCTCTCCATCACGTACCTGCAAATTAGAATGAAATCAGTTATAAAATAGACTATAAAAGTCAGGCAAAAAAGGGTAAATGGGGGGTTTTTTTTTCCTACACAAAAGAAGAGAGAAGTAAGAGTACACTGATATACATCAGATATCAAAAAGAGAGTTGATACGAAATCAGATTTGAGAATCAATAGAGGTTTTCCTCGCTTCGATTTTTTTTTTTAGTTTTATTTTTTTATTTCATTTTTTTTCCTAAATTCTTGTTCTGTTTTTTTCAAGAAAAGTATAATATATATGTATGTATATCAAAGTTTTCAAGCAAAATAAACATTGTATATCAAAGTTTTCAAGCAAAATAAACAAAGTTAACAAAAAAGGGAGAAGTCGAAAAGATCTCACCGGGCTCCCTTGGCCGCCACCGTTGATTCGCGCATGGGGGTCTTGGTTTTGTTTCTGCACAGGAAATGGCCTCAAAGGAAAAGGGATTGCAACCCTAAAAAAGAAAAAGAAGGAAATGGGGTTTTTTTTCTTTTCCGGTTTTGAAGAGAGAAAAATGAATGAATGATTTTGGTTTTTGGTTTGTTGTATGCATATTTTGCTAATTTGTCTCAAGAAATAATAATAAGAAGAACATTTTAAGAAAAGGTTTGTTTAATTAGTGCTATAATCATTGGTCAAGAATGATTTCATTACTTAATTTAAGAATTTTTTATATTTAATATAATGCACCGATTGGCATCCTTTGATTTATAATTTTTTCATTCCAAACCTTTGGGGTTGTTTTTGGGCTAATCAAAGCCCAAGAATTTGAGCGTTATTCATTTATTTGATATAATACTACCAATTAGCAGCACTACCATTTATAACATGCAACAAAGAGTAAAGTAGATTAATAATTGGTGATTCTTTTATGCAATATTTTATTTAAAAACTATCTAGTAAATTATCGATGAAAGTTTCAGTTTTCATATGAAACACATATTTTGGTTAAACAATTTACACCATAAATGAAATTGAAATGTTCCTAGATAAGTGTACAATCTCTCTTTATATTTATATACTCTAAGCATGAGAAGGGTAAGTTTAACATATGATCTACTTTAACAGAACTGGATACGAGGGTATTCATTACCATATCCGTGTTAACAAATCCACTACTCAACCCAAATCCCCTGCTCACTACTAATGATGTGTTGCACACCCAAGGTACCGATATTGCGAACCCTAAACCACACCCGAATTTCCCTCCCCTTGTTACTTTGCTTCCGATGAGGACATCTTTATACGCTTTGCAAACTCTAGAGACGTACTTTCCCATTGGCAGAAGTCGCTGGTAGAAGTACGAAACAGTCTCATTGGGTTTTGAGATATCGGAGTCTGCATGGAGATTCACCACTACAGTGCCATGTTTGGGATGGAGTCGGTCGCTGAGAGAGTTGAGAAATGGGGAATGTGGATCCCATAGCTTGTTAGGGAAGATGTCATCACCGTCATAAGCATCAACGAAGATGATATCATACAGATTGTTGTTCTCTACAACAAACTTCTCGGCATCCATTTCATAGAGGTATAGCCTCTCGTGGATGCCCTTCCACATTACTTCGTTAATAGTATCAGGTTCTAGCAAAGCACGTTCACCTGATGGAGTCATGACTGAGAAACCTGGAAAGCCCATTGCTTGCACTGATGCTGAGATGACAATAGGGTCAATTTCGACGACATGGATCTCGGCACCTGAAAGAAACAGAGAATCTTTGGTTAGTTGATTTAGATGCATTCCAATGATTTAAGTATAAATCAATATCTAAAGGCTTTAAACGAGATGATAAGTGGCTATAAACGTCCTTCTCTTTCATCTACCATTAATACTAAGCTAGCAGAAGAGATATAAAACCGAAAGCTAACTTCTACCTTGAATTTTACTAGCCAGAAACAATGGCAAGCTCCCACCACCATGACCAATGCATAATATATGCATCCTTTTCTTCCCATGTACTGCTGCAATTAGATCGTATTTAGAAGATGCAATAGTAGACAGTCCTAGTGACACCATACTCTTAACATCTACAAAGGTACCATCAAATCATAAGATTAGTTAAGCAAACATTTAAATGCAATAGGTATGTATACACAAATATAAAGAATACATACATTGTAAGTCATAAGATACATCCTATTAGTTCACAAAATCTGGCCTAGATGTGTATTGTGTGTGAAAATGCTAGTATTGTGGTCACTCAGAAACATATGAACTGGTCGAAACTTATGAATTCTCAAAGACTGGATACCCAGAAGCATCAAATGTATATAAATGACAAAATTTGAGAAAAGAAATGAAGGAGCAATTTACATGGAATAGCCAGGCATTGAGCCTGCTGCATAATAAATATAGAGCCAGGCTCAGTATTCCGATGAGCAGCCATTATTTTAACTGTACTTTGGCGAGTATTATCGTTAAAGCGAAGGACACGCCATTGATACCCAAGTATCTTAAAACTTCCACTGTGTTCATAGCCTGGATATATCTCTCCATACCTTTGCTGAAGCCATTTCTCTGTTTCTGGCCAATGAACTTTGCTCTGAAAAAATGTTAAAAGCAATTGATAATCTATTCTCCACAGGAAATAAACCAATTCAGGATAAAAAAGTTAATCAATGAAGAGAACCAGTAGTTGCCCTAAATCCAAAACAATTAAAAACCATATAATTGTGAAAAACAAAGAGTGAAATGTAAAGCAACTGACGGGTCTAGAAGAAGGGTAAGCGTGGACGGAGATAACGCCGTTTCCTTTATCAGAGACGGAGCGGAACACGGTGTTTCCATTGAACTCGGATTCGGATTCGGATCCCCACCACTCGGGTGAGTAAAGCCAGTCACCTTCGTCCTCTATCCGGCGAGCTGCGCCGCTGAACAACCGCCGGTGTATGTTGCATCTCCAGCTCGACCCTGCTCTTCTCCACATTTTTAAGAGAAACCCTGATTCCCCAAGTTCTAAGAGCTTAAACCCTGCAGTTTCTAAGGTTTAGGAATTAGGACCAGTCCTTTCAAATACAAAGTTAACGGCGTCGTTTAACTAGAACCCATCTCTTTATGAAGGAAAAGAAAAAACACTTTTTTCCCAGGTTGGAATAATAAATAAGAAAAAAGTTAAAAATAATTTAAATTTAAAGGGATTTCTTGAAAAAAACTTATTTATAACTAATTTTATTTTTATATAAAATTAACTTCAATCAATCCTAATATTTTTTATTCATGATAAAATTTTAATTTTAAAAATATTTAAATATTGATATCGAATATTATAATTTTTAATATTATTAAACATACATATTTAATTATTTATATTTAATAATTTATTTGATTTTATAATTTTATTTTAATAATAAATTTTAAGAATAATAAATTTAAAATTTAAACAATATTCTAGATTGAAACATATTTATATTAATGTTTTAATAATGATATATATATATATATATATATTACAATTATAAATATATTAATAATAAATGTTTTATAGTATAAATGTTAAAATATGTCATAAATTTATATACTTTTTAAAAATTTAAAATTTAGCCATTACACTTTTATTTTTAGGGAAATCCCTCTACTTTTCAATTGTAAACACTACTAAATTTTTTTGAATAAACTATACAAATTGTCATCTAACCATACCTGTGTTCTTGTTGTGGTCACCCAATTTTAAAAATTTTCAATTTAGGCACTAATGTTTGAATTCGCTCCTGTTTTGGTCACTAGCCATTAAATTGATAACGAAAAAACTTTTTTTCTTTTTTAAAAAAACTCCTTTAATTGATAAAATTTTAGCTAAAGAAAACGGAAAAACCTTTTAAAAAAACACTTTATAATTACTTTTGTTGTTACTAGTATGATATTTTCATCAAGGTACATAGAAATAGTCCTTGAAATTAGAAATTAAATCTAGAGTTAGAAAATATGGCTTTGAAAAATCCAATTGTTCAATGAATAATTTTATAAGAAAAAATATGAACATTTAATTTTCATAAGAAAAAATGTGAAAAAAAATTATTTGAATTTCCTTTTGTTACATTGATAATGATTTTTTTTTATAAAATGATTAAAAGATTATTTTGTGTTCTATTTATTTTAATTATTTGTTTTTAATTTTAAATCCACAATAAGCAATACTGAATCACTTATAATCCGATTTAGTGTCAACTCATATACCAAATTAATTAAAACTAAAATTATGCGTGTCGAGTGAAAATTATTATTTTTACAAATATTAAATTATTTATATAATTTTATTATATAAATTATATTTAACTTTTGTATTTTTATTATTTTAATAAAGTGATTAGTTCATTTCTAACATTAACTTCTTAAAATATAAACAAAAAGGGTTGCGCATCAATTAAATATTTCAAACATAAATAAAACAATTAATATATGTGGCATCCCTCTATTTTAAAAGTTGAAAGCTTTGGTTAGGAAGTTTGAGGATCAAATTAATAGAATTCATAAATGTAAAGGCTTTCTGTTATCAATTTAATGGTGGGTGACTAAAATAGGAATGAATTCAAACGTTAGTGCCTAAATTGAAAATTTTTAAAGTTGGATAACCAAATCATGAATGGGAGCATAGTTGGGTGACCATTTGTATAGTTTACCCAAATTTTTTGTTAATTTTTTTATGTGACATTTTTTTAAATAAAAAATAATACTCACTCAATAATTATGTAACTAAAAAAAGCGTTGTAATGAATCTGAATTTAACAAAATAATTTTAGTAGTGTTAATAGTTAGACATGAATTTTAATCAAAAGTAGGACTAAAATTTTAAAAATAAAAGTACAGGAGATAAATTCTAAATTTATTTAAAAGTACAGGACTTATAATATATTTTAATCTAATATAAAATATAAATATTTTAATTATATAAATATGATTATTTGTTTAAATCATGATTAGCTTCTTTTATCATTTCCAATTTTGAGTAATTTAAATTAAGTTTTAATTAGAGATTATTTATTATTAAATTTTATATGATTAATTATTAAAAAATTATCTTATTATAAAATAAATTTTGATAGTCAAAAAATTAACTATAATATTTTATAATAAATATATTTATATTGTGTTCATTTCACTAAAACAACTTTTAAAATGACTATAAAAATTTATTAAATAATATAAAATATTTTATACAGAATCATCTATACATTAAAAAAAGTATAAATTTTTCTATAAAAACTCAATTCATTTTCTAGAAATTAATTTTCAGAGAACAAACGCAATCCTAGATCATTCCTACACTGTTTAATTCAATTTTTTATTAATTTAATCGCTTCATTGCATCCACTATTCCACCGTTAAATCCATTTTTCTATTCCTTTCCTTTCTTCTTTTTCTTTTTCTTTTTTATGAAATGCTTTCAATCCTTGAAATTTCCTGTTGTTGGCAAAAATATGGCGAATTGAGAGAGCCCCATTTTTATTTTTCCTCAATATTAACAAATGACTTTGAGATTTTATAATCTAAGGTTGAATTAACTTAGAAATAGAAGAACTAGAACCATTGAAACACCCAAAAACCTTTTGAAAAAACCCCCTCCTTTGCCTTCCTCTGTGACCTCGGCTCATCCATCAAACCCTTTGTGGCAGCCCTCCACCGCTAAAACCATTGTCCACCGTTTGGAAATCTCTTTTCTTTACCTACTCTAATTCCTTCTAAAAACCTGTCCACCATTGTAGATATTGAATTTCATCTAAGTTCAAATTGAAGCCTTTACAATAGATATATTTTAGCCCACTTTCAACTCTCAATTTTCAAAGCTCACAACTTGAATGATTTCTTGATATTTAAACTTTGAATTATTGATGATATAGATTAAAATATTTAACTTTATAAATTAAATTTTAGAATTATTGATTATCGAGATTAAAATATTTAACTTTTAAATTAAATTTTAGACTTTTGAAACACGATTCAAATTTGGATTAATAGTTTAAACTAATGGATTTGGACCCAATTTTCATTTTAAATCATTTTCAATAAAATTTTTGACTTTCGCCCATTAGTGTTTAATAAATATAAGTATTTTTTTATTTTTTATTTAATTACAAAATCCAAAAAATAAAAAATTACAAAAAGCCTCTCTATTTTTGCAAACACTATAATTTGGTCACTACACCATGCCCATTTAGTGGCTGATAGAGAATTCATCTTTCTTTTTCACATACAACACAGGTGCACTCCAAGGAGATACATTCGGCCGAATAAAACCTCTATCTAACAATTCTTGCAACTGTGCTTTAAGTTCTTTCAACTCAGCTGGTGCTATTCGATACGACAAGATCGATATCGTCGCAGTCCTAGGCGTCATATCAATAACAAATTCAACTTCCCATTCTGGCGGTAATCCCAGTAACTCTTTAGGGTACACGTCTGTAAACTCATTCCAATCAATACCTGATCAAGTTTCAACTCTGAATCTCTAGTATCAAGTATGTAGGCTAAAAACGTCTCGCAACCTTTACAAATTAATTTTGTTCCCAAATAGCTGAAATAACTCTGGTAACACTGTTTGATCTATCTGACTCAACTGTAATAATTTCACCCGTTTGACATCTCAAGACAATATGTTTCACTCTACAATTTACCGCATCGTCATGTAACGTCAACTGGTCCATTCCCAAAATAATATCGAATTCACGAAAGGGTAACAACATCAAATTAGCAAGAAATTCACAACCCTAAATTTCCAGTGGACACTTACGACATACTAAATTAACTAACACGCTCTGACCTAGTGGATTTCTAACTTGAACATCAAACTCAGTTGATTCAACAGGAAAATTATTATATGTTACTAAAGCGGTGCAAATATACGAGTGAGTTGACTTAGGGTCAATCAGTGCATATACAGTAACATCAAAGAGATAGAAAATACCAATAATAACATCAAGTGTAGCTTTTCCCTCGCTCGAATAGCGATGTTCGCAAGGTGCCGAACTTCAAATCGGGCAACTATATCTTTATTCTCGACGACTAGCTCCAGATATTGCTTGACCAGATGTTTACCCTTTTGAGGTGTCGACATCATCTATCACTTCGCTCATCATTATCTCCCGCCATTCTTGGGCAATTCCGACAAAATGATCTCGAGCCACATCCGTAACACGCACCCATCTTCGCTTTGTATTCCCGCTATGAAGTTTTCCACAACGCTATAAACCGGCTTTGAGCATTTTGAACACTTCCCACACTATTAGCAAGCTTAACTTAATATTTTGAATCATGCTAAATCAATTTATTTTCCTTGAACACCCAGATACTGAAGTGGTACGATGAAATTCTTCTTTGTTTTTCTTGGACGGAGGTGTTGAAAATGATTTAGGAAAGCTTCTTTTACTAAAATCTCGAGCTTTCTGTCTCTCAACCTCTTGTGGTTATAAACTTCTTCCATCTTTTGAGCACGACCGAATAAAACAACAAATTCTCGAATCTCAGTTCCTCCGATCAACATTTTAATTTCATCATTTAGTCCATATTCAAAACGATGCACATTTCTTCTTCATTCGACACAATTTTACAGGCATACTTATTGAGATACACAAACTCCCTCTCGTATTTAGCTACTGATTTATTTCCCTGCTTCAATTCAAGAAATTTTTTCTTTTTCCAATCTAAATATCTTTTGCTGACATATTTCTTTCTAAACTCAGATTGGAAGAAATCTTAGGTAATTCTATCTTTCTGTAATACTGCTGTCAACGTGATCCACCAATTGTACATTTCATCTTTAAGTAACAACATTGTACACCTCAGATAATCATTAAGGGAACTAGCAAGTTCATCAAAAACTCGTTGAATACTTTCGAGCCAATATTCAGCTTTAGCCAGATCATCATCTGTTCTACCTCTAAATTCTTCAGCCCTACTCTTTTGGATTTTATCAATAGGAATCCGTTTACTTGTTTCAATTGTTTGAGGAGGTGGAGGTACAACAGGAGGTATAACAGGGGGTGGAGGTTGTTGAGCTATAGGGTTGGTTCGCATAAATTTTGTGAACCACTGACCCATTAAACCGAAGAAAAAAAATTTAACTTTCTTTTTTGACACATGTGGAATCGGTACACCACGACTTGTTTCTTGTTCATTAGTCAGAATATTACTATTAACTTCATCAGTGTCAGCACGATCAGATTCTACCAACATCTTTAAAATCTATACAAAAAAATAAGGGTTAGATCGGATCAAATAATATCACTCTACCAGAGGTTTTATATATAATTTCTAGACTTCAAACACGCTACGATTTGTCCGAGAATTGACTAAATCGTAGGTCTGATACCACTAAATATAACACCTTAACCCGTATTTGTCTTCAAATTAGGGTTACAGAGCGTTACTGTACAAATCAAGACATTTATCATTAAATATAAACAAAAATATAAAATAAATTATAACATTCAATAGTTTATAAGAATCAAGGTACAAATACACTTACGAGCCTTAAATCAAGCTTACGAGGCCCTAAAATAGTTTGGAAACAATCCAGGACTAATTTGAATCAAAACAAAAAAATATGCACAAATTTAAAAATTTTGGAAACAGGAGTCACACGATTGTGTGGAATAGCCCAGGTCGTATAGCTTCACACATAGTTGTGTGGCTTCCCCACACGCCCGTGTGGCCAAACCGTGTAACTAACTGTGACCGTGTGAAAAATCCTGCACCTAATAATTAATAAGACACATGGTCATATGGTTAGGCTGTGTGTATCACATGGCCGTGTGGTATAGCTCAGGTCATGTGCGCCTTAAAAAGCTTCCAAAACAAGGCAAAACTTTCATCCAACACTTACGTTCCAAGACAAATCAAAACAACCATTTCCATACTTCAAAAACATATTTAAACAAGCCTAAAACATGCCAAAACAAAAACCCAAGTGCCTAACCAATATGTCCTCATTGACACCACAATTCAATTATCAACCTCAATTCACATGACACATCAACTAATTTGCATTCAAATTCATAAGTTCATATATAAAACTCATGCCAAACTTATCATTTCTTCTTAATCATTCACATTCATTCATACCATGATTCAAACACTTAAATAAGGTTTATACCACATTACCAAAACAACTTTATATGAGCATATTCACACCAAGATTAAAGGCATATACACAAGTAAGCTTATACCAAGCTTAAAACATAACATTTGTAATAAAGATCTAAAAAAAAAAAAAAAAAAAACACCTATTACATGCCATATAACTCAAAATAAACATATCAAAATCTACCTGAATGTATTTAGATAGTGTGATCTTCAAGTTGATCTGATCGCCTGACTCCACAAAACGTTATCTACAAGGAATAGAAAAGAACACGAGTAAGCTTCACTAGAGCTTAGTAAGTTCAACGATTAAAACGATAAGGCTTACCAAATTAAATATAACAATTTTAATAACAAGATTAAAAGTTAGAGTCTCCTGTCAACCACAATCCACAACAGGTGAGTTTATACATAAACAAGTACTAGATCATTCATTATCAAGCTATAATGCTATCAGAAGATTCATGAATAATCGTTCAACAATTCAATAATAAGACATTTAACACAAAAAGCATTACCCGATGAATAATATACTGACATGAGTACACAGTTATCCATCCGAAACACGCCAAACGCTTCAACTAGCCAATCCAACCAATAACACACCTCGGCACAAAGTGCCTAGCCTGTAGGTTAACATCCCTCCCATAACACGCCTTGGCACCAAGTGTCAAGTTCAAAGGCTTTACATCCGCCCCCAGTAACACACTAGAAACACTGTAAATATAACAGGATAGTCCACAACAAATGCTGGATTTCAGTATATTCAGTGAACAAGAAATAAACAGGAATCCTCATCTTACCTCATCTTAAACCAATCCTGAGCAATGCGCACTATAACCTATTAGCATGCCAATCGTACTTTATCCTACATTCAACAGCTTAGGAGATATTACCGCTAAACCAAGTCAAACAGTTTATTATTCACATTCATACTATTTAACATCAAAATATTTAATTTAACAATAAACAGCTAAATTCTCATTTAATCCATATTGTAAAATATATCAAAATAAGCCGAACAAACTTACCAGGGCTAAACTACAGTAACGACAAAGATTCAGGGACTATTCAGCTACTTTCCCTTTTCCTCTATTATCTACTTGTTCTTGATCTATGATATAATTTATTTCAATTATTAGCCTCAATTTCATATACTATTCAATTTAATACATATAACTTCTTATTTACGATTTTGCATATTAGACCCCAAACATTTACATTTTATTCAATTTGGCCTTTAAGGCCAAAATAAGCTTATTTCACATAACTAAACCTTAAAGCCATTGAACCCAATTTTTAACCATTCTAAAACAGCCCTATAATTCTAAATTTATCAAGAAAAACCATGTCTATTTTAATTTATTTTCAATTTAATCCCTAATCATGAAAATTACTAAAATCACTTTACAAATTAGATCAAAATTATCATCAAGTTTCATGCTCAAGAACAAGCATCAAGAATACTTCAAGAACATCAATGGTAATTTTTCTACACTTCAACAACTTCACAAATTAGTGCCTAAACTAGCTACATATCAATACAACGATCATAAAAACATAAAAATTCATAAGATACGAGCATAAATTGCATACCATGCAAGTGAATCCACTTGATCGAAGCTTTCTATTCTCCAACAATGGAGTTTTGGTTTGGAAAGATGAAAACAAGAAGAAAAGATGATGGTTTTCATCTTTTGTTTTGTTTATTTATTTGTTAATTACCGTTTTACCCTTTTAAAATACTAAAATTTCCATGCATTACCAACCCCAAACCGTCCACTATATGCACTTGTGGTAAATTTTTCATTTAAATCCATTATGTTACTTACCAATTGCTATTTAACACCTTTGATTAATAGGATTTCACTTTTGTAACTTTTACGATTTAGTCCTTTTTAGTTAATTAACTAATCAAATGTCAAAATTTCTAAATCAAATTTTAATAAGACACTAATGACTTCGTAAATATTAAATAATTAATATTTATAGACTCACACGTCAAAATTGTTGTTCCGAAACCACTGCTCTAACACCACTAAAAAATGAGTTGTTACACAACTCACGTTTACAATTAAAATTGGGCTAATTTCTGAAAAAATCATAATGTTAAGGGTGTCAATAAAAAAATGTTAAAGGCACAAAACCAAAAGCCCCCGAAGGTTAAGGGGTTTTTTTTTTTTGCAATTATGCCTTTTGGCAAAAACCATATTTGGTCTATATTCATTTACTCCCAACCAAGGCATTTCATTAGATTTATTCACACTCCATTTTCATCTATACCAAAACACATCAATTCATGCTAAAATAAGTCTATAGCACCTTTGAAAAATAATCATTCAAATGGTATAAAAACCTATGCTTAGAACTTAAATTTATTCAAGCCAATCTCCAACTTATCTTGCTAAGTTAATTCCTTACACATTTCATAATATATCCAGCATATAAAAGCTTAGTCCATTACCTTTAACAACACCAAACATGACCTACAACCATGCATTAAATAGGTTATATACCAAACTTATTAACAAGTCCAACATTAGGCACAATTACAATCTTTGTCACACATGTTAAAGTGACCAATTCCTTAACACATGACTTTATATACATGCCACAATCTTTAGAACCAAGACAAACATATTTCTACTATTTCAATGATGGTGTGTGATTCACGTTGATTCGGCTCGGCCAGTTCTACAGTGATGATCTACAAAGGGAAAACAACTAAAGTAAGCATTTAGAATGCTTAGTAAGTTCATATGGAAAATACTATGCTTCCCTTGTTCCTACATAAGCATAATAGCAAACCTTAATTTCGCATAATGTTGGCTAGAACATTGCACTCAAAACATCAACAAGGTGAGCATATATATATATATATATCCATGATCATTAGATGCTACATGTAACAGTCCGGTTTATACCGTAGTCGGAACAATGGTTTCGGGACTACAAATCCGAGTTCGTATAATATTTTAATATTATTTTCTGTGCCGTTGATATGTGATTAAGCATGTGCAAAATTTTCGTATGTTAAATTGTCCGTCTGTGTGTTTAATTTGACTAAAGGATTGAATTACATTAAATGTGAAAGTTGCATGCTATTTGTTAAGATACCTAAGTGTTGTGGCTTTGTAAAAGTGAAGGACTTATGTGGCTATTAAATCGCTATTTAGTTAGTGGATGAATAAGGACAAAAATATCCTTAATGCATGGTTGTTTTATTTATTAGTTGGAAGGTTAAATTAGTAAATGAAATAATATTATTGTTATAATGATAATAACATGAAAATAGGCCATTATCATTCTTCTTCTAGCCAAATATTGAAAGGACAGAAAGAAAAGATTAAGTTGTTTCATTCGGCCATTCCAAGCATAAATAAAGGTATGAAATTTGTTCGGTTTTTGATAATTTCTACGTTTTTGCAATCGTTGCTTAGAGAGCTATCAAACCCATGTCTCAATTTGATGAATTGATAATGTTTGTGTGAGATGCCATTGATGTTATGTTAAGATTTTTGATGATTTTTGGCGTTAAATGAAAGATATGAGTTAGATGAACATACTTTGTTCTTGAATTTTTGATGAATTTAGCTAAATAGGGCTAAATTGAGAAAATGGTAAATTGAAGGACTAAATTAAAAATTTGATGAAATATTTGGGCTTATATAGTCCCTAGAGAGGTTCGACCAAGCATATGTGTGTGTGGATTTTGTGAATTTGATGTTTTGGTGAAAAATAGACTAAATTGTTAAAGTGTGCAAATATGAGGGTTAATTTGCAAATAGCCCTAAATGTGTGTCTATGGATTAATTGAATGAAATAGTGAATAAAAAGGGTTAATTCTGAATATGTTTAGATCAAGAATCGAGGAAAACGGACTTAGATCGCGGGAAAGCGAAAGTTAACGAGTAGCCGTTTTCATTCTGATAAACCAAATCCGAGGTAAGTCATATTGCTAATAAATGTAATTGTATTGAATTGAGTTTATTTACATGATTATCAATGATAATGACTGCATTTGTGATACTATATATATACATTCTGAGATAAGGTCAACATAGTGATAAGTCGAAGAAGTTTTGTATGAACTTGGGAATACAAAGGTACCTGTTCTGTTTTATCATGTAAGACCACGTCTAGGACATTGGCATTGATTTGATAATCGTGTAAGACCTTGTTTAGGACGTAGGTATCATTATCTGATTATATATAAGACCTCATCTAGGACGTAGGCATCATTATCTGATTATATATAAGACCTCGTCTGGGACGTAGGCATCATTATCTGATTATATATAAGACATCGTCTGGGACGTAGGCATCATTATCTGATTATATATAAGACCTCATCTGGGATGTAGGCATCATTATCTGATTATATATAAGACCTCGTCTAGGACGTAGGCATCATTATCTGGTTACATACAAGACCTCGTCTGGGACGTAGGCATCATTATCTGATTATATATATGACCTCGTTTGGGACGTAGGCATCGTTATCTGATTATATGTAAGACCACGACTGGGATGTTGGCAACGATATGAACTTTTCGTGTAAGACCCTGTCTGAGACAGTGGCATCGATATCTGTTTACGTGTAAGACCCTATCAGGGACAGTGGCATCAATATCTGATTACATGTAAGACCCTGTTTAAGACAGTTGCATCGACATCCGACTACATGTAAGACCACGTCTGGGATGTTGGCTATGTACAATTATTCCAAGTTTTCGAGTATTTTAATAAATTTTGAATTGTTCAATGAGTAAATCTGAGATATGAACAATTACGAAAATGTATACTCGTTTCTAATACGTTTGGTAAGTACACTTTGTGTGTATAAGAAGGTAAGCATTTTCTTAAACTTACCTAGATGAATTATGTAATTGAATATGGGATTGTAAGTGTACTATATGGATGGAAAAAGCTATGAACTAATAAAGTATGTAGTGTTATGCAAGTTTTGAAAGATGAATGGTCTAAGTGAAGGTATTAAGAAGATTTATGATGGTGAAATTGAGCCAATAGTTAATTTAGATTGATTATAGTTAGAATGTTTATATGCTAAGTTTATTTGTATTAAGACTTACTAAGCTTTTGGAAAGCTTACTCTGTGTGTGTGTTTTCTCTGTTTTATAGGTCGTCGAAGCTACTGAAGGCTCGAGATTGTCAAGGATCGTCATCACACTACAAAAACTTATTTTGCTACCCTTTTGGAAATGTATATAGCTAAATATGGCATGTATAGACTAGATATGTGTATATGTTTTTGGAAGTGAACTTAGCCATGTGTTTTGGCAAGTTTAATTTGGTAATATGCTTGAATAAATGTGATATATGATGCATATCTTGGTAAGGTGGAAGCTTATGAAATGGTGAAGTTTTGAGTGAGCTATTGAATGAATTAGGCTTGTAATGATATAAGTTTATATCTTTGGAATCATCATGGTTGGAATTGGTATTGAGTGTATAAACTGAATGGTCAATTTGGTATGTTTTGGTTGCCATATATGCAAGGTATGTGTTGATATATATATATTGCTTGTAGGAAGACCCTAAGTGGGTGGCATATTGGCCTTGTAAAATGGACTATGATGTCACACGGTTGAGGAACACGGCGTGCCTAAGACCGTGGGTAAATTGGAAAAATGTGGCTTAAATTGCACACGGCCTCGACATGGGTGTGCTTGGTGGCCGTGTGAGAAATGGCAGTATGTGATCTATTAGTACACGGCCTTAGCACACGGGCGTGCTTGGTGACCGTGTTAATTTTGGCAAGATACTACCACGGAAGGACACACGGAGTGTCAAGTAGTCAGTGGGTGAGGCACGCCTACCCCTCACTACCGTGTGTCCCTTGTATGTTAGAAAAGTTTCAAATTTTTATGAAATTACTTGTGTGTTTCGGTTTCATCTCGACTCAGTTTATAAGCATGTTTAGGGTCTCGATGACCTACTTAAGGGACACTATAATTGATATTGATTAACGGCTATATGATAATTCCGTAAATGTTTCCGATCTGTCAAGTAGCACCTTTAATCCTATTCCGGTGATGATTTTTGGGTTAGGGGTGTTACACTACAAGTAACTTAAATATACCAATTCATATTAATCTCATATAACCTATCACAATACCATATTCAATCAACGATTCATAAGATTATACCAAGTATACATAATTCATTTCAATAACATATTCTACTACCAATTCATAAGGATATGTCACTTACTTATAATTCTTTTCAATGACATATCAAGTAGGTTACCAAAGTCCATTTCATCACATCTTTCAAGTTTCAAATCATATTTGTATATTTTGCCCGATGAAACCCTAGTAAAACGGACCAGATACACGTAAACTATACTACACCAAGTTGATCGTCTGAGTTAAATTTATATCAGGTTACCCAATCTAGGCCCTATATCGCGACTTATTAGGTTACTCGTCTGAGCTAAACCTATATCATATAATACTCAAGGATCCACAACAAATTTTTTATCTTGTTAAAGTCTAAAATAATCTCCATACAAGTGCACATAAGACCTTATTGGCATGTCATTCATATCCTAAACTTTTACCGTAAAATTCCCCTTAGTCAAAAATAATATGGGATAGATTTTTAGTAAAATAAGATTTAAAGAAAATATACGATAAAGAATGTTAGAGAAAAATAAAATAAGAAGTATGTTATGAAATATTAATTTGAGCTAGAGACTAAATTGTAAAAATATGAAAAGTGTAACAACCCGATTTAGGGGCTAGTCAGAATAGTGATTTCGAGATCACTAATCCAAGACTAGAGAAATTTATTTTCATGTTATATTATAAGTTATAGCATGATAGAATATGTGCATGAGAATTTTGGTACTTTAATTTAAACGATTTCATTCTTAATCGCGAGAAAGGACTAAATCGCATAAAGTGCGAAAGTTTCATTCTATAAGCTAAAAGTACCAAATGGCCATATATTGACAATTGGAGCTCTTTATAAGGCAATTAGACCCCCTAAAATTGGCTTGGCTGACCATATATTTCAAATGGGACAAGGATTGACCAAGTGGATCAAAGTTGGTAATGGTTGGTGGACTAAATTGTGAGTTTAATATTTGAATAAAGAAAAGATGATGTCCATCTTTTTGCTCATCCTTATCCATCGAAAATAGAAAGAAAATAGGGGTTTTTGGAAGCTCAAAAATTTAGCAAGCTCTCATCCATTCAAGTAAGTGATCTAGTGATCTTTTCTTGATAATAATTGTACTTTTGAGACCCCTAAAGCTTAAACTTTCAAATGAGAGGACTATTGTGCAATATTCTGAAAGGTTTAGAGTTTTTACATGAGAGCTATCTTAGTTATTTGCTGCATTTTTATAGAAGAAAATGAGTCTTAGTTGTTAGATGAACAACTTTTGTGAAAGGTGTTAAGCATGAAAACACCAAATAGGAACTTGATGAAAAGGTTATAAAGTTTGTGGTTAATATGTGAGATACTAATTTTTTGATGATAGCTTTAAGAGCATTAAATGTTCACCTAGGCTTGTTGAAGGTATAAATGTGATTAGAATTTATTTTCGAGCCTAGGGGCAAAATGGTTATTTTGCCAAGTCTAGGGGCAAAATAGTAATTTTGCCTATGCATGACTATTGAAATGCTTTCATTAATGTGGTGATTAAAATGAGCTAAATTTTTATTATAGAGCAAGAAGAACCGAGAATCCGCCTCGATCGGGGAAAGAATAAAGTCTTTGACTAGATCAACAAACTAGCTCATTTTGATATCGAGGTAAGTTTGTATGTGATTTAAGCAACATTTATGTTAGCATGTTGAGAAATGCTTGGCATTATATTAATGCATGATACACTGCTAAATAGAGTAGTTAATGTGAATGAGATGTTGAAGTCCTAATGGGCCATATTTATTATAAAAATGCTATCATTGAGATATGAAATGGATAAGGTCCAGTGTAAAACCATGTCCGAGACATGGCCTCGGAATCGAGTTAAAATCTCGTATAAGACCATATTCGGGATATGGCTTCGGTAATGAATATGATAATCGTATAAGACCATATTCAGGATAGGACATCGATACATGATAGGAAATTCCATATAAGACCATATCCGAGATATGACATTGGCATCTAGAGGTAATCCCATATAAGACCATATTCGGGATATGGCATTGGCATCTAGAGGTGACTCCATGTAAGACCACCTCGAGGATGTGGCATTGGCTTGATACTTACAGTAATGATGATAAACACACGTTTTTGACTATCCCTTGTGAATAGCGGGATAAGTAGATGAATTTAGAAGTAGAAATGTGAATGAAATTTAAGTCATGTAAATAAGTGAATACAGGTACTCGTGAATAAGTCACGAAGAATCGGTTTCTATATGTGGCACGGTATGTGCTAGATAAGGGCAATTGTAAGTAAGCATTGTCAAGAAGCCTTGACTTATGTACGGTTAGCTAATACCGTGGATGGATTATTTTATGAGCTTATTATTGCTATTTATTTCCATGCAACTTACTAAGCTTTATGCTTACCCTTTTTCATTGCCCTTATTCCTTGTAGTATTGCCAAGGTAACTCGAGGATCGTGGACATAGGAGTTCAAAAATCACACTATCGACAGCACTTTGGTATAACAATTTTAGACTTATTTTGATTATGGCATGTATAGGGCTCGAGTATTTTGTTGTAACATCCTGATAATTAGGGGTTATGCATCTCTACTTAATTGAATGTTGTTGCATTCCTAAATATGATTGAGTGTGTTTTGGAAGTTTATTTTTGAACTTCATTATGTAAGTGAATGCTTAGTGAAATATTAAGTTTTAATAATTAAGATGGAGCTAAGCAAGATAGGCTTTAAGAAATATTGACAAGAGGTTTAAAGTATAATAAGTCATTTGGCAAAGTGGTAATGGTGCATGAATGAATGCATGAGGAGAGACGCTCATGTAACGTCAATGGTCCATTCCCAAAATAATATCAATTCACGAAAGGGTAACAACATCAAATTAGCAAGAAATTCACAACCCTAAATTTCCGGTGGACACTTACGACATACTAAATTAACTAACACGCTCTGACCTAGTGGATTTCTAACTTGAACAACAAACTCAGTTGATTCAACAAGAAAATTATTATATGTTACTAAAGCGGTGCAAAAATACGAGTGAGTTGACTCAGGGTCAATCAGTGCATATACAATAACATCAAAGAGATAGAAAATACCAATAATAACATCAGGTGCGGTAGCTTTTCCCTGGCTCGAATAGCGTATGTTCGTGCAGGCGCTCGAACTTCAAATCGGGCAACTATATCTTTATTCTTAGTATGACTAGCTCCAGTATAATTGCTTGACCAGGATGTTTACCCTTTTGAGGTGTCGACATCTGTCTATCACTTCGTTCATCATTATCTCCTGCCATTCTTGGGCAATTCAGTACAAAATGATCTCGAGCCACATCCGTAACACGCACCCATCTTCGTTTTGCATTCCCCGCTATGAAGTTTTCCACAACGTTTACAAACTGGCTTCGGAGCATTTTGAACACTTCCCACACTATTAGCAAGCTTAGTTTAATATTTTGAATCATGCTAAATCAATTTATTTTCCTTGAACACCCAGATACTGAAGTGGTACGATGAAATTCTTCTTTGTTTTTCTTGGACGGAGGTGTTGAAAATGATTTAGGAAAGCTTCTTTTACTAAAATCTCGAGCTTTCTATCTCTCAACTTCTTGTGGTTATAAACTTCTTCCATCTTTTGAGCATGACCGAATAAAACAACAAATTCTCGAATCTCAGTTCCTCCGATCAACATTTTAATTTCATCATTTAGTCCATATTCAAAATGATGCACATTTCTTCTTCATTCGACACAATTTTACAGGCATACTTATTGAGATACACAAACTCCCTCTCGTATTTAGCTACTAATTTATTTCCCTGCTTCAATTCAAGAAATTCTTTCTTTTTCCAATCTAAATATCTTTTGCTGACATATTTCTTTCTAAACTCAGATTGGAAGAAATCTTAGGTAATTCTATCTTTCTGTAATACTGCTGTCAACGTGGTCGACCAATTGTACGTTTCATCTTTAAGTAACAATATTGTACACCTCAGATAATCATTAAGGGAACTAGCAAGTTCATTAAAAACTCGTTGAATACTTTCGAGCCAATATTCAGCTTTAGCCAGATCATCATCTGTTCTACCTCTAAATTCTTCGACCCTACTCTTTCGGATTTTATCAACAGGAATCCGTTTACTTGTTTCAATTGTTTGAGGAGGTGGAGGTACCACTGAAGGTATAATAGGGGGTGGAGGTTGTTGAGCTATAGGGTTGGTTCGCATAAATTTTGTGAACCATCGACCCATTAAACAAGAAGAAAAAATTTAACTTTCTTTTTTGACACATGTGGAATCGGTACACCACGACTTGTTTCTTGTTCATTAGTCGTAATATTACTATTAACTTCATCAGTGTCAGCACGATCAGATTCTACCAACATCTTTAAAATCTATACAAAAAAATAAGGGTTAGATCGGATCAAATAATATCACTCTACCAGAGGTTTTATATATAATTTCTAGACTTCAAACACGCTACGTTTAGTCCGAGAATTGACTAAATCGTAGGTCTGATACCACTAAATATAACACCCTTAACCCGTATTTGTCGTCAAATTAGGGTTACAGAGCGTTACTGTACAAATCAAGACATTTATCATTAAATATAAACAAAAATATAAAATAAATTATAACATTCAATAGTTTATAAGAATCAAAGTACAAATACACTTACGAGCCTTAAATCAAGCTTACGAGGCCCTAAAATAGTTTGGAAACAATCCAGGACTAATTTGAATCAAAACAAAAAAATATACACAAATTTAAAAATTTTGGAAACAGGAGTCACACGATTGTGTGGAATAGCCCAGGTCGTATAGCTTCACACATAGTTGTGTGGCTTCCCCACACGCCCATATGGCCAAACCGTGTAACTAACTGTGACCGTGTGAAAAATCCTGCACCTAATAATTAATAAGACACATGGTCATATGGTCAGGCTGTGTGTATCACATGGCCGTGTGGTATAGCTCAGGTCATGTGTGCCTTAAAAAGCTTCCAAAACAAGGCAAAACTTTCATCCAACACTTAGGTTCTAAGACAAATCAAAACAACCATTTCCATACTTCAAAAACATATTTAAACAAGCCTAAAACATGCCAAAACAAAAAACCTAAGTGCCTAACCAATATGTCCTCATTGACACCACAATTCAATTATCAACCTCAATTCACATGACACATCAACTAATTTGCATTCAAATTCATAAGTTCATATATAAAACTCATGCCAAACTTATCATTTCTTCTTAATCATTCACATTCATTCATACCATGATTCAAACACTTAAATAAGGTTTATATCACATTACCAAAACAACTTTATATGAGCTTCAAACTAAGATTAAAGGCATATACACAAGTAAGCTTATACCAAGCTTAAAACATAACATTTGTAATAAAGATCTAAAAATGTACAAAAAAACACCTATTACATGCCATATAACTCAAAATAAACATATCAAAATCTACCTGGTTGTATTTAGATAGTGTGATCTTCAAGTTGATCTGATTGCTTGACTCCACAAAACGTTATCTACAAGGAATAGAAAAGAACACGAGTAAGCTTCACTAGAGCTTAGTAAGTTCAACGATTAAAACGATAAGGCTTACCAAATTAAATATAACAATTTTAATAACAAGATTAAAAGTCAGAGTCTCCTGTCAACCACAATCCACAACAGGTGAGTTTATACATAAACAAGTACTAGATCATTCATTATCAAGCTATAATGCTATCAGAAGATTCATGAATAATCGTTCAACAATTCAATAATAAGACATTTAACACAAAAAGCATTACCCGATGAACAATATACTGACATGAGTACACAGTTATCCATCCGAAACACGCCAAACGCTTCAACTAGACAATCCAACCAATAACACACCTCGGCACAAAGTGCCTAGCCTGTAGGTTAACATCCCTCCCATAACACGCCTCGGCACCAAGTGTCAAGTTCAAAGGCTTTACATCCGCCTCAAGAATAACACTAGAAACATCAGAATATAACAGATAGTCCACAACAAATGCTGGATTTCAGATATTCAAGTGAACAAGAAATAAACAGAATCATCATCTTACCTCATCTTAAACCAATCTCGAGCAATGCGACTATAACCTATTGGCATGCCAATCGTATTTTATCCTATATTCAACAAACTTAGGAGATTTTACCGCTAAACCAAGTCAAGCAGTTTATTATTCACATTCATACTAATTTAACATCAAAATATTTAATTTAACAATAAACAGCTAAATTCTCATTTAATTCATATTGTAAAATATATCAAAATAAGCCGAACAAACTTACTGTGCCTAAACTACGAAGAATGTACAAAGATTAGTGGACTATTCACTACTTTTCCTTTTCCTCTATTATCTACTTGTTCTTAATCTATGATATAATTTATTTCAATTATTAGCCTCAATTTCATATACTATTCAATTTAATACATATAACTTCTCATTTACGATTTTGCATATTAGACCCCAAACATTTACATTTTATTCAATTTGGCCCTTAAGGCCAAAATAAGCTTATTTCACATAATTAAACCTTAAAGCCATTGAACCCAATTTTTAACCATTCTAAAACAGCCCTATAATTCTAAATTTATCAAGAAAACCATGTCTATTTTAATTTATTTTCAATTTAGTCCCTAATCATGAAAATTACTAAAAATCACTTTACAAATTAGATCAAAATTATCATCAAGTTTCATGCTCAAGAATAAACATCAAGAATACTTTAAGAACATCAATGGTAATTTTTCTACACTTCAACAACTTCACAAATTAGTGCCTAAACTAGCTACATATCAATACAACGATCATAAAAACATAAAAATTCATAAGATACGAACATAAATTGCATACCATGCAAGTGAATCCACTTGATCGAAGCTTTCTATTCTCCAACAATGGAGTTTTGGTTTGGAAAGATGAAAACAAGAAGAAAAGATGATGGTTTTCATCTTTTGTTTTGTTTATTTATTTGTTAATTATCGTTTTACCCTTTTAAAATACTAAAATTTCCATGCATTACCAACCCCAAACCGTCCACTATATGCACTTGTGGTAAATTTTCATTTAAATCCATTATGTTACTTACCAATTGCTATTTAACACCTTTGATTAATAGGATTTCACTTTTGTAACTTTTACGATTTAGTCCTTTTAGTTAATTAACTAATCAAATGTCAAAATTTCTAAATCAAATTTTAATAAGACACTAATGACTTCGTAAATATTAAATAATTAATATTTATAGACTCACACGTCAAAATTGTTGTTTCAAACCAACGCTCTAACACCACTAAAAAATGAGTTGTTACACAACTCATGTTTACAATTAAAATTGGACTGATTTCTGAAAAATCATAATGTTAAGGGTGTCAATAAAAAATGTTAAGGGCACAAAACCAAAAGCCCCCAAAGGTTAAGGGGTTTTTTTTTTTTTTGCAATTATGCCTTTTGGCAAAAACCATATTTGGTCTATATTCATTTACTCCCAACCAAGGCATTTCATTAGATTTATTCACACACCATTTTCATCTATACCAAAACATATCAATTCATGCTAAAATAAGTCTACAGCACCTTTGAAAAATAATCATTCGAATGGTATAAAAACCTATGCTTAGAACCTAAATTTATTCAAGCCAACCTCCAACTTATCTTGCTAAGTTAATTCCTTACACATTTCATAATATATCCAGCATATAAAAGCTTAGTCCATTACCTTTAATAAAGACCAAACATGACCTACAACCATGCATTAAAGAGGTTATATACCAAACTTATTAACAAGTCCAACATTAGGCACAATTACAATCTTTGTCACACATGTTAAAGTGACCAATTCCTTAACACATGACTTTATATACATGCCACAATCTTTAGAACCAAGACAAACATATTTCTACTATTTCAATGATGGTGTGTGATTCACGTTGATTCGCTCGGCCATTCTACAAAGGATGATCTACAAAGGAAAAACAACTAAAGTAAGCATTTAGAATGCTTAGTAAGTTCATATGGAAAATACTATGCTTCCCTTGTTCCTACATAAGCATAATAGCAAACCTTAATTTCGCATAATGTTGGCTAGAACATTGCACTCAAAACATCAACAAGGTGAGCATATATATATATATCCATGATCATTAGATGCTACATGTAACAATCCAGTTTATACCCTAGTCGGAACAATGGTTTCGGGACTACAAATTTGAGTTCGTATAATATTTTAATATTATTTTCTGTGCCATTGATATGTGATTAAGCATGTGCAAAATTTTCGTATGTTAAATTGTCCGTCTGTGTGTTTAATTTGACTAAAGGATTGAATTACATTAAATGTGAAAGTTGCATGCTATTTGTTAAGATACCTAAGTGTTGTGGCTTTGTAAAAGTGAAGGACTTATGTGGCTATTAAACTGCTATTTAGTTAGTGGATGAATAAGGACAAAAATATCCTTAATGCATGGTTGTTTTTATTAGTTGGAAGGTTAAATTAGTAAATGAAATAATATTATTGTTATAATGATAATAACATGAAAATAGGCCATTATCATTCTTCTTCTAGCCAAATATTGAAAGGAAAGAAAGAAAAGATTAAGTTGTTTCATTCGGCCATTCCAAGCATAAATAAAGGTATGAAATTTGTTTGGTTTTTGATAATTTCTACGTTTTTGCAATCGTTGCTTAAAGAGCTATCAAACCCATGTCTCAATTTGATGAATTGATAATGTTTGTGTGAGATGCCATTGATGTTATGTTAAGATTTTTGATGATTTTTGGTGTTAAATGAAAGATATGAGTTAGATGAACATACTTTGTTCTTGAATTTTTGATGAATTTAGCTAAATAGGGCTAAATTGAGAAAATGGTAAATTGAAGGACTAAATTAAAAATTTGATGAAAATTTGGGCTTATATAGTCCCTAAAGAGGTTCGACCAAGCATATGTGTGTATGGATTTTGTGAATTTGATGTTTTGGTGAAAAATGGACTAAATTGTTAAAGTGTGCAAATATGAGGGTTAATTTGCAAATAGCCCTAAATGTGTGTCTATGGATTAATTGAATGAAATAGTGAATAAAAAGGGTTAATTCTGAATATGTTTAGATCAAGAATCGAGGAAAACGGACTTAGATCACGGGAAAGCGAAAGTTAACAAGTAGCCGTTTTCATTCTGATAAACCAAATCCGAGGTAAGTCATATTGCTAATAAATGTAATTGTATTGAATTGAGTTTATTTACATGATTATCAATGATAATGACTGCATTTGTGATACTATATATATACATTCTGAGATAAGGTCAACATAGTGATAAGTCGGAGAAGTTTTTTATGAACTTGGGAATACAAAGGTACCTATTCTGTTTTATCATGTAAGACCACGTCTAGGACGTTGGCATTGATTTGATAATCGTGTAAGACCTCGTTTGGGACGTAGGCATCATTATCTGATTATATATAAGACCTCATCTAGGACATAGGCATCATTATCTGATTATATATAAGACCTCCTCTGGGACTTAGGCATCATTATCTGATTATATATAAGACATCATCTAGGATGTAGGCATCATTATCTGATTATATATAAGACCTCATCTGGGACGTAGGCATCATTATCTGATTATATATAAGACCTCGTCTGGGATGTAGGCATCATTATCCGGTTACATACAAGACCTCGTCTGGGACGTAGGCATCATTATCTGATTATATATATGACCTCGTTTGGGACGTAGGCATCGTTATCTGATTATATGTAAGACCACGTCGGGACGTTGGCAACGATATGAACTTTTCGTAAGACCTCCTGCGAGACAAAGGCATCGATATCATTTACGTAAGACCCTATCGTGACAAAGGGCATCAATATCGATTACATGTAAGACCTGCTTGAAATAAAGGCATCGACATCCGACTACATGTAAGACCACGCCAGGATGTTGGCTATGTACAATTATTCCAAGTTTCCGAGTATCTTAATAAATTTTGAATTGTTCAATGAGTAAATCTGAGATATGAACAATTACGAAAATGTATACTCGTTTCTGATACGTTTGGTAAGTACACTTTGTGTGTATAAAAAGGTAAGCATTTTCTTTAACTTACCTAGATGAATTATGTAATTGAATATGGGATTGTATGTAACACCCCTAACCCGTATTCGTCGCTAAACTAGGGTTACGAGGCATTACCAATTCGGATATAACCTAGAACAAACATTAATATCTTTACAAATATTTCGTAAGCTAATTATAGAACATATTACTTCAATATTTGTGTACATTAAACCGAATAATCCATATCACACGGCTTATTGTCCTTTAGTGTATCTAACATAAACAATTACACAACATGGTCAAGTAAAGATTTTAAATGTCATAGTGATATGCGATTTAACATTATCATATATGAATCATTTTCAAACTCCAATGACAAATTAAAACATACCCAAGTTTCATATCAAAATCATATTTAGACACCATTAGTTCAACCATACAAAGAGCTTTCAATTCGGTCATCAAATGACCTTAACATTCGTATTAAGTTTCTCCATTCAATAATAAGCAAATCATACTATTTCATTTTTCAATATTAAGCATATCATGTCTAAACATCATTCAATCTAACATTCAAGAAACTAAATAAAATTCGAACCTAATAACCAACTATCCAAGAATAATATATGTATATACTCACTTACACAAACCGAATCAAAATAGCCAAATATAATCATGCATTATTGAACTTAATTCTTATCTAGTAAGTGACCAAATCAAATACACACACATGTGTCATAAACATTATTTAACAAATATATATCACATACTATAACTTAAACATGCATCCTTCATTTACTTCATTGCCTAAACCGAATATTACACCATGCTCACCAATATTCATTGTCAATCATATATCCAAACCATATATCCAAACATTATAAATGTATATACCTTATATTAAGCTCATCAACATGAACTAATTTATAAGTCATTCATGTCATAACCTAACATGCACATGGATAATAGTACCACTGCACGCATGATTAAACCATATTCAAGCATAAATGATAATTCATGGCATGAGCAAACTATATCATCAAAACACTAAACAAAGTTATCCAAAATAGATAGCCATTTTCGCATGGCTAGCATATTTACACGATTACAAAACATTAGTTATACTGTTTAGTCTAACCTATACATGCCCTTTTAAATACCAAACTAAGTTATTCAATACCAAAAGAAAGTCGATAGTGCAGTTGACTTCTTCCCAGATCCTTCGAGTCCGTAGCTTGTACCTAAATCTATAAAACAAGGGTAAACAAGAATACACACAATAAGCATGCTAGCTTAGTAAGTCTCAAGCAGTATTTATGACATATACACACATATGTACCATCATAGCCGAATATCAATGTTCATATATATCAAAACCTTATTCATCGTATACTTAACTTGTAAGACTTATCGAAAGTATCTTGATCGATAAATAAAGTCATATGCAATTCCACATACAACCGAATAACATCTTCAATGTACATCTAAAATGATCTCACATAATTGAATGTATACAAATATATATGTATATAAAGCATGGTAAAACTATATATATATATATAATATAATTTCTCCTATATGCAAATAATCCATATCAACTCAATATCATTTTATTCAGATACCTTACATACCAAATGCACTAACACATTTCAATCAACTTACATATTTGATCAACATCACATATATCATGAACTTGATTCAATATATATACCTTTTGGCCGAACATAATCCATCATATAAAATATATAATTTGACTTTTATCATTACAAATACATAAATAGGCCAAATCATGTATTTGTTCAAATAGATTAGCACATATTTCAAATTTACATAACCATTTATCATTTCAAATAATCAACTTACCTTGTCACGCACCAATATAATAAGGTAATTTCCTTTTTCTTTTTAGAGCTTATAGCTCAATCTACTATGTATATACATCTCCGATTCTCTGTTTTAACTTATCACCAGGCAAAAAGCGCTAGGCATTAAAGCCCGAATTAAGTCACCTGACGAGGCCCGCTAGGCATTAAAGCCTGAAATGAATCACCTAAGACAGGCTCGCTAGGCACAAAGCCCGACATATAACACCCAAGACAAAGCTCGCTAGGCATTAAAGCTCTAATGAATCACCCAAGACAGGTTCTGCTAGGCTTAAAGCACGAAATAAGTCACCCAAGCACTAGGCCTGCTAGGCTTAAAGCCCGAAATATCATCATTTCCAACATTTCAATGAACATTTCAATAGTATCATAACCACTTATCACTTAGATTTCATAATTCTATCACATTTCCAATTCAACTAAGCTCATTCATTTTCACTAATAAAACTATTATAACATTGTACAATAAAACACTACATTCGCTATCACATGAAAATATACCCAAATTTATCAAAATTGTCATTTAATACTTTCATAAAGCATTCTTTAATATAATCCAGCTTAGGGACTTACCTCGGCTGTCGATAGACCGTGCGAATCGGCTATTCGATAACCTTTGTTTTTCCCCGATCCAAATCCGTTTTTCTTTGTTCTTGATCTAAACACATAAAAATTTAACTCATTCAAGTAAATTTCAATTCAATTTAGTCCCAAATCACATTAATGGGTAAATTACCCTTTTACCCCTAGTGTTTCACATTTTTACACTTTAGTCCTAATTGCACAAAATACAAAATACACATTATTTCAACACAACACTCAAGGGCCGAATATGTATAAGGACTATATAAGTCCATTTCTTTCATTTATTTTGCATTTAAGCCCTCTCAAATTTTTATTTTTACAAATTAGTCCTATTTACTAAATTTTCACTAAAACTTCAATACAAAACTTATCAATCTTAATCCTATCTTTAAATTAAATTCATCAAACATCAATTATCATATAACAATGTTAATGGTCGAACCTTAAACATGCTCGATTTAAAAATTACAACATGGGTTTGCTTACTTGTTCAAGCAACGATTTCAAAACGTAAAATTAACAAAACTAAATTCAAACTAACCTTGAAATCAAGCTTCCAATTGCCGAAAATCAAAGAACAAAAACCTTCTTTTTCTTTCTCAATATTCGGCCATGAGAGAATGATAAAGATGGTGGCTTTTGTTTATGTTATTTTATCATATAATAAAAGTAATTATTTAATTACTAATTTAACCTTTAATATAAAATAAAAACTAACATATAACTTAAGGGTATTCTTGACATAAGCCACCCTCTAACTCAAAAAATGGGTTATTTACCCTTTTAATGCTCCACTTTAAAAAGCCATCATCAAATAGGCACTTTACACTATAGTTTGAGACTTTTAAAATTTACGCGATTAAGTCCTTTTTGTCAAATTAAGCACCCAAACAATGAAATTTTTCTACGAAACTTTCACACATTTTAATTCACACATATTAAACACAAAATAAAATATTAAATTTTTTCTCGAACTCAGATTCGTGGTCCCAAAACCACCATTCCGATTAGGGTCAAATTCGGTCTGTTACAACTCTCCCCCCTTAAGGATTTTCGTCTCCGAAAATCTTACCGTTAAACAACGTCGGATATTGTTGCCTCATTGAATCTTGAGGCTCCCACGTAGCCTCTTCAACTCCGTGCCTTTTCCATAGTAGTTTCACTAATGGAATTTTCTTGTTTCTTAACTCTTTCTTTTCCCGAGCTAAAATATGGATCGGTTCTTCCTCATACGTCATATCGGGGCAGATTTCAATCTCAGATGGTGTGATCACATGAGACGGATCTGATTTGTACTTACGAAGCATCGAAACATGAAATATGTCATGTATCTTTTCTAACTCAGAAGGCAATTTCAACTTATAAGCAACAGGCCCAATACGTTCAGTAATTTCATAAGGTCCAATGAATCTCAGACTAAGTTTGCCTTTTCGACCAAATCGGAGTACCTTTTTCCACGGAGAAACTTTCAAGAATACTCGATCTCCAACTTGAAATTCAATGTCTTTACGTTTCAAGTCAGCATAGGATTTTTGACGATCCGAGGTAGCTTTCAAATTATCTCTAATAATAGCTACTTTCTGCTCGGTTTCTTTAATCAAATCAACCCGTGTATCTTATTCTCACCGAGCTCACCCAAGATAATGGCATTCGACACCTTCACTGCATAAGGCTTCATAGGCGCCATTTTGATACTAGATTGAAAGCTATTATTATAAGCAAATTCAATCAAAGGTAGGTATCATTCCACGCACCTTCAAACTCAAGAACGCAACATCTCAACATGTCCTCAAGTATCTCGAATAGTTCGCTCAGATCGACCGTCTCTGCGGATGAAAGGTCAGACTAAAATGTAGTTTAGTACCTAAAACATCTTGCAACTTCTTCCAAAACCGCGATGTAAATCTCGGTCTCTCGTCTGAAACAATGGAACTCGGTACACCATGCAATCTCACAATCATGATACATACAATTCAAACAAGTTTATCGAGTGAAAAGTCCGTGACGAACAAGCACAAAATGAGTGATTTAGTCACTATCAACTATAACCCGATGGCATCTTTCTTACTCGGTGTCATAGGAAGACCGGATACAAAATCCATTGTAATTCTATCCCATTTCCATTCGTGTATCATGATCTATCAAGCAACCCGAAGGCACTTGATGCTCGGCTTTTACTTGCTGACAAATTAAGCACTTTGAAACAAATTCAGATATATCTCGTTTCATACCAGGCCACCAGTAGAACTGCTTCAAGTCATTATACATTTTCGTGCTACCTAGATGTATCGACATCTGACTATTATGAGCTTCTTTCAATAACATCTGAATCAAATCCACGTCCTTCGGTACACACATTCGGCCTTTGTATTTCAAGCAGTCATTATCATCAATTTGAAATTCTGACTCTGTATTATTTCCACACTGAGCCCGTTTGATAGTCATATCTTTGTCAGCTTTTTGTGCATCACAAATTTGCTGAATAAACATCGGTCTTGCTTTTAACTCGGCTATGATCGAACTATCACCTGATATAACCATCTGTGTGTTCAATGCACGAAGAGCAAGCAATGATTTTTGACTTAATGCATCTGTAACAACGTTAGCTTTCCCCGGATGGTAGTCAATCACTAACTCATAGTCTTTCAACAGTTCTAACCATCTACGTTGTCTCAAGTTCAACTCTTTTTGAGTCATCAAATATTTAAGACTTTTGTGATCCGAGTAAACATGACATTTCTCGCCAAATAAATAATGACGCCAAATTTTCAGTCATGAACACAATAGCTGCAAGTTCTAAGTCATGCATCGGTAACTTCTTTCATGCGGCTTCAGTTGTCTTGAAGCGAGGCTACAACTTTGCCTTCTCGCATCAAATGCAGCCCAAACCATTCAAAGAAGCATCGAATAAACAATAAATTCTTTACCCAATTCAGTTGAACTAACACCGGAGCTTCACAAAAGGGCTTTCACTAATCAAAACTTTTCCGACACTTTTCCGACCACCGAACTCGACATCTTTCGCAATAACTTTGTCAACGGGTAGCTATCATAGAAAAACCTTTCACAAATCATCGATAGTAACTCGCAAGTCCCGTAAAACTTTGAATCTCGAAAACATTTTTCGTTGGCTTCCAATCAAGTATAGTGAGATTTTGTTCGGATCAACTCGAATGCCCGACATCAAACAACATGTCCCAAAAGCTTACCTCTTTCATCCGAACTCACACTTACTAAACTTCGCATACAACCGCTGATTTCGCAAAGTTTGTAGCACTAATCTCAAATGCTCACCGCTCGATTTCATCTTTGGAGTAGATCAATATATCATCAATAAACACCGCCACAAATCGATCCAAAACTGCCTAGAAACCCGATTCATCAAATCCATAAAATAGCAGTGCATTAGTAAGCCCAAAAGGCATAACCAAAAACTCAAAATGTCCGTACTCGTCCGAAATGCGTCTTTGGCACATCTTATCTCCGACTCAGAATCGATAATAACCCGATCTCAAATCTATCTTCAAAATATCAAGCCCTTTCAATCGATCAAACAAATCATCAATTCGAGGTAACGGTACTTATTCTTTATAGTTACCTTATTCGCTTCTTGATAATCAATACACATTCACATCGCTCCATCTTTCTTTCTCACAAAAGAACCGATGCACCCAAGGAGAGAAACTTGGTCGTGCAAAGCCCCTATCTGTTAACTCTTACAACGTGCTTTCAACTCTTTTAGCTCAAGAGGTACCATCCAATATGGAGCTATTGAGATCGAGTCATTCCTGCTAATTCAATGCCAAACTCAATCTCTCAGATTGGCGGTAAACCCGTAGTTCTTCAGAAACACATCCGGTATTCACATACAATCAAGACTGATTCAATCTATTTCTCAAACAATTTATTATCCAAAGACATAAGCCAAATAAGCTTCGCACCTTTTCTCACATACTTAGGGCTAACATCGAGGATATAATCAGAGAAACCCACCTAAATCATTGGATTCAATTCTAATGATCTCACCGCTCGATGTCTCAAATCAATAAGCTTTCTTTACAATTCACCATCGCATCATGTGAAGTTAACCACCCATTCCCAAAATTATATCAAACTCATCGAAAGGCAACAAAGATTAAATCGATGGGAAGCAAAATCCCGAATCATCAATGGGCAATCTTTACACACTTTATTAACAAACACACATCTACCCAAAGGGTTGGATACGCTGAATCACAAACTCAGAGACTTAATCGGAAGAGTCTTATCAATACCGTAGTTTCACATACATATGAATGGGTCGAACCAGATCAATCAATGCAATCACAATAGTATCATAAAAAGTGAAAGTACCGGTAATGACATCCGAGAAGCAAGATCCTCCCTAGCTCAAGTAACATAAGCTCTAGCCGGAGCTCTAGCCTCGGATCGAATCAGCAGGTTCTTCGTCCTCTCTCGACTACCACCTACATTGCCGTAATGCCCGGGTGGTCCGCCTCTGCGTCGATGCAATCGCTTCGGTCTAGAGTTCGCGTCAGATTCGCTTCTCACTAACATCGGCACTTTCGAATAAAATGGTCCGAGGATCCACATTTAAAGTAGGACCGATCACGAACTCTACAACTCCCGTAATGCTATTTTCCACAATGTTTGCATTCAACTCGATTCTCGTGGAACGTTACCAACACCGCCATCGAGGTAGCTCAGAGCCCAACCGGAGGTCGATCACGCCTAGGCGAATCAAGTAGCTTTATGTCGGATGAAGTCATCTCTAAACTTCTTAGATGTGGAATGGAAATTCTTACCCGACGGTCTCTTACGGGTATCTCTAGCTTCTATCTCAGCCTTTCTTTTCTCCTTCCCGAGCTCTTCAGCTTTGCAAGCTCGCTCGATGAGTGTCACAAACTCTTTGATTTCAAGAATGCCAACAAGCAACTTTAATTCTTCATTCAAACCATCTTCAAACCTTATGCACATAATGGCTTCAGTTGATACACACTCCCGAGCATATCGGCTCAATCGACAAATTTTCGCCATATTCGATCCACGGTCATTTGCCCTATTTTAGTTCAAGAAATTTTTACGCTTCGGTCGATAAACCTCTGGTCGATATATTTCTTGCGAATTTATTCGAAGAAATCCCATGTCACTTTTTCTTTTGGAACCACCGATACTAGTGTATTCCACCGGTGATAAGCGGTGTCCCAAGCAAAGATATAGCACATTTCAAACATTCGTGCAGGTGCGGTGATAGCTCATCAAGTACTTGAATAGTGTTATCAAGCCACATTTCACTCGCTCGCATCATCATCATCATTAGCCTTGAATTCCTCGGCCCCAAATTTCCGATTTTATCAACAGTGAGGCCTACTAGATCTCATTGGATCTATCATCGGTGTCAAGATATCGGAGTTGGATTATTCGGGGTGGAGGTTGGTGTACAACCGGATTAGTTTGGATAAACCGGTAAACCACTCATTCATCATCCGATAGAAGGCTTGTTTAGCCTCCCCTCGTGGCTACCCGAACTGGTCGAGAGTCTTCCAAGACCGATCTATGTGCACGGTCAGCGCCACACTCTCCACATCATCCGCTACGCTCTTTCGTGATCGGTCCATTTATTATATAAAACACGCTCGTAATATCAAGTCACCACACTATCGATATATAAAAAAAGGCATGTATAGCTAGACTTACATGCGCTTACTGATGAGTCCTAGAATCGACTAAACTGTAAGCTCGATACTAATAAATGTAACACCCCTAACCCGTATTCGTCATTTAACTAGGGTTACGAGGCATTACCAATTCGGATATAACCTAGAACAAACATTAATATCTTTACAAATATTTCGTAAGCTAATTATAGAACATATTACTTCAATATTTGTGTACATTAAACCTAATAATCCATATCACACGGCTTATTGTCCTTTAGTGTATCTAACATAAACAATTACACAACATGGTCAAGTAAAGATTTTAAATGTCATAGTGATATGCGATTTAACATTATCATATATGAATCATTTTCAAACTCCAATGACAAATTAAAACATACCCAAGTTTCATATCAAAATCATATTTAGACACCATTAGTTCAACCATACAAAGAGCTTTCAATTCGGTCATCAAATAGCCTTAACATTCGTACTAAGTTTCTCCATTCAATAATAAGCAAATCATACTATTTCATTTTTCAATATTAAGCATATCATGTCTAAACATCATTCAATCTAACATTCAAGAAACTAAATAAAAATTCAAACCTAATAACCAACTATCCAAGAATAATATATGTATATACTCACTTACACAAACCGAATCAAAATAGCCAAATATAATCATGCATTATTGAACTTAATTCTTATCTAGTAAGTGACCAAATCAAATACACACACACATGTCATAAACATTATTTAACAAATATATATCACATACTATAACTTAAACATGCATCCTTCATTTACTTCATTGCCTAAACCGAATATTACACCATGCTCACCAATATTCATTGTCAATCATATATAAATGTATATACCTTATATTAAGCTCATCAACATGAACTAATTTATAAGTCATTCATGTCATAACCTAACATGCATGATAATAGTACCACTCACGCATGATTAAACCATATTCAAGCATAAATGATAATTCATGGCATGAGCAAACTATATCATCAAAACACTAAACAAAGTTATCCAAAATAGATAGCCATTTTCACATTGCTAGCATATTTACACGATTACAAAACATTAGTTATAATTGCTTAGTCTAACCTATACATGCCCTTTTAAATACCAAACTAAGTTATTCAATACCAAAAGAAAGTCGATAGTGCAGCTTGACTTCTTCCCGGATCCTTCGAGTCCGTAGCTTGTACCTAAATCTATAAAACAAGGGTAAACAAGAATACACACAATAAACATGCTAGCTTAGTAAGTCTCAAGCAATATTTATGACATATACACACATATGTACCATCATAGCCGAATATCAATGTTCATATATATCAAAACCTTATTCATCGATACTTAACTTGTAAGGAAATAAGTCGATGGTGAATATGAAGCGAATTTTTGCGACTTTAGCCGATATGCGGAGGGATAGTGGCTACGAATATGAACGGTGTGTCGATTTAAGGATGGGCTTAGAGATGAGCTGCAGTGATGGTTGCTCCACACCGGAAAGGATTTTACAATTTTAGTAGAAAGGGCAAGAATAGTGAAGAAGTTAAGCGGTGAGAGCGAGAACCGGACAGAGGGCGAATAAGAATAAGAGAAACTTTGGGTCTTGAGGTCATCAAGAATTTTCAAAAGAAACCAAGAAATGATGGGTAGTGAAGTCGGCAGATCTTCTGGTGGACAACATCGTGCTTCCACTCAATGTGGGAAGATGCACCGGAGAATGTTGGAAAAAGACGGGGATGTTTCAAGTGCGGTCTAAAGATCATATGATCAAGGATTGCCGATGAATTGAGATAAGAACCTTGATGGGTCGAGGTGTTAATCAGTGGCGAGAGGTGAGCAATGACCCGATAAGGGTCGTGGTCCAAATGGAAGGGTAATGGTTACGGTAGAGGTCGCAGAACTTGAGCGAGGCGATGGTAGCTCGAGGTGAGACTGACCCGGTCGGTATATGCGATTCGTCGAGAGAAGATAGTGGCCTTTTGATGTTATCACAGATGCGTTTCTAATTTACGGGTTACCCTTTATTGCTTTGATAGATATAGGGTCAACTCACTCTTATATCACTAGTGAAGTATCTGGAACTTTGCATGTGACTTACGAGGCTGTACCTAGGAAGATGGTATACTTAGTCCTTTAGGAATGAGCGGTAGTAATAGACAAACTTTTAAGGAAGTGCCTTTAGAAGTTCAAGGGATCGATTTCGGTGATTTAATGGAGTTACCATTCGGAGAGTTCGACCGATCTTAGGCATGGATTGGCTAGTGAAGTATCGTGCAAATGTGGATTATCTTTGCTAAGCGGATGTCATAAGGACTTTTGATGACAAAGAAGTTGTAGTGATGGGCGAGAGGCGGAACTACTTATCAAATGTAGTATCCGCTCTTAAGGCGAGAAAGATGGTTAGAAAGGGTTGTGTAGCCTTTCGATGTTGGTGAAGTGCCTTGGAGGCTAAGGAGGCAGCTGTTGATGAAATAGGGCTGTGAATGAATTTGTAGATGTTTTTAGGAAGAACTTCCGGGATTGCCTCCGGATCGAGAGGTAGAATTGGGATTGAATTATTACCTAGAACGGCGCTAGTTTCTATTGCTCCATATAGTATGGCAAGAAGGAGTTAGTTGAGCTTAAGGCTCGATTAGGAGTTGCTTGATCGTGGATTTATCGACCTAGTGTGTCTCCATGGGAGCACCGGTCCTTTTCGTGAAGAAGAAGGGCGAGCGATGAGGATGTGTATAGATTAAGACGGTTGAATAAGCTAACCATCAAGAACAAGTATCCTTTCTGGAGGATCGACGACTTGTTCGATCGACTTAAAGGGCTGTGGTATTCTCAAAGATTGATCTAAGGTCGGGTATCATCGACTTAAGGTGAAAGAAGCGGATATCCATAAGGCGGCTTTCCGAACTAGATATGGGCATTATGAATTTCTGGTAATGCCATTTGGATTGACGAACGCCCCAGCTGCGTTCATGGATATGATGAACCGAATTTTCCAACCCTACTTGGATCAATTCATTGTGGTGTTCATAGACGACATCCTGGTGTATTCTAAGTCCAAAATGGAACATGATAAGCATCTCTGGATTGTGTTGCAAGTTTTAAGGGAGAAGAAGCTTTATGCCAAATTCAGCAAGTGTGAATTTTGGTTGAAAGAAGTTGCATTTTTAGGCCATGTGGTGTCTGCAGAAGGGATAAGGGTGGATCCTCGGAAGATTGAGGCTGTGCTAGATTGGAAACCACCTAAGTCCGTAACTGAGGTTCACAGTTTATTGGGATTAGCAGGCTATTACCGAAGATTTGTCGAAGGATTCTCATCGATAATTGCACCTTTTGAAATTGTTGAGGAAGGAAGTACCTTTCGTGTGGGGTGATAAGCGAAGAAGAGCTTTGAGAAGCTCAAGAGGGTTTTATTTGAAGCTCTTGTTTTGATTCAGCCTGAGGTAGGAAAGGATTTCTTCGTGTATTGTGATGCTTCTCACACAGGATTAGGATGTGTTCTGATGCAAGGCGAAAAAGTAGTTGCATATGCGTCTCGGCAATTGAGGCCACAGGAGGTTAATTACCCGACGCAGGATTTGGAGTTGGCAGTTGTAGTCTTTGCTCTTAAAGTTTGGAGACATTATTTATCTGGGAAAAGTCGGTGATATACACGGACCACAAGAGTCGAAATATTCTTGACTTAGAAGGGCTAATTTGAGGCGGCGAAGGTGGATAGAGTTGTTGAAAGACTCGACTATTCTATTGAGTACCACCGGGCAAAGCGAATGTGGTGGCGGGCGCTCTAAGTCGGAAAGTGGTGTCAAATGTAAGGCGATGTTTGCACATCTTAGTCTTTACGATGTGAAGCTTGTTGGCGAATTACAAGTAAAGTGGCGTGGTTAAGTCAAGTGAAAGAGAGGCAATTGGTAGCGATGATCGAGTACTAAGCTTGACGAGGTGCAAAGTGGGGAATTGAAAGATTTTGGTATTAACAATGATGGGGTATTGTGTTTCAAAGGTAAAGTCGTATCTTGGGGATCGGGAATTGAGGCAAAGATTCTTCGAGAATCGCATGGTAGCCCTATGCTATGCATCTGGATGAAGTAAGTTATACCAAGATTCTGAGGTCAATTTTGGTGGCACGGTCTTAAACAAGAAGTTACGGAGTTTGTAGGAAAGTGCATAACGTGTCGACAAGTCAAAATTTGAACATCAAGTACCTTGGGATTACTTGATAGATAAAGATTCCGCGGTGGAAGTGGGAGATAATCACCATGGATTTTGTTAGTGGGCTTCTTCTTACGCCTACTAAGAAAGACTCGGTATGGGTGATAGTAGACCGATTAACTAAATCTGCATATTTTATCCCGATTTGGGTTGATTACTCTTTCGAAATTGGCGAAGTTATATCTTGTGAGATTGTGAGATTGCATGGAGTCTGGGGTGTCGATTATTTTGGATAAAGATCAGAGGTTTACGTCTCGGTTTTGAAAAGCATTGCATCGGGCATTGGGCACAGATTGGACTTGATGCGACATTTCATCCACGGTTTGTGAGCAGATCGAGCGAGTAATCCAAATCTTAGAAGATATGTTAAGGGGATGTGTGATGGATTTGAGGGAAGTTGGGAAGAGTTCTTACCGTTAGCGAATTTCGTACAACAACAATTACCAAGCCGAGATTCGGATGGCACCATATGAAGCACTATATGGACAGGAAGTGTCGCACTCCTACGTGTTGGGCGAATTAGGGAACGTCGATTTTGGGTCGAAATAGTGGTGAATCCGAAGAAAAGGTTAAGGTAATCGAGCTCGGTTAAAAGAAGCATCGATAGACAAAAGTAAATACCGAGATCTTAAGTGGAAGGAAATAGAGTTTCTTGTGGGGATCAAGTGTTCTAAAGGTCTCACCTTGGAAAAAGGTGATGAGATTTGGTCATAAAAGGAAGTTAAGTCCAGGTTCATTGGACCTTATCGGGTTTTGAAGCGGGTTGGACTGTAGCATATCAATTAGATTTGCCTTGGAGTTGAAGCAAATGCGATGTGTTCCATGTTTCAATGTTACGCGAATTCTTGGTGGATCCATCTCATGTAGTGCAGTTGAGGAGGTGGAATTAAGACGATTTGTCTATGAAGAGGAACCAATTCAAATTACGCGCGAGATGTAAAGGTTTTAAGGAGAAAATCGGTTCCTCTCGTCAAAGTGCTATGGCGTAATCATGGATCGAAGAAGCTTCGTGGGATCGAGGAGGAAGCGATCTGACGACAATACCCTCACTTGTTCTAGCGAGGTAATTTTGAGGACGAAATTATTTTTAAGGGGTAGAAGCGTAACATCGATAATTAGGGGTTATGCATCTCTACTTAATTGAATGTTGTTGCATGCCTAAATATGATTGAGTGTGTTTTGGAAGTTTATTTTGAACTTCATTATGTAAGTGAATGCTTAGTGAAATATTAAGTTTTAATAATTAAGATGGAGCTAAGCAAGATAGGATTTAAGAAATATTGACAAGAGGTTTAAAGCATAATAAGTCATTTGGCAAAGTGGTAATGGTGCATGAATGAATGCATGAGGAGAGAGGTTGAATCCCTAGCTAGCAAATGGAAGAATTTTAATTTTTTATTTTCTTTCCTATAGTGTCACCAAGACTATTCTAGAATGGATGGTCATCTTCTTATTTTTGGTTAGTAGACCATATGAAAAAGGCAAGCTAGAAGTTATGGCATGGGATCTTGATGATATGGTAAGATAGGGGGACAAAAGGCTTGAAGAAAGGAGGATGTTTTGGAAGCTTTTTCATGGTCATTTGACCATGAACCTAGTCGGCTTTAGGGGCTAAGGGAGAAGGCTTAATTGTGTTAGGAAACAAAGGATTGATGGGAAGAAATGTGGAGGAAAATGGGGATTATGTTGGCATACATGTTGGCGAATTTGACTTTGGATTAGGGGTGATAGTTGGCCAAAATTCTAGCATTTTGTGCATCTTTTCTCATTTCTCCAAAAGCTCTCTTCCTAGCGAATTTTGTTAATGACATTAGGTAAAAGTTTTGCCTTGTTTTGGCTTTCATTTTGACCATTTTGGTTAAAGTACACATTCTCTCAAATTCTTGTCCTCTATAGTCAAAAGCATCAAAAGTTTGGAAAACATTTCTTCTTTTCTTTTTCCCTCATTCGAAAACACCAAAGAAACTTTGAATATAATTTTCTTTTCTTTTCTCCCTCTTTAGTGCGGAACCATCTAGCATCAAAGGGCATTCTTAATTTCTTTCTTTCCCTTTCTCTTTCTTTCTCTTTTCATTTTTCTTTCTTCTTCACTTACAACCGAAACTACCTTCTACCAAAACCAAAATCAACATTCTTTTCTTCTCTTTTGTCAAACCAAATCATCTTTCATTTTCATCTTAATATTTCTTTTCTTTTGTTGGAAACTCGGAACCACCATAGCCAAAACACCATATTTTTTCTCTTCTTTTTGTTCAAGGCCGAATCTTCAAGTGGTCAAGTAAGATTTTTGTCAATTGTTTTCATTATCTCCTTTAATTATAGCCAATTTAGAAACATAGTTCTCTTATTTTCTTTTCTCTCCTAGTAGAATCCTTGGAAGGATTTTAAGAATCTTTTGAAACCAACGTTTTAAGAAAACCTTTGAAATCATCCAAGGTAAGAATATCACTTTTGGTTATATCAATTCTTTTAGATAGATTATTAATCAACTTTATTTTAGGGGTGATTTTGAGACTAACAAGATAGGTTCGAAAAGAAGCGAAGACGTAGTGTTTGGAAGAGAGGAGGCCTTATTATACCCTCAAACTTCAAGCGGAGGGTGTATCGGCGATAAGAGATTTTCCACCGGGTTGTGGACCCTACGCTAACGAAGATCGGTTATTTGAAGTCGTGCGTACAACAAGAACCACTTTTAGTTGGTGGGTTATCGGTGAGTTTTGATCCATCTAGTGGAGAAAACCACAAATATGATTGTTCGAGAATCAGAGGTAAGGATGTAGATCTCTCATCAATAGTATAGTTTTATTAGTAATAGTGTATACTAATCAAGTGTGATAATTAACTAGGTGTTGACGGCGGGAAGGTATCGTTTTCACAGTCATAAGGTGTGTAACCTTACAATAAAATCTCATAGATCTATATTAAATGTGATTATATGACAATATGTTTGATAATGATTGTGGATACCATTCAGTGGTATACGATATTCAGGTATGTTTATCCCAATACTTCGTTAATTTTGCTATATGCATAAATGTGAAATAAGTATGATTATATTATGATTTTGGGGTAAATGGCATGAAAACTAAATATTATGTATGTGCATGGGCATATGGGTAAAATCGATAAAGGGGAAGTATTCCGGTGGTTTTACCACATAATCCGGTGACTTCGGTCACGTATTTGAATCCGGTGACTTCGGTCACATATGTGAATCTGGTGACTTCGGTCACATATATTTTGAATCTGGTGACTTCGGTCACATTTGTCTGGTGGCCTTGCCACAAAATTATAAGGGCGATGTGCATGTTGATTGCGAGAAGCGCCTTCGATGGTGTGTAGCGGATGGAGGGTCGATTTAGTAATCCCCACGGTGTGATTGGTTGGTACGGGTGGTGTGTAGCGGATGGATATTTAGGTGGGCCAGGTTTGCATTTCATTATCTGTATATATCCATGTGATTTTAAATGATTATTAATTGATCTGCTATAAAAATGGGCTTTTGGCCAAATATGACTAAAAATGGGCCTATGGCTATATGTGTTATTAATGGGCTTAAAGGCTATGATCAAATGGGCTTTTTAATGTATGTGTTACACATGGAGTTTATGACTCACCGCTTTTGTGGGATAATTTTTCAGATGACTCTTAACACGATGGATCAGGTCAGCGAGGACTACTTGGTGGCCAATGCTCAAATAAAATATTTTAGAGATTTTCCAAATTAAACTTATTAAACTTATTTAGAATTTATTATGGGTTTTGCTATTTTTATGTAATAAGGCCACTATAAAGCTGTTTTTAATTTTTGTGTTTGGATTTATTTTTCTACCATGAACAATTATTAATTAAATAACTAAATGGTTTTGATAAATAATTTAAACTATTTTTTTAAAACAAAATATATTTCCACAATATTAATAAATTTTCATTAAATTTGGTTTTCTTTTAACTCATTAATTTCTCTTAAAAATAATGTTTTAAGAAGATACAAATTTACTTTACAATTTGATTTCAACTTAGATCTTTAAGTTAATCTTTTTATTCAAAATCATCAAGTTTTTCTTAAACAAAGCGAGAATTTGCTAAAGTTTTACTCGAGGAACATATCAAATCCAATTAGGGCTTTTTGGTAGGGTTTGGGGTGTTTCATTTGTTAAGTTGTAATTGTTAGTCAAGGTGTTGGTTTTGTAAGTTTGTAAAGATCCTTTTGTAATTGGCCTTATGAGTTAGGCAAATACTTGGAAAACTCTTTTGCTTAATGAAGATGAAATTCATGAAGTGTATGTCCCTTTAATTATCTTGTATGTTGGAATGAGTTCTTAGACTTGCTTATGGGATAGGAGTTGCGTTGTTTTGAGGGGAAGTGTGTATGTGTGCATTGTAGGGTGGCAAGGGCTTGGTATATAGCCTACTGATTATCCACATGGATAGACACACGGGCGTGTGTCTAGACTGTGTAGGAGCCACGGCTAGCATATGGGCGTGTGCCCAAGCCTTGCGAAGTCTACACCTTGCACTTGGGATTTAAATCACCACATGGTTGGGGTACACGGGCGTGTGTATAGGCCGTGTGGATAAGTCAGAATGCTAAGGATTTGCACACGGGCCAGGGCCACGGGCGTGCCATGGCCGTGTGAAATTGGTCAGTGTCGACCACGGGTGAAAGACACAGGCATGCCTTAGGGGCACACGGGTGTGTCTCTAGGCCTACACGGGCGTGTGACCCCTATTTTATTAAAAAGTTTCTCGGACTCGTGAAAGTTGCTGGAAAGATTTCGATACTTCTCGGAAGTATGTTTAGGACCCCTAGGCCGAGTATGTGCGAGCGATGGGGATTAAATGAAATTTTATAACCTTATTCTAGATGTTTAAGCAAGATTAGCTGTATAATGCCTCAAACCCTATTCCAGCTTAAACATGGGCAAGGGGTGTTACATTTATTGGTATCATAGCTACGGTTTAGTCGATTCTAGGACTAACGTAGCTTAAGTAGGAGTCTAGCTATACATGCTATATGTAAGAGTGTCGAGTAATGACAGTGTGATGGCTCCTGACGTATAAAATTATGTTTTATGTAGTAGATGGATTTCGATCGGTGAAATGCGATCGATGATCTTCATGAGTACGCGCCACCTCCCGCTCAAGGGACCGTGCCAGCTAATAGTAGACTCGAGACCTTGGGTTAGGGGGAAGAGGCTCGAGAAGCCTTTCTCCTCATGATGAGCAACTAGTATACTGAGTATACCCGAACAAGTCCTAGCGCTCAACCCCCTCCACCCCCACCTATCCTCAACCCACCCCAATAGGTTCTCAAGTAGTTGAGGTGGTGAGAAGAGAAAGGCCTTCGATAGATAAGATCCGGAAGCAAGGAGCAGAGGAATTTTGGGTGAATAAGGATGATGACCCAGAGAAAGTGAAATTCTCACTCGAGAATACCATCCGGGTATTCGATGAGTTATCTTGCACGCCTGAGGAGTGCCTAAAATGTGCAGTATCTCTCTTGAGAGATTCAGCCTATCGATGGTGGAACACCCTGGTGTCGGTGGTGCCAAGAGAGAGAGTTAGTTGGGAATTCTTCCAAGAGGAATACCAAAAGAAGTATATCAGCCAGAGGTTCATCGACCACAAAAGAAAGGAGTTCTTGGAACTGATGCAAGACCATATGTCAGTGATCGACTATGAACGAGAGTTCATAAAACTTAGCAAGTATGCACGAAAGTGCGTGTCCACTGAGGCCATCATGTACAAGAGATTCGAGGATGGATCGAATGAAGATTTCTGCCTAGACGTGGGAGTTCTCGAATTAAGGGAGTTTGTAGTGTTGGTGGATAGAGCCTGTAAAGCTGAGGAGTTGGCTAAAGAGAAGAGAAGAGCTGAGTACAAGTCTCGTGACTTGAGGAAGAGACAACTGAATAATTCTCACCAATTCTCATTTAAGAAATCGAGGGATTTCACTACTCGATCAGTCACTTCAAGGATTTTTCAACCCAAAGTAAAGGTAAGCAATTTTCTGGGTCGAAAGGGCAAACCACATCAATTGCTAGTGTGGGCAACGTCCGACCAAGTAGACTGGAATGCCTTCAGTGTGGTAGGCGCCATTCGAGTGAGTGTAGAGGTAATGAGAAACTTGCTTTAGATGTGGGTCCTTAGACCACTTTATCAGAGATTGTCCCGAGGTGGACGAAAAAGAAAAGCCTCAGAATGCAAGATCGGGAAGTACCATTAGGGGAAGACCATTGAGAAACCGGGATTGAAATGGGAAGCAGAAATTGATCTAGAGAGTAAGCTACTAGAGTCGAGGGTGGAGCATCGACGAGGACATATGCCATTCATACTTGTGAAGAGGCATCTTCCCCCGACGTGATCACCGGTATATTTTGTCTCCATAATACTTATGTTATAGCTTTAATTGACCCGGGATCTACCCACTCATACATATGCATGAAAATAGTCTCTATCATGAGCATGCCTATAGAGTCTACTGAATTCATCAGAAGAGTGTCTAATCCCCTAGGCAAGTGTGTGTTGGTTGATAGAGTTTGCAAAGGGTGCCCTTTGATGATTAAGGGTCATTGTTTCCCCGTCGATCTTATGTTATTACCGTTTGATGAGTTTGATGTCATCCTCAAGATGGATTGGTTAGTTGCTCATGGAGTAATTGTGAATTGTGGGAAGAAGCATATCGAGTTGAGAGATGAAAATGGTAATTTTATTCGTGTTGAATCAGATAAGCCGGATTGGTCACCAATAGTCATATCAACCATGTCAACTCAGAGGTATCTAAGGAAGAAGTATGAGGCTTATCTTTCATTTGTGTTGAACACTAAAGAGACTGAGTTGAAAATTGAGTTAGTACCCATAGTGTGTGAATACCTAGATGTTTTTCCGAAAAAGTTGCGGGACTACCTCCGAATAGAGAGATTGAATTTGGGATTGAATTAGCTCTGGGTACTGCCTTTATTTCTATTGCTCCATATAAAATGGCTCCAACCGAGTTAAAAGATCTAAAAGCATAGTTGCAAGAGCTAGCAGAAAAGGGCTTTGCAAGGCCGAGCTTCTCCCCATGGGTTGCTCCCATTCTATTCGTGAAGAAGAAAGATGGTTCCATGAGACTATGTATAGATTATCGGCAACTCAACAATGTGATAGTGAAGAATAAGTACCGTTGTCGAGGATCGATGATTTATTTGATCAATTGAAAGGAGCCACAATATTTTCCAAGATAGATTTGAGGTCAGGGTACCATCATCAAGGACTCGAATGTGCCGAAAATCGCATTTAAGACTAGGTATGGCCACTATGAATTTTTGGTCATGCCTTTTGGTCTAACGAATGCCCTCGCGATCTTCTTGGATTTGATGAATTGTATTTTTTGACTGTACTTGGATAGATTTGTTTTAGTCTTCATCGACGACATACTGATATACTCCCGAGATGAGAACGATCATGCCGAGTATTTGAGTATAGTTCTACAATTTTTGAGAGAAAAATAATTGTATGCCAAATTTAGTAAGAGTGAATTTTGGCTCAAAGAAATGGGATTTTTTGGCCACATTGTCTCAGGATATGGGATTAGAGTTGACTCGAGTAAGATTTTAGCAATTGTTGAATGGAAACCGTTGAGGAGCGTAACTGAAGTGAGGAGTTTTCTAGGCCTAGCTGGCTATTATAGGAGCTTTGTCAAAGGTTTTTCCATGATAGCTACCCCGATGATGAGACTTTTGTAAAAAGATGTGAAGTTCGTTTGGACAGAGAAATGTCAACAGAGTTTCGAGAAACTGAAGACACTATTGACTGAGGCTCCTATTCTGGTGCAACCTGAGTCGGGAAGAGAATTTGTGGTTTACAGTGACGCGTCTTTGAACGGATTGGTGCAAGAGGGTAAAGTGGTTGCATACGCCTCTAGGCAGTTGAAGTTGCACAAGAAGAACTACCCGACTCATGATTTAGAGTTGGCCGCAATCATGTTTGCGTTGAAAATTTGGAGGCATCATTTATATGGTGAAAGGTGTCAGATTTTCACCGACCATAAAAGCCTAAATTATTTGATGACTAAAAAAGAATTGAATTTGAGGCAACGAAGGTGGATAGAGTTGATTAATGATTATGAGCTGGTAATTGACTACCATTCGGGAAAGGTGAATGTAGTCACCGACGCTTTGAGCAGAAAATTATTATTCGCACTAAAAGCCATGAGTAGTCAGATGACCTTGTTAGATGATGGTTCCGTGTTAGCCGAGTTGAGGGCTAAACCATTGTTCCTCCAAGATATTCGTGAAGTTTAGAAAGATGATAACATTTTGCAAGCTAAGAGAGTTTTATATGAGTTGAACGTTGAGTTAGACTTTCGAGTAAATCCTGATGGATGTCTGACATTTCGAGATAGAATTTGTGTACCTAGGAATGACGAGCTTATTTGTAAAATCTTACATGAAGCGCATAGCGGATGTTTGAATGTTCACCCAGGCAGCACGAAGATGTACCATGATTTGAAGAAATGGTATTGGTGGCTTGATATGAAGAAAGACATTTTTGAGTTTGTATCGAAGTGCCTGATTTGTCAGCAAGTGAATGACGGAACATCAAGTATCTTGAGTTTCTGCAGCCCATTATGGTTCCTGAGTGGAAGTGGGGCCGTATTACTATGGAATTCGTGACGGGCTTACCGTTGACTCTCGAGAGGAAAGATACAGTATGGGTAGTGGTTGATAGACTCACTAAGTCCTCCCACTTTATACCAGTGCGAATCGACTATTTGCTCGATAAATTGGCAAACTTGTACATGTCTGAGATAGTAAGACTTCATGGTGTACCATTGTCGATTATTTCGAATAGAGATAGGATATTCACATCACGATTTTGGAAAAAGCTGCAAGAGACAATGGGCACGAAATTGAGTTTCAGTACAGCCTTCCATCCACAAACTGCCGGGAAGTCAGAGAGGGTAATTTAGATATTAGAAGACATGCTTCAATGTTGTGTTTTGGAATTCCACTGTAATTGGGAGAAATACTTACCATTGGTAGAATTCACTTACAACAACAGCTTTCAGTCAAGTTTAAAGATGGCGCCTTATGAGGCATTGTATGGGCATAAGTGTCGAACGCCTTTGTATTGATCAGAACTCAGAGAGAAACAAATACATAGGGTTGGTTTGGTTAAGGAAACTGAAGAGAAGGTAAAAGTGATACGTGACTATTTGAAAGTCACCTCTGATAGACAAAAGTCCTATTCGGATTTAAAAAGGAAAGAGATAGAATTCAAAGTCGGTGATAGTGTGTTCTTGAAAGTATCACATTGGAGGAAAGTCTTTAGATTTGGCCTGAAAGGCGTCTGCGCTTTATCGGACCTTATGAAGTTACCAAAAAGATAGGACCGATAGCTTATCGGTTAGCCTTACCACCTGAGCTAGAAAAGATTCATGACGTCTTGCATGTATCTATGTTGCGTCGATACCGTTCAGACCCTTCACATGTCATAGAGCCAACAAAGGTAGAGATACAATTGGATTTAACGTATGGTGAAGAACCAATTAGAATTTTGGCTCGTGAGATCAAGCAATTAAGAAACAAAAGCATAGCACTAGTGAAAGTCCTATGGCAAAGGCATGGAATAGAAGAGGCTACATGGGAGCCCGAGAAAACGATGAGAAACCAATATCCCAACCTTTTCACCGGTAAGATTTTTGAGGACGAAAATCCTTAAGGGGGAGAATTGTAATGCCCGATTTAGGGGCTAGTCAGAATAGTGATCTCGGGATCACTAATCTGAGATTAGAGAAATTTATTTTCATGTTATATTATAAATCAGAGCATGATAGAATATGTGCACGAGAATTTTGGTACTTTAATTTTAATGATTTCATGCTTAATCGTGAGAAAAGACTAAATCACATAAAGTGCGAAAGTTCCATTTTATAGACTAAAAGTAACAAATGGCCATATATTGACAATTAGAGGTCTTTATAAGGCAATTAGACCCCCAAAATTAGCTTGGCCGGCCATAGATTTCAAAGGGGACAAGGATTGACCAAGTTGGTCAAAGTTGGTAGTGGTTGGTAAACTAAATTGTGAGTTTAATATTAGAATTAAGAAAAGATGATGTCCATCTTTTTGCTCATCCTTTTCCACTGAAAATAGCAAGAAAATAGGGTTTTTTGGAAGCTCAAAAATTCAGCAAGCTCTCATCCATTCAAGTAAGTGATCAAGTGATCTTTTCTTGATAATAATTGTACTTTTGAGACCTCTAAAGCTTAAGCTTTCAAATGAGAGGACTATTGTGCAATATTGTGAAAGGTTTAGAGTTTTTCCATGAGAGCTATCTTAGTTATTTGCTGCATTTTTATGGAAGAAAATGAGTCTTAGTTGTTAGATAAACAACTTTTGTGAAAGGTGTTAGCATGAAAACACCAAATATGACCTTGATGAAAAGGTTATAAAGTTTGTGGTTAATATGTGAGATACTGATTTTTTGATGATAGCTTTAAGAGCATTAAATTTTCACCTAGGCTTGTTGAAGGTAGAAATGTGATTAGAATTTATTTCTGAGCCTAGGGCAAAATGGTCATTTTGCTAAAGTCTAGGGGCAAAATAGTAATTTTGCCTATGCATGACTATTGAAATGCTTTCATTAATGTGGTGATTAAAATGAGCTAAATTGTTATTATAGAGCAAGAAGAGCCGAGAATCCGCCTCGATCGGGGAAAGAATAAAGTCTCGGACTAGATCAACTAACTAGCTCATTTTGAAATCGAGGTAAGTTTGTATGTGATTTAAGCAAAATTTATGTTAGCATGTTGAGAAATGCTTGGCATTATATTAATGCATGATACACTGCTAAATTGAGTAGTTAATGTGAATGAGATGTTGAAGTCCTAATGGGCCATATTTATTATAAAAATGCTATCATTGAGATATGAAATAGATATGGTCCATTGTAAAACCATGTCCGAGATATGGCCTAGGCACCGAGTTAAAATCCCGTATAAGACCGTATCCGGGATATGGATTTGGTAATGAATATGATAATCGTATAAGACCATATTTAGGATATGGCATCGATACATGATAGGAAATTTCATATAAGACCATATCCGAGATATGGCATTGACATCTAGAGGTAATCCCATATAAGACCATATTTGGGATATGGCATTGGCATCTAGAGGTGACTCCATGTAAGACCACCTCGAGGATGTGGCATTGGCTTGATACTTACAGTAATGATGATAAACACACGTTTTTGTCTATCCCTTGTGAAAAGTGGGATAAGTAGATGAATTTAGAAGTAGAGATGTGAATGAAATTTAAGTCATGTAAATAAGTGAATACAGGTACTCGTGAAAAGAGTCACGAAGAATCGATTTCGATATGTGGCACGGTATGTGCTAGATAAGGGCAATTGTAAGTAAGCATTGTCAAGAAGCCTTGACTTGTGTACGGTTAGCTAATACCGTGGATGGATTATTTTATGAGCTTATTATTGCTATTTATTTCCATGCAACTGACTAAGCTTTATGCTTACCCTTTTTCATTGCCCTTCTTCCTTGTAGTATTGCCAAGGTAACTCGAGGATCGTGGACGTAGGAGTTCAAAAATCACACTATCGACAGCACTTTGGTATAACAATTTTAGACTTATTTTGATTATGGCATGTATAGGGCTCGAGTATTTTGTTAAGTTGTAATTGTTAGTCAAAGTGTTGGTTTTGTAAGTTTGTAAAGATCATTTTGTAATTGGCCTTATGAGTTAGGAAAATACTTGGCAAACTCCTTTGCTTAATGAAGATGAAATTCATGAAGTGTATGTCCCTTTAATTATCTTGTATGTTGGAATGAGTTCCTAGACTTGCTTATGGGATAGGAGTTGTGTTGTTTTGAGGGGAAGTGTGTATGTGTACATTGTAGGGTGGCAAGGGCTTGGTATATAGCCTACTGATTATCCACATGGGTAGACACACGGGCGTGTGTCTAGACCGTGTGGGAGCCACGGCTAGCATATGGGCTTGTGCCCAGGCCTTGTGAAGTCTGCACCTTGCACTTGGGATTTAAATCACCACAGGGATGGGGTACACGGGCGTGTGTATAGGTCGTGTGGATAAGTCAGAATGGTAAGGATTTACACACGGGCCAGGGCCATGGGCGTGCCATTGCCATGTGAAATTGGTCAGTGTTGACCACTGTTGGAAGACAGGCATGCCTTAGGGGCACACGGCTGTGTCCTTAGGCCTACACGGGCATGTGGCCCCTGTTTTATTAAAAATTTTCTCAGACTCGTGAAATTTCCCAGAAAGATTCCAATACTTCTCGGAAGTATGTTTAGGGCCCCTAGGCCGAGTATGTGCGAGCGATGGGGATTAAATGAAATTTTATAACCCTATTCTAGATGTTTAAGCAATATTAGCTATGTAATGCCTCAAACCCTGTTCCGGCTTGAACACGGGCATGGGGTGTTACAAAAAGTTTTATGGTCTAAGTGTAATATTTAAAATATGAGAGTGTCAAATCCCAAAAACCAGGTTAGTAGGAATTGGGTTAGTGAAACCAAGAGTGGTCACATCTTGATTTTGAGTTAAGGTTGTAAAAGTTTTGACAATTGAGTTAATTTGGTTCAGTGGCTAAGTGTTAATTATATGTGTGTCTAAGGTCCTGTGTTCAAATTCCTTCTTTTGAGGTTTGTTTATTTTATCCCTATATCTGGCTAGTCGTATCTATCTTATCTTTAATTTTTGTTAGATTGTTGGTAATAATGAGCCTACTAGTTTAGTGGTAAGGCTTTAGCTTACCTTACGATCTCGTGTTTGAATCTTATGGTGGAAAAAATGAGTTAATTTTTTCTTATCCTTGTGCTATCCAAGCTGTCAGAATTTTAGTTAAAGTCAACTTGGAGAAAGATCTGATAGGTGGTTAGAGAATGAGATTTTGTGGGACTTTATTTTTGAAATTATCCCCCAAAAGTCACAAAAATTTGTCGTCCAGTTTCTCCACTAATTCACTTTTTTTTCTCTTTCCTTCTTCTTTCTTCTCTCCATGTTCTTTCTTATCCTTCCTTTTTTTTGTTTTTGGAAATTATGTTGGTTAAGGAAATTTATTCTCTTATTCTACATTGTTTTTCCTTTCTATCGTTTCACATTTCCCTTCCCATTTACCTTCTTTTAGGTTTTGCCAAAATTACTGCTAAAGAAAAAAAGCTTTGTTCCCTATTCTGTTAATTTTCTTTTTGAAGCTTTAATTTGTTGTAAGCCTGCTACCTTGTTGCTATTTGCATTTGTGTGGGTTTCAGTTATCGATTTGTCGTTGGCTAAGTTTTTCTTGTATGTTTTTTTAAAACTTCGTTCTGGTGTTTTCTTCATGGGATAATGAGTGATTTTGGAATAAACATTTTGGGTTGTTTACTTGTTTTGTGTATTGTTAGGATGAATTGGTGAGACGTATGACATCATTCGGAGAGTTAGAAAGATTATTTGGTGTTGCTAATATGGTTTTGGGTAAGTAAGCGAGTTTCATAGAGCTGATTTTATGGTTTGCTAAAGCTTTATATTGGTGGTTGAGGCTGAATTAGTGACTTTAACTTTGTGAATCATTGCTAAATGGTTGGTTGTAATTGGCATTTTAGGTTCTGGAATACTCGGTGAATCGACACAAAAAACTAACCAGGTGTATGACTCAAACTCGTAAAAATAACGATCGATGGAAAGCCAAAAAACTCACTGTCGACATCACACGGTCATGTGCTAGATTGTGTGGTGGATCGTGTGAGCCACACAATTGTGTGTTAGGCCGTGTGCCAAACTGTATGGTCCATACGGTTTGGGTTGTTTAGGCTAAGTGGGCCACACAGTCTGGTTTGTTTGGGTCATGTGGGCCATATGGGCATGTGGGCCCATTTTCTAGAAATTGTTATATAAGGTCGTATTGATCTGTGATTTGTAATTAGACACTTTGTAGGGTTCATACTACTTAAATAAGACTTCAAAACAAGGTAATTGTTAATATGCTTCTACATGTGATGTGTTTAAATTATATATGTATGATCTATGTTTTGTCAATTTTGTTGGCATGTTTCCGTTTTGCTATGTTTGTGTATGAACATATGATGCCTAAATATGTTAAATAGCATCTCTTAATTTGTTATATGACCATGCATGTAACATTATGGTGAACATGATTTTCGTTTTTTGAATTTGTGACATATTTGTTCTGCGAAGCGTGGAATTCCATGCCTTCTAATTTATGTTTTTGTACAACTGCATGTCTTACATGCTTTTCCTTCAGATTCTATATTTGTATGCCATGTCACATTGCATAGGGTTGGGATAATATTGAAAGGAGGAAGCTCTGACAGTTTAATGATTTGCACTATCTGGTGGTTTTACCATACTTTTGTTCTAGCAGCTTGACTGCATTTCTGGTGGCCTGACCACAAATATTTGTTATGGCAGCTTGCCTGCAATATAGTGGCTTAACCACATATATTTGATATGACAATTTAATTGCATCTCTGGTGGCATTGTCCACAATTATTTGTTGATGTGTTGGATGGACGAGTTTCGGGGAACTCTAATTTGGTGTGTAGCAGAGTTGGGTAGGAAGTTTTTTTTAAAAAAAAATCTGCATTTTGTTTTCTGAAAATATTGCATTAACATATTAATTCATGCACGATTTTGCTACACAAGTTTGTTGAAAATTTTTGCAATGTTTGATTGGTATTTATGATATTTTTGTTTCTGTTTGCGTTAGTTACACAATGAGTTTGTTAGCTCACTCTTTTGTATTGATCTTTTCAGGTAACCAGCTAATTTAGGATTGGACAACGTGCGGGAACTCGAATTGGTTTTCACATAAAATGGTCTATTTTGATTAATAAATTAATTTTCGGAACTTTTGGTTTTTGGATTAATCTCTAGGATTTAATTTTGGTTTTGGGTTTTGTTACTTAGTTAAAGTTATTCTGCATGATATCTGTTAATCAGCAAACAATGCTAGCCTTCAAAATTAATCAAACTATATTTTTCGCTACAAAAATTTGAATTGGCTTTTACGAAAGTTAATAACGTAAGTTTTAGAATATTCTCAACCAACTGGATTAAACGTTTTCACTTGTTGAAATCACAGTTTTCTAATATTAACTCTGAAATTTTTCGCTACAAATTTTTATTCAGAATTACAATTTTTATGAAGCAAGTGACTTAAGCGTTATGTTTTTATAAAGCTGGGCTTTCAGTTAACAATTAATAAATTCGCATAAAAATTTTAAGAAATTATAAATTTTCCTGTCGAGGATTGTGAAAAGTTTTTATAAACTTTGATTTTTTATTTCGTAGTGAGACACGTACTGGAAAGTAGAATTTTTAAGCACTGATATAACCTTCTAGATTTGGCCGTAATGTCCGGTGGAGTTTGGGTGTTGCAGAGAGGTTAAAGTATAAATTAGGAAAGTTAAAAGGCCAATAGTTCAAATATATTGAGGGTGGAAGGATATAAAAAATAAGGAAAATGGATGAATAAGGACCAAATTGAACAAATAAAGAAAAGAGAAAGATTAAATTGTAAATTTTGCCAAAAAGTTGTCATGAAAAGGATGGAATTGTAGAGAAAGTACAAGGGTAAAATAGTCATTTCCTAAATAAGATAATTATAAGAAAATGGCTTGGATGTGGACAAATTTGGGCCATTGGATTAAATTGAAAAATAAGAAGAAATTATAGTCATTGGATTGAAATCATTAAAGTTGTATTATTTTATTAACTAATAATATTTTATTAAAGACAATTTTATAGAAAGTTGTAGAAAATACTCCAATTCTCCATGCTTCAACTGTCGAACACCAATATAAATAGGAGAGGAGTTTTGCTTTTTACACAATTTAGTCCATTGCCAATAAATCTCACTGTTTCACCCAAAATTCTTGGACATTTCCATAGACACCAAAGAGGAAAGATGAAGAAGAGATCCTAGAGAGTATATTCATCAATGTAGAAGCAAGAAATTGGTAGATGAAAGTGAAGAAAATTAGAAGAAAAGAGAAGGATAGTGAGGAAGATGAGAAAGAAATGGAAGTGAGGAAAAATGGAAGAAACTCTTCACAGAAAAAATGGTAAGTTTTCATACAAACCATACTTGTATTCAATAAATTTAATTAAATATGTTGTGAATAAAATTTATTAAATTTGTATTTTAATCTAAATTCTTGAAATAGAAAGTATGTAATCAAGCATGACATGGAGAAACTTGAAACACTAAGGTTTCAAGTAAGAGATAATATAATGTGTCTTGTAAAAGCATAAAGATTATGAAATGAATATGTTGTCTACACATAAATATGAGTGATTAAATTAAATATAAATCAAAGGTATAATGACTACGTATGATTAAATGAAAGTAATATAAAGAACCATGGAAAAAAAGTAGAAATTTACTAAAAGCAGTTTTAAATAGTAGTAGTGACTCTACTTTGAAAATTCACCAAAAATAATAGGAAATGAGTTAGAGGGTGAATAAAATATAAAATTAAATCTTATTGGGCCTAGTTTCATATGGAAGAAATGGAATAAGCAATGGAATTGTATATTTTGAGATATATTAATTTTTGTGGGACAATGCCAAAATGGATTTCAGTTCCCCTGTTATAACTTTGAAAAATCATAAAAATAATAATTTAAAAACCATTATTTGGGAATGAAATTTATATTTTTAAATACTTAATGAGTCTATTTTCAAGATAATCAAACAAAAACATCATTTGAACCCTGTACTAAGAGATAATTTATTTTTAGTAAAGAAATGTCAAATTTGTCAAGCAGTAGAACAGGGCAAATTTGAAGAATTTACTATATTGATTGGATAAAGTAGAAGCTCTGAAATTCTTATGGTAAAAAATATATTTGAGTCTAGTTTCAAAAATATGAAGTGGATCTTAATTTTGAATTCTGTAAGTCAAGATATAAATAATTTAGTGACTATAACACAAGTGGACATCTTTGATATGAACATATAAGTAAATAGCGTAATTATAGTTAATCTTACATATAAACATGTCATACCAAAAGCTAAAGATTATAATATATATACATAAAGGATGAAGAATGGAGAGGAGGAGGAGGAAAAATAGTGGATGAATTTGAAATGTTACGAAATGATTATAAGTGATGGAATGATTATTACACGTGAGAATGTTTAAAAGAATTGATAAAATAGTAAGTGAATAATTGTTAATTGATGTGATTTTGGAAGTTTAACTAAAAGTTTATGAAGAATTAAATTAATTGGCACAATTTAGAAATAAATATGAAATATACACAAAGTAAGTAAATTACTTTAGAAAGTGCAAGCCCTCCAATGGTTTTATTTGTAAAACTTTAATAATTGTGTTAATTTTATAAACTTTATTATCTTTGATTGAATTTCATGTTTTAATGAGTTCCTTTAACTCATAAATAGTTTTGTCATAAATTCAATTATTACTAAAATGAGTAAAGTGGTCTTCAATAATCAAATAATAAGATAAATCACTATGAAATTTCTATAGTTGCTTCAGCAACGAATGTGACATCCCAGTACATTAACCCAGCGATTGAGTCGGGTATGAGGGTGTTACATTTACTAAGTTCACACAAGCATAAATTTCACATATTTCAATATCATCCTTGTAATTGCTCACACACATATGTGTTTATCACACCCTGTGAAGGGCCACATTTTAATTTTCATATCATGTAATCATTTGTATTTTCACAGTTGTACATATACCCGGTATTTTTACAAAATAGTCATTCATTACATAATATTTCAATTCAATTCATTACTAGCCATATATGTCACTTTCACTAGTATTTCACCTATATTCAAACATATATATATATATATATATATTGAATTAAACACAAGATCACATATAACACAAAGTGAGATAGTAAGTCTCATATAAACTTAATTGTTCAAAACACAAAACGACTGGATTCTTCAGAGACTAATCTGCAATTTTAGTTTTTCCCTTATTAGCTCCACTTTGATCCAAATGTTGATCTATACAATTATTTTATTTAATCAACCAATACCAAAAATTTTCATACTATTCCATGATATGCATGATCCTATAATTCTATCTTTTTGATTTCTCTTATATTTTACATTTTATTCAATTTAGTCCCTGAACTTGGGATAGGCATAACTTTCAATTTCCAGCTTCGAATTAAAATCCAATTTCATATATCTTCATTAGGGACTTTATATTTTCTATTTATAACATCATGTCATAAAAAGTTTTACATTTATTCAATTTGGTCCCTAATATAACAAAGTTTACAAACATGCTAAATTAACTTTACAATCTAGTCATTTTCATAAACTAAGCTTAAAATCTATCAATTTCAAGCCTAATTCTTCAAGTAATTAACAATGGCAGCTTTCTTAAACTTTAATGATTTATCAATTTGGTCCCTGACCTCAAATTTATAAAAATTAAAAGAAAATGTTAGTTACTAATTTTGTAATACCCTTCACTCGTATTCGACGCTGGAACAGGGTTACGAGGCATTACCAGACTTACATCATAAACAATCATACAATTCTAAGTCTTAAATTTTCAACCAAATTAAAACCCATTTGCATTCAATCATATAGTCCCTAGTACAAGCCTACAAAGCCCAAAACATGCGTTGGAAGTGGTCCGGGATTAAACCAAGAGCTTAGGAAATTTTTACAGAACTTAGAAAATATTTACCATGTACAGGGGTCACATGCACGTGTGGGCAGGCCGTGTGATCACACACGCCCTTGCCCCTAACCTATGTAACTCTCTGACTTGCAAGGCATGAACAAATTGAAGTCACACGGCCAAGTCACACGCCCGTGTGCTAGGCCGTATCACTAATTTAATTTTCATACATAGGTGCAGACTTCACAAGTTAGGACACACGCCCGTGTTTTTGCCGATGTGCTCAATTCTGAGCATTCTATTTCTTAAAATTTAGGTGTAGAGGACACACGGCTAATACACATGCCCATGGACACACGGCCTAGACACATGCCCGTGTGTCTACCCATGTGGACAAAGTAAAGGCTACTTACCAAGCCATTTGGCACCCTCATTTACCCATACACATACACAAGTTCATTGGCATAAAACATGGAATACTTAGGCAACCAAAACATCCACAATCATGGCCAACACATGTCTATGCAATACCATCATCTATCATGCACATGACATCTCATTATGCCAAATCAAACATACTAATTTCACATTCGAAAACACCACTAAGACTACTTTCAACTTGCAATGACTTATCAATATACTCTAGCATACCAATAAACCAAACTCGTCCATTTCACAAAAACTCATTAAGCCACAATCAACATTTAGCAAATCAATATAAACAACATCACCAAGGGGCATTGGCACATACATGAATATACGTATATATATAAACTTACAATCAATTTAACCAAAATGAGCCAATTTACATGGCCAAATACCAAATCTTGCCTTTGTCTATTACAAGCCAATATATTTGGCCAAAATCATGATGACACAAATAACAAAATGACCAAGTCCCTATACATGCCATATACTCAAAATGTTAAGATCATCGATACCCAAAATGACAGTTTGATAGTGTGATGCGATATTCGATGATCTCAAATCTAAGCTAGCTTGGTAATACTATAAAACATGGAAAGTAAAACGAAGTAAGCTATATAGCTTAGTAAGATCGTATAAAAGAATTAAGCAAATCTTAGCATACATTTAACATTTAAGTAATATAATATAAGACGATGTAATTCACCATAGTCTCATAACCATATTTCATTCCATCACAAACTTACCTTGAATTCATCATTTCGCGAATTTAATAATCATAAGTTTTATGCACATAACTGTACCATCTCGTAATGGTTTCATACTTACTCTCATCTTTGACATACCCAATGAACCACTCGGGATAATAATATCGAATACTCGGGAAATCTTACACACAAAGTGCCACTTATGTAGCCATTGCTACCTCTATCTCATAACACATAAATGCTCGCTTTCGAGCCATCAACGGGCCTACTCACACAAGCTGTCAAGTAATCGCAACATATGCCGGTATACTCAGCCACCGGTAGGACATACAGGACCAGCACCCGAATCACATAACATAATACCCTAGTGACATGTCACTTGTATCCCAATCTATTCTTAAGGTTCGATTGGGATTTCTCGCTTGCCAAAATGTCGTCAAACGTGTACATAGAGTCATTTACACAATTCATGCAAATATTAAAGCATTTAAAATATAATTATGATAAAGCTTATTAACATACAAACTTACCTCGGATGCAAAAATGACAAAAAAGAATCTATTTATCAATTATTTTGTTTTTTTCCCCGATCTAGATTCGAACTTCATTTTTCTTGATCTATAATCTCAAATTTAACTTATTTAATCATCACATTATTCAATATAGTCCAAAAACACATTATGGCAAAAATTACATTTTTTCCCCTAACATTTCATCATTTTATAATTTAGTCCCTAGGCTCGTAAAATGAATTTCATTCAATTCCATTACAACTCAAGCCTAGCCAAACATTACTTATACTCATAACAGCCCACATTTTTCATTTATTCACACTTTCCTACACATTTTATAACCTTTTATGAATAAGTCCTTATTTGACGTTCTTATCAAAAATCACTTTACAAATGTTGTTTAACTAACAACTAACACGCATTTTCTACTATCAAACATCAAAATACAAACATATTCAACATGGGTAAAATTTTAGACTTTAATTTTCTCTCAAATTAGTCCTTGAAATAGCTAGATCAAGTTACAACAATTTTAAAAATATAGAAATCATTAAAAACAAGTCAAGAACGAACTTACAATCGAGCTTGAAAGCTTGGCCAAACCCTAGCTATGGCTTCTCTTCAAAATTTTGACGAGGGGGACTAAATTGAAGAAGATGGACATCTTTTATTAGGTTAATTTGTCTTTATTTACCAAATTACTAAAATACCCTTAATGAAAAATATTAAAAACAAACTTAACCATGTCCATATTTGTCCACCAATTTAAACCATGGTCTAATTACCATAAAAGGACTTCCAATTTAAAATTTCATAGCAATTAGACACCTTTAACTTATAGAATTCAAGTTTTGCACCTATTGCAATTTAGTCCTTTTAGTCAAATTGAGTACTCAATCGATAAAATTTCTTAATGAAATTTTCACACAATTATTCTATCATGCTGTAGAGCTTAAAATAGTAATAAAATAAATATTTCTACTTCATATTTGTGGTCCCAAAACCACTGTGTTGTTCCAACTCTCCCCCCTTAGGGATTTTTGTCCCCGAAAATCTTACTAGAAAAGAGGTTAAGGTATTGTTTTCTCATAGCTTCCTCGGGTTCCCATGTAGCCTCTTCGACCCCTTGTCGTTGCCATAAAACCTTCACTAGAGCTATGCTTTTATTTCTTAACTGTTTAACCTCTCGAGCTAATATTTTGATCGGTTCTTCACCAAATGTCATATCAGGTCGAATCTCAGTCTCTGACGGCGAGATTACATGTGATGGATCTGATCGATATCATCGCAACATTGACACATGAAATAAATTGTGGATCCTTTCTAACTCCGAAAGCAAAGTTAGTCGATATGCCACTGGCCCTATTCTTTCAATAATCTTATACGGCCCAATGAAACGCAGACACAACTTGCCTTTGCGACAAAGTCTAAGAATTTTCTTCATGGGGAAACTTTTAGAAACACTATTTCACTGATCTAAAATTCAATATCCTTCCATTTCAAATCAGCGTACGAAGCTGCTTTTAAACAATCACGAATTACTTTCACTTTCTCTTTGATTTCTCTAACCAAATCAACCCCATGAATCTGTTTCTCACTAAGCTCGGTACAAGGTAGTTCGACACTTGTGACCATACAATGCTTCATATGGTGCCATCTTTATACTCGATTGATAAATGTTGTTATAAGCAAATTCGACCAACGGTAGATATCTCTCCCAACTACCTTCGAACTCTAAAACACAACAGCAAAGCATACCTTTGAGAATTTGAATCACTCTCTTAGATTGACCATCGGTTTGTGGATGAAATGTAGTACTAAAACTCAACTTTGTACCCAACACTTCTTGTAGTTTCTTCCAATATCGCGACGTGAACCTCGGATCTCTATCCAAGATAATAGAAGTAGGCACCCCTTGCAATCTAACAATCTTAGTAATGTACAATTCTTATCAAGTGAATAATCACTACGTACCGGAATGAAATGAGCCGATTTCGTTAATCTATCAATAACAACCCAAACATCATCTTTCTTTTTCGGAGTCAGAGGTAACCCCGATACGAAATCCATCGTAACTCTATCCCATTTCCACTCGGGTATCATTACAGGCTGAAGTAAACCTGAAGGCACTTGATGTTCGACTTTCACTTGTTGACAAATCAAACATCTCGTTACAAACTCTAAAATGTCTCGCTTCATGCCTGACCACCAATATAATTTCTTTAAATCATTATACATCTTTGTACTCCCAAGATGAACAAATAGACAACCATTACGTGTCTCATGAAGAATTTTCTGAATCAGTTCAATATCTCTCGGTACACAAATCCTACCTAAGAACTTCAAACAATCATCGGATCCAATTTGATATTCTGTATCACTATTTGATTTGTATTGAACTCTTTTATCTTACAACTCATTATCACCTTTCTAATCTTCGCAAATTTACTAAAGAAATTCTGGTCTAGCTTTCAACTCGGCCAAAATCGGTTCATTATTAGATAAGGTTAACCGCATATTCATCGCCCTCAAAGCAAACAAAGACTTTTTACTTAAAGCATTTGCGACTACATTCGCTTTTCCCGGGTGATAATCGACCATTAACTCATAATCTCTCAATAGTTCAAGCCATCTCCGTTGTCGTAAATTCAAATCTTTCTGAGTCATTAAATACTTTAAACTCTTGTGATCAGTAAAGATGTGATACTTCTCATTGAATAAATGGTGTCTCCAAATTTTTAAAGCGAACACAATAGCAGCTAATTCCAAGTCGTGAGTCGGATAGTTCTTTTCGTGCGGTTTCAACTGTCTCAAGGCATAAGCTATCACTTTACCCTCTTTCATCAACACATAACCTAAATTGTTCAAGGACACGTTGCTAAAAATCACAAACTCTTTTCCCGACTCAAAGTTGCACTAACACCGGTGTCTCAGTTAATAACGTTTTCAACTGTTCAAAACCCTGTTGACATTTCTCAAAGCACACAAATTTCACATCCTTTTGTAACAATCTGGTCATAGGTGTAGCAATCATCGAAAACCCCTTAACAAAATGTCAATAATAATCGGCCAAGCCCAAAAAGCTTCTAACTTCAGATACATTTCTCGGTGGTTTCCAATCAACAACTGCTGAAATCTTACTCGGATCAACCTGAATGCCTTCCGCTAAAATAATGTGTCCCAAAATCTGACTTCTCGGAGCCAAAACTCACTTTTTTTGAATTTAGCAAACAATTTTTTATCTCTCAAAGACTGTAATACAATTATTAAATGTTCGGTATGCTCAGACTCATCTCGAGAATAAATCAGGATGTCATCAATAAATACAACCACAAACTTATCTAAATACGGTCGAAAGATTCGATTCATCAAGTCCATAAAAACTACAGGAGCATTTGTTAATCCAAACGACATAACAAGGAATTCATAATGCCCATACCTTGTTCTAAACGCAGTTTTTGGCACATCCGAATCTTTAACACTCAGTTGATAATAGCCTGATCTCATGTCTATCTTCGAGAACACTGTTCCCCCTTTCAATTGATCGAACAAATCATCAATTCTCGGTAAAGGATACTTGTTCTTTATCGTAACCTTGTTAAGTTGACGATAATCAATACAAGGTCTCATGGATCTATCTTTTTTCTTGACGAATAACACTGGTGCACCCCAGGGCAAAAAACTCGGTCTCACAAAACCCTTATCTGTCAACTCTTTTAACTGAGACTTCAATTATTTCAATTCGATTGAGCCATTCTATACGAAGCTATCAATATTGGTGAAGTTCAGTACTAAATCAATAGTAAACTCAACCTCTCTAACCGGTTGTAATCCAAGCAACTCTTCTAGGAACACATTGGATATTCACAAACTACCGGTACAGATTCGATCTTTAATTCAAACAGTTTTGTATTCAGTACATAGCAAGATAAGCTTCACAACCTTTTCTTACATACTTCTGAGTCGACATCGACGAAATCACAATAGGTAACTCACCCGACTCATCTGGTTCAATCCAGAAGAATTTCATTATTTTGATATTTCAATTCAATAATCTTTCATCTACAATTCACTAGGACATAACCAATCCATTCCAAGAATTACATCGAACTCATCAAATGGTAAAAGCATTAAGTTCGTCGAAAAATAGTAACCCCGAATCATTAAAGGACAACTCTTGCAAACTTTATCGACTAAAACATATTTACCTAAGGGTTCGACACTTTAATCACAAACTCAGTAGACTCAACAGAAAATTATTACTAGACACCAAATTTATGTAAATATAAGAATGAGTCGATCCAGGATCAATCAGTGCAACTACATTAGTATCATAAAGAGAAAATGTACCAGTGATAACATCAGGGGATAACAAATCTTCACGAGCGCGAATAGCGTAGGCTCTGGCAGGTGCTCGACGTCGATCTCACAGTTGAATCTTTCGTTACACCTTTGCTACTGGTCCCATTTCCGTATTTCTCGGTGGTCTCCCTCTAGTGGCAATGTTACTCGATCTTGCATTTTGAAAATTATATTTCTCAGTAATTTTAGGGCAATCTCGAATGAATTGATCTGGAGAACCACATTTAAAGCAAGCCCGATTATTCATTATACATTCACCGGGATGTCGTCTACCACACTGTTGACATTCAGGTCTATTAGACCTAGCATTACCAACGCTCGCTATTGATTCCCACAATCTCTGTTGAGATACCCAGCTGAAACATTCTAACGATTATACAAATCCCTCGATTTCTTTGACGAAGATTGAAATGACTTATTCAGCGGTCTTTTTCTCGAATCTCTAGTCTCAAACTCAGCTTTTCTATTTTCTTTGCTCAACTCTTTGGCTTTCCAAGCTCAACCGACTAGTAGGACAACTCTTTCAACTCTAAAATCCTAACTAATAGTCTGATATCCTTATTCAACCCATCTTCGAATCTCTTACACATGATAGCCTCTGTTGAAACACATTCTCGAGTGTACTTACTGAGTCTAACAAACTCTCGCTCGTATTCAGTCACAAGCATACGACCCTGTTTCAGCTCTAGAAACTATTTGCGTTTCTGATCAATAAACCATTGACTGATATATTTGTTTCTAAACTCGTCTTGGAAGAAATCCCAAGTAACTCTTTCTTTCGGTGCCACTAATATTAGAGTATTCCACCACTGATATGCCTAGTCCCTTAGAAGTGATATGAAAAATTTCAAACACTCATCCGGTGTGCAAGAAAACTCATCAAATACCCTGATAGAGTTTTCAATCCAAAACTCTACTCTCTCAGGATCATCATCAACATTGGCTCTAAATTATTTAGCCCCTTGTTTCCAAATCTTATCAACTGGAGGCTTGTTCAGTCTTAACAATTCCACACCTTGAGGAGCTACGGGAATCGGTTGGGGGTTAGGTGGGGGTAGAGGATGTTGAGCAGTTGGGGTTGTTTGAACAAACTCAGCAAACCACTCATTCATCCTTTAGAAGAAGGCTTCCCTAGCCTCTCCTCCCTAACTAACCGTTACTGGTCTACTTTCAAATGGCGCTGCCCCTTGGGAAGGAGCCGGCGCGTTACTTTAAACATCATCAGTTACATCTTGGTCTAGATCTATTTACTATATGAAAACACAATTTAAATTGTCAGGAGTCGTCACACTATCACAAATTATATATATGGCATGTATAGCTAGACTCTCACACACGCTACGTTAGTCATAGCATCGACTAAACTGTAGCTCGATACCACTAAATGTAACACCCCTCACCCATATTCGATGCCAAAAAACGGTTAGGAGGCATTACCGAACATACATCACAAATAATCATACAATTCTGAGTCCTAAATTTTCAACCAAATTAAAAACCATTTGTATTCAATCATATAGTCCCTAATACGAGCCTACGAAGCCCAAAACGTGCATTGGAAGTGGTCCAAAATTAAACAAGAGCTTAGGAAATTTTTACAAAACTTAAAAATTTTTTCCATGTACAAGGGTCACACGCTCGTATGGGCAAGCCATGTGGTCATACATGCCCGTGTCCTTAACCCGTGTAACTCTCTAACTTGCAAGGCATGAACAAATTGAAGTCACATGGCCAAGTTACACGCCTGTGTGCTAGGTCGTGTCGCTAATTTAATTTTCATAAATAGGTGCAGACTTCACACGGTTAGGACACACGCCCATGCTTGAGGCCGTATCCCTCACATGGCTGAGACACACGCCCATTTTTCTACTCGTGTGTTCAATTTTGAGAATTCTGTTTCTAAAAATTTAGGTGTAGGGGGCACATGGCAAATACACATGCCCATGGTACAGGTCGTGTGTAACACATGCCTGTGTGTCTACCTGTGTTGACAAAATAAAGGCTATTTACCAAGCCATTTTCCACCCTCATTTACCCATACATACACAAATTCATTGGCATAAAACATGGTATACTTCTGTAACAGCCTGATTTAGGGGCTAGTCGAAATAGTGGTTTCGGGACCACCAAATCGAAGTTAAGGAAAAATATTTTGATGTTATTTTATGTGTTATGGTATTATTATAAGGCTGTGTAAAAATTTTGGTGCATTAATTTGAGTGATAGCATGCTTAATTGTGAAAAAGGACTAAATCGCACAAAATGCAAAAGTTCTATTTTAGTTGCTAGAGGTGCCCAATAACTATGGATTTTTAATTGGAGGTTCCAAATGTGCAATTTTACCTTGTTTAAGTGAGTTGGCTAGCCATAGCATGCATAAGGGGCAAGAGCATTTAATTTGGTCAATAGTTGGTGATATTAGTTGGTAAAATGAATAAAATAAGATGATATAAGCAAAAGTTATCATCTTTTCAATTAGTCTTCATCTCCAACCAAAAATATCACCAAGGGAGGGCTTTGAAAGCTTAAAAATTTTAGGAACTCATTTTCTCTTCAAGTAAGTGATTTTGGTGGTATTATTTGATAATTTTTGTACTTTTGGAGTCCCCAAAGCTTAAGCTAGCTAATGAGGGGACTAGTTTATGATATGGTTGAAAATATAGGGACTTTCCATGAGAGTGTTCATTTGTTAGCTGAGTTTTTATGGAAGAAAATGAATGTTAGGGAGGTGAGGAACAACTTTTGTAAAAGGTGTTAGCATGAAATCACCTAATGAGGACTTAAATGCAAAGAATGAATTTGTGTCATAAATGCATGAAATAGTTGGAATGGTGAGTAGTTGTAAGAGAAATAAATGTTCAGCTAGGCTTATTTATTGATAAAATGTGTTGAAAAATGATTTACGAGCCTAGGGGCAAAATTGTAATTTTCCTATAGTGCAAGGGCAAAATGGTTATTTTTCCTAAGTGTAGATTTTGATGCATTATGATCATAGAATGATCTAAATCAATGAATTTTATTATTATAAATCAAGAAGAGCACGGAATTAACCTTGACCGGAGAAAAGGCAAGGTCACGGATTAAACCGTTAGTTGACGCGTTTTGCACCGAGGTAAGTTTATGTGTAAACAATGCATTTTATATATATACATTATTGTTGCTAATTAGTGTATAACACAATTGAGAACATGTATGATTCAAGGATTTAATGTGGTAGTTATTGAATAACTCTAAGATGAATGATGGTATGTATATGTAAGTGTGTTATATCAATTCTTGATGGTGGGCTAAGTGCGATACCACCTTAATACTTAATTACGATGGGCTATGTGAGATACCATCATCTATTTTTCATTTGGTGGGCAATACCACCTTAATACTTAGTTACGATGGGCTATGTGCGATACCATTGTCTATTTATCATTTGGTGGGCTATATACGATACCACTCCAAATAAATCTGATGGTGCGCTATGTGTGATACCACTCCAAATAAATCTGATGGTGGGCTAAGTGCGAAACCACCGATAAATTGATCTTAAGTAGTTGATCATTAGATTGTGATGTGTTGTATCGTATGAATTTGTGGTGCTAAGTGCAGGGATATATGCTAATGAATGTGAGTACTAAGCTTGTGATTTAACACCCCAAACCCGGTCTGGACGTTACGACTTGATCTGGTATGTCACAGGGAAAGGTTATAAAAGGCTTTGGAATTTTAAGGAAAAACCTTAAGTTTGAAACTTTCCGTCTAGGTGATGTCATAAAAACAGTGGCTTGTAGGTTTAAGAAAATTTCCGAATTGAGTTAAAACGATCATTTGTTATCTTTGTTGGCACTTGAGAGAAACGGTTATTTTTATGTTACTTATGTTTTGACAATTCCATCTTAACTTTCATGTTAAAATATAATAATGTCATATCTTAAATGAATAATAAATAAGGAAACCCAAATATTAGCTTAAGAAGGCCTTATTACATAACAAAATCCCCAATTAAAAAAAATAATTTATAAAAAGGAAACGAGTTTACGAAAGCATGGCCTCCACGAGTCCGTCTCGGCTCCCAGATCCACAATCTACTGATTACCTGCAAGGTTAAGTAGAGGGGTGAGTCACTAAGACTCAGTGTGTATTTCTTTTATATCACATAATGGCTTCGAGCCCACAATCTCACATTGGGCCTTATCCCACTTAATATGACATACATAAAATATGAATGCAATGTGTTCCAACCCAACCTAATTTTCCATCCTCTACACGACACCCTACCAGCCCAACACACCGTGGGGATTTCTACAATCAACCCTCCATCCGCTACACGCCATATATGTGGCACCAAGCCACTGGTGATAGAGTCACTAATTATAACACGTGGGGCTAACCCACTTGTGGTACCAAACCACTGGTGACAATCCCTGATGATCATATATGTGGGGCTAACCATTGTGGTGCCAAACCACTGGGACAAGTCACAAAATCAACATATATATATATATATGTGTGTGGTGCCAAACCACCATGGTACCAAACCACTAAGACTTAGTCACTGAATCAGATATGTGTGGTCAACCCACTTGTGATACCAAACCACTGTGACAGTCTTTTAATATCACTTCCCTTTCACATCATATTCCCAGCCCATGCATAACATACGTATCAAAGGAATGCAACATGCTATCACACACAAAGTAACAGATTACAGCATACCTTTATATATACTCATAAATAAAACGTTAAGTCACTTACCTGGTATCCCTAACTATACCCACAAGGGTATTGCAACTGCCTTCCAGTCACTTCGGCTTTTCAACCCATACAATTAATAACTCAAACTAATAGCAGAGTGTGAAATCTACACACAATCACGCTAATCAATCCCTAAGGGTATAATGGTAATTTTACCCACCGAAGGTATTCTAGTAATTTACCTACTAAGGGTAATTCGATAATTTCGCAACCCAAGGGTATTTTAGTAATTTTGCAAACCAGTGGTATTTCGATAATTTTGCAAACTAGTGGTATTTCGATAATTCTACAAACCAAAGGTATTTCGGTAATTTTGTAAACCAAGTGTATTTTAGTAATTTTGCAAACCAGCGGTATTTCGATAATTTTGCAAACCGGGGTATTTTGGTAATTTCGCAAACTAGGGGTATTTTAGTAATTTTACAAACCAGGTTGTTAACGACCCAATAGAAGGTCCACTGTCGCCTCGAATGACCCAAGTATTCTAAACAGAGATAATGATGCGAATGGGCCTAAGGCCCATTCTTGGACCAAGTGGGCCTTCACACTCGTGTGGCCCATTTAGCTCAAACCTAGCAACATATATGAGATTCACATAGTCTAGTTCACTATCTACTACTAAATTATACAATTTACTCATATGGGCCTCCGGGCCCATTGGGCCCACTTAGCCCCTTTCGGCCATCGTGGCCCAATAGTCCACAAGAATACTCATGGTGGCCTCGACTATCGCGTCGAATCTTTCACAAGTGCGCTCGCACGCTCGTGTGGCTACCATTGCCGTGTGATCGACATTTCAGCATTTGTCGCTCTACAACTAGAGTAGAGAGAATACACACCTGATAGGAATCTAAAGCTGCTAAACCGCGCTCCGACCATTCCTATTCCCAACGCCAACCAGGTATGCCCCTTCTCCTCCTAGACAACTCTATATATAGCTAGCTTCTCACCTTCCTTCTTTGTATCTTTCCGATGTGGGATCCCTCCGTTAGTAGAGTTTAAATCTAACTCAAACTCTTGCCGTCCAATCCACAAAATAAATACTCCCTTGCTTGTCATGAGATTTGAACCCAGGCTCCCTTGCACCTTTAATGACGCCTTGCCACTAGACCACTCGCCTTCTTGTGTCTAAAATCATACGCAACTAAATATAAATCTATGGCCAAATTCTAAAGTCTATATAAAAATAAAACCAAAATGCAAGAGCCAAAACTTGAACCTTGGACCTCCTTCCTTCCTTTTTGGCTTCACCCCATTGCCTCTTATGTGGTGTCACTTTGCCACTACACCACACACTCCACTTGTGTCATTTTCCTCCACATTTTATTCTTAAAGCCTACCTACTAACTCTCAGGGTTTTTTTCACCTAAAATTTTTTTCCTTAGCCCAAGTTTGATCCCGGGACTTCATAGAAGCCCCCTAACCTTTCAAAATCACTCACCTACTAGATCCAACTTGTATTAAAGCCGTTCTCTTATTCTCAAAAATTTTAAACATTACTACGCCTAAGGCCCAATGGGCCTAATCCTACTAGGCCCAACTTTGGAATGTTATATGTGATGTGGTTGGAGAGTGGTAAGAGATGAAATGAGTAAGCATGACTAAGAATATAGATTATTCTTGTTTAGTATGTAATGCTATTTATTGTTAGCACACATTATAATGCTAATTGTTCACATGTAAACTTACTAAGCTTAAAGCTTACTCCCTTTCTCTTTTGCCTTGTTTTATAGAGTTTAAGGACGAGCCAAGATACGTAGATAACTAAAAGATTGCCCAAACTATCGGCTCACCTTGGTATATCTAGACTTAGTGTTTTTGTATATGGAATGTATAGGGGCTAGACTAGTTAGGTTATTTTGTTATTTTGGCCAAAAGTGTGATGGCCCCTTATTAAGTTAACTATATTGTTTATTGCCATGGTTGATGGCTCACCTTGTCATTTATGAAAATATGAAGTTATTCATGGAAGTTCATATTGCAAACTATGAGTTTATGGGTATGTTGAATGAATTCATGTGGTGTGAGCTTGAGGGGTACAAAGAGCTTGGAAAATAACCTTGTTCTTGTCCACATGGGTAGGCACATGGGTGTGTGTCTAGGCCGTGTGTGACACACGGTCAGTCCATGGGCGTGTGCCCAGGTGGTGTGAAGTCTGCACCTTGAAATTGGAATTAGAATCGCCACACAGTGGAAGCAAACGGGCGTGCCCAAGCTGTATGGATTAATCAGAGGCGACCACGGGCCAGCTATATGGGTGTGTGTCCCAGTTGTGTGATTAAGTCAGTGTTGACCACAGGCGTCGAACACGGGCGTGTGAGATGATACACGGGCGTGTCATCTCCCCCCATGGACATGTAGCCCTGTTTAGGAAAAAATTTCTTAAGCGTAAAAGTTTCCAAATCATCCGAAACCTTTTTGGAAGCATGTCTAGGGCCTCGTAGGCCCATTATAAGGATGATAGGCATATGAATAGAAAAGTTTTAATTTGAAATTAGTTTTATAGCCTAAAGTTGTATAATTGTGTGAGTTAAGTATAGTAATGCCTTGTGCCCGGTTTCAGTATAGAATACGGGTAAGGGGTGTTACATTTAGTGATATCAAAGCTATGGTTTAGTCGATTCTCGGACTACCGTAGCGTGTGTGAGAGTCTAGCCATACATTCTATAAGTATATAATGATAGTGTGGTGGCTTCTAATGATTCTAAATTTTATTTTTATGTAGTATATGGATCCCGATCAATCAGCTGCTGATGACGCAACTAGTAATGCACCATCTTCCGCACAAGCGTCCGCGCCTGTACAGAGTGGACTCGAGACTAGGGGTCGGGGAGAAGAGGCTCGAGAAGCCTTTCTCAAAATGATGAGTAACTGGTACACTGAGTATGTATGAGCAAACCCCAATGCTCAACCTCCTCCACCCCCTCCTATACCTCAGCCAGTTCTTGTGGCTCCTCAAGGTATAGATATAGTAAGAATAACCAACCCTTTGGTAGATAAGATTCTAAAGCATAGGCCGAGGAGTTTAGAGCCAATATAGATGATGATCTTGAAAGGGCAGAGTTCTAGCTTGAAAAATCGATGAGGGTGTTTGATGAACTCTCCTGTACATCTGAGAAAAATTTAAAATGTGTCGTGTCTCTGCTAAAGGACTCGGTATACCATTGGTGGAAAACATTGACATTAGTGGTTCCTAAGGAGAGAGTAACATGGGAGTTCTTTTTGGAGGAGTTTCGAAAGAAATATATAAGTCAAAGGTTTGTGGACCAGAAATGAAAGGAGTTCCTTGAGTTAAAGCAAGGTAGAATATGAGCTCGAATTTGTTATGCTCAGAAAGTACGCGCAAGAGTACGTGTCTACAGAAGCCATTTTATGCAAGAGGTTTGAAGATGGGCTAAACAAAGATGTCATACTTTTAGTCGGGATTTTAGAACTAAAAGAATTTATAGTATTGGTGGATAGGGCCAGTAAGGATGAAGAATTGAGTAAAGAAAAGAGGAAGGCAGTGAGTGAGGCCCGGGATGCAAGAAAAAGGCCGATGAGTAAATCCTACTAAGCTCAGTCGAAGAGGTTCAATGAAGTGAACCCTCGGACAACTACATCAGTCGGGTATTTGTAAAATGAGCGAGGTAACACGTACTCAGGTTCAAGAGTTTAGGCCACCTCGATGGCAAGTGTGGGCAATCCAAAGTCTAAACCAGAGTGCCCAAGTTGTGGTAGACATCACACTGGGGAGTGTTGGAAAAACAATCAAATTTGTTATAAGTGTGGGTCCCCCGACCATTTCATCCGAAACTGCCCTAAGAGGGATGACAATGAGCGGAAGCAAGAGATAAGATCAAGCAGTGTATCCTCTAGGGGTAGGCCACCAAAGAACCCAGGAGGTGGAACTAGTGGTAGAGGTACATCACGAGACTCTACTGTGAGACCAGAGGGTCGGGTGCCAGCAAGGACTTATGCTATTCATGCTCGAGAAGAGGCATCATCGCCAGATGTAATAACGAGTACTTTTTCTCTTCATGACACCTTTGTTATTGCTTTGATTGACCCAAGGTCAACCCATTCTTATATTTGTATGAGATTGGCATCTAGTTTGAGTATGATTGTTGAATCTACAAAATTTGTGGTAAAGGTGTCAAACCCGTTAGATAAACATGTGTTAGTTGATAAGGTGTGTAGGAATTGTCCTTTAACAATTAGGGGTCATTATTTTCCGGTAAACCTTATATTGTTGCCATTTGATGAATTTGATATGATTCTTGGTATGGATTAGTTGACTACCCATATTGTTTTAGTGACCTGTGGTAGTAAATTTGCTGAATTGAAATGTGAAAATGGAGATGTTATTCGGGTTGAATCAGGTGAGTCAGATAGTTTACTGGTGATGATTTCTTCCATGGTGGCTGAAAAATATTTGAGAAAAGGGTACGAGTCTTATCTCACTTTCGTGTTAAATATTCAAGAGTTTGAAGTACAAATTGAAACAGTACTGGTTGTATGTGAGTATTCAGATGTATTTTCGGAAGAGTTACCCAAACTACCTCTAGTTAGAGAGGTCGAGTTTGGAATTGAGTTAATTTCGGGAACGACACCTATTTCGGTTGCTCCGTATAGGATGGCCCTACTAGATTTGAAAAAACTGAAGATTCAACTGCAAGAGTTAATGGACAAGGGTTTTGCAAGACCGAGCTACTAACTATGGGATGCTCCGGTGCTTTTTATAAAGAAGAAGGATGGGTCGATGAGATTGTATATAGACTATGACAGCTCAACAAAGTGACTGTGAAAAACAAGTATCCTTTACAAAGGATAGATATCTATTTGATCAACTAAAGGGAGCTACGATGTTCTCGAAGATTGACCTGAGGTCCGGTTAGTACCAGTTGAGGGTTAAGGAGCAAGATGTGCCGAAAATAGCATTCTGGACGAGGTATGGCCATTATTAGTTTCTGGTCATGCCATTCGATTTAACGAATGCTCCTGTGATTTTTATGGACCTAATGAACCGTGTCTTCCGACTATATTTAGACAAGTTTGTGGTTGTCTTTATTGATGATATATTAATTTATTCCCGAGATGAGAACGAACATGCAGAGCATCTGAAAATTGTCTTACAGACTTTAAGAGAGAAGCAGTTATATGCTAAATTTAGTAAGAGTGAGTTTTGGCTCTGAGAGGTCGAATTTCTAGGACACATGTCTGGTGATGGTATTAGAGTTGACCCTGAAAAAATCTCGGCTATTGTGGAGTGGAAATCGTAGAGGAACGTGTCAAAAGTCAAAAGCTTTTTGGGTTTAGTGGGGTACTATAGACGGTTTGTGAAGGGATTCTCCATGATTGCTACCCCGATGATGAAACCGTTGCACAAAGATGTTAAGTTCAAATAGACTGAGAAATGTCAACAGAGTTTGAGAGATTGAAAACATTGTTGACTGAGGCACCGGTTTTGGTTCAACCTGAGTTGGGGAAAGAGTTTGTGGTCTACAGTAATGCATCGTTAAATCGTCTCGGATGTGTGTTGATGCAAGAGGGTAAGGTAGTTTCTTACGCCTCAAGACAATTAAAACCACATGAGAAGAATTATCCAACTCATGACTTGGAGTTGGCCGCGATTGTTTTCGCGTTAAAAATTTGGTGACATTATTTGTATGGAGAGAAGTGCCGAATCTTCACGGATCATAAGAGCTTGAAGTACTTAATGGATCGAAAGGATTTGAATTTGTGACAACGGTGATGGCTTGAGTTATTGAAGGACTATGATCTAGTAATTGATTACCATCTAGGGAAAAAAAATGTGGTTGTGGATGCCCTAAGTAGGAAATCCTTGTATACTTTGAGAGCTATGAGCACGAACTTAACGTTGTCTGATGATGGTGTTGTATTAGCCGAGTTGAGGGCTAGGCCACTATTTGTTCAACAAATATGTGAAGGTCAAAAGAATGATAACAAGCTGCAAGCTAAGAAAGCTAAGTGCAAATCGAAAAGTGATTCTAAATTTTGGGTGAGTTTGGATAGTTGTTTAATGTTCCATGATAGGATTTGTGTTCCTAAGGATGGTGAGTTGATTCGGAAGATAATGAATGAAGCACACAATAGTTATTTGTTAGTACATCTAGGCAGTATAAAATGTACAATGATCAAAAAAATTTTATTGGTGGCCGGGAATGAAAAGGGACATCTCTGAGTTTGTAACAAGATGTCTGGTTTGTCAATAAGTGAAAGCTGAACATCAAGTACCTTCAGGATTTCTTCAGCCAATAATGGTTCCTGAGTGGAAGTGGGATTGGATCACCATGGATTTTGTGACGGGGTTACCTATGACTCCAAAAAGAAAAATGCTGTGTGGGTTGTAGTTGATAGATTAACAAAGTTGGCTCACTTTATGCCGATGCATGTTGATTATTCACTGGATAAGTTAGCCAAGTTGTATATTGTAGAAGTGGTAAGATTACACGGAGTACTTGTATCCATTATCTCAGATAGAGATCCGAGATTTACTTCAAGGTTTTGGAAGAAGTTACAAGAGGCCTTAGGTACAAGGTTGAGTTTTAGCACTGCATTCCATCCTCAAACTGACGATCAGTCTGAGAGAGTAATCCAAGTTCTTGAAGATATGCTCCGATGCTGTGTTAGAGTTCGAAGGTAGTTGGGAGAGATACCTACCCTTGGTCGAATTTGCTTACAATAACAATTATCAGTCGAGTATACGAATGGAACCGTATGAAGCCTTATATGGTCATAAGTATCATACTCCTTTATATTGGACCGAGCTTAGTGAGAAGCAAATTCATGGGGTCAACCTGGTTAAAGAGACTGAGAAAAAGGTGAAAGTAATTCGGGATAGTCTAAAAGCTACTTTAGACCGACAAAAGTCATATGCTGATTTAAAAAGAAAGGAAATCGAGTTTAAAGTGGGCGACAAAGTATTTCTAAAAGTGTCCTCGTGGAAGAAAATATTGAGATTTGGTCAAAAGGGGAAATTAAGTCCACGATTCATAGGGCCGTATGAAATTAGAGAAGATTGGACCAGTGGCATATCGGTTGGCTTTACTGGTAGAGCTAGAGAAAATTCACAACGTGTTTCATGTATCGATGTTGAGATGTTATCGCTCTGATCCTTCACATGTGATTCCTTCAACAGAAATTGAGATACGACGGGATATGACATATGAGGAGGATTCTATTAAAATCTTGGCTCGAGAGATGAAACAATTAAGAAACAAGGACATAACTTTGGTAAAGGTGTTATGGCAAAAACACGGTGTAGAAGAAGCTATGTGGGAACCGGAAGAAGCAATGAGGAGCAATATCCAAACCTTTTTACCGGTAAGATTTTTGGGCAAAAATCTCTAAAGGAGGGGAGAGTTGTAACAGCCCGATTTAGTTGCTAGTCGGAACAGTGGTTTTGGGACTTCTAAATCGAAGTTAAGGAAAAATATTTTGATGTTATTTTATGTGTTATGGTATTATTATAAGGCTATGTAAAAATTTTGGTGCATTAATTTGAGTGATAGCATGCTTAATTGTGAAAAAGGACTAAATCGCACAAAGTGCAAAAGTTCTATTTTAGTTGCTAGAGGTGCCCAATAACTTGGATTTTTAATTGGAGGTCCCAAATGTGCAATTTTCCCTTATTTAAGTGAGTTGGCAGGCCATAGCATGCATAGGGGGCAAGAGCATTTAATTTGGTAAATAGTTGGTGATATTAGTTGGTAAAATGAATAAAATAAGATGATATAAGAAAAATTATCATCTTTTCAATTAGTCTTCTTCTCCAACCGAAAATATCACCAAGGAGGGGCTTTGAAAGCTTACAAATTTTAGCAACTCATTTTCTCTTCAGGTCAGTCATTTTGATGGTATTATTTGATAATTTTTAGACTTTTGGAGTCCCCAAAGCTTAAGCTAGCTAATGAGGGGACTAGTTTGTGATATAGTTGAAAATATATAGACTTTCCATGAGAGTGTTCATGTTGTTAGCTGAGTTTTTATGGAAGAAAATGAATGTTAGGGAGGTAAGGAACAACTTTTGTAAAAGGTGTTAGCATGAAATCACCTAATGAGGACTTAAATGCAAAGAATGAATTTGTGTCATAAATGCATGAAATAGTTGGAATGGTGAGTAGTTGTAAGAGAAATAAATGTTCAGATAGGCTTATTTATTGATAAAATGTGTTGAAAAATGATTTATGAGCCTAGGGGCAAAATTGTAATTTTCCTATAGTGCAAGGGCAAAATGGTTATTTTGCCTAAGTGTAGATTTTGATGCATTATGATCATAGAATGATCCAAATGAATGAATTTTATTGTTATAGATCAAGAAGAGCGCAGAATTAACCTTGATTGGGAAAAAGGCAAGGTCATGGATTAAATCGTTAGTTGACGCGTTTTGCACCGATGTAAGTTTATGTGTAAACAATGCATTATATATATACATTATTGTTGCTAATTAGTGTATAGCACAATTGAGAACATGTATGATTCAAGTGGATTTGATTTGGTAGTTATTGAATTACTCTAAGATGAATGATGGTATGGATATGTAAGTGTGTTATATCAATTCTTGATGGTGGGCTAAGTGCGATACCACTTTAATACCTAATTACGATGGGCTATGTGCGATACCATCGTCTATTTATCATTTGGTGGGCTATGTGCGATACCACCTTAATACTTAGTTACGATGGGCTATATGAGATACCATCTTCTATTTATCATTTGGTGGGCTATGTGCGATTCCACTCCAAATAAATCTGATGGTGGGCTATGTGCGATAAATCTGATGGTGGGCTAAGTGCGAAACCACCAATAAATTGATCTTGAGTAGTTGATCATTAGATTGTGATGTGTTGTATCTTATGACTTTTGGTGCTAAGTGCAGGGATGTATGTTAATGAATGTGAGTACCAAGCTTGTGATGTGGTTGGAGAGTGGTAAGAGAGGAATTGAGTAAGCAAGACTAAGAATGTAGATTACTCTTGTTTAGTTATTATTAATACACATTATAATGCTAATTGTTCACATGTAAACTTACTAAGCTTAAGGCTTACTCCCCTTCTCTTTTCCCTTGTTTTATAGAGTTTAAGAGACAAGCCGGGATACGCAGATAACCAGAAGATCGTCCACACTATTAGCTCACCTCGGTATATCTAGACTTAGTGATTTTGTATGTGGCATGTATAGGGGCTAGACTAGTTAGGTTATTTTGTTATTTTGGCCAAAAGTGTGATGGCCCCTTATTAAGTTAACTATATTGTATATTGCCATGGTTGATGCCTCACCTTGTCATTTATGAAAATATGAAGTTATTCATGAAGTTCATATTGCAAACTATGAGTTGTTTATGGGTATGTTGAATAGATTCATGTGGTGTGAGCTTGAGGGGTGCAAAGAGCTTGGAAAATAACATTGTTCTTGTCTACATGGGTGGGCACACGGGCGTGTGTCTAGGCCGTGTGTGACACATGGTTAGTCCATGGGCATGTGCCTAGACCTTGTGAAGTCTGCACCTTGAAATTGGAATTTGTATCGCCACACGGTGTAAGCACACGGGCGTGCCCAGGCCGTGTGGATTAATCAGAGGCGACCACGAGCCAGCCATATGGGTGTGTGTCCCAGTCGTGTGATTCAAGTCAGTGTCGACCACAGGCGTCGAACACGGGCATGTGAGATGATACACGGGCGTGTCATCTCCCCCTACGGGCGTGTAGTCCCTGTTTAGGAAAAAATTTCTTTAGCGCGTAAAAGTTTCTAAATCATCTTGAAACCTTTTTGGAAGCATGTCTAGGGCCTCTAAGCCCATTATAAGGACGATGGACATATGAATGGAAAATTTTTAATTTGAAATTAGTTTTATAGCCCAAAGTTGTATAATTGTGTGAGTTAAGTATGGTAATGCCTCGTGCCCGATTTCGGTAGAGAATACGGGTAAGGGGTGTTACAACTTAGGCAACCAAAACATCCACAATCATGGCCAACACATGTCTATGCAATACCATCATCTATCATTCACATGACATCTCAATATGCCAAATCAAACATACCAATTTCACATTCGAAAACACCACTAAGACTACGTTCAACTTGCAATGACTTCTCAAGATACTTTAGCATACCAATGAACCAAACTCATCCATTTCACAACAAGTCATTAAGCCACAATCAACATTTAGCAAATCAATATAAACCACATCACCAAGGGGCATTGGCACATACATGCATATACGTATATATATATATATATATATATAAACCTATAATCAATTTAACCAAAATGAGCCAATTTACATGGCCAAATACCAAATCTTGCCTTTGACTATTACAAGCCAATATATTTGGCCAAAATCATGATGACACAAATAACAAAATGACCAAGTCCCTATACATGCCATATACTCAAAATGTTAAGATCATCGATACCCAAAATGACAGCTTGATAGTGTCAGGCGTTCTGCGATGATCTCCAATCCAAGTAGCTTGGTAACACTATAAAACATGAAAAGTAAAACAGAGTAAGTTATATAGCTTAGTAAGCTCCTATGAAAGAATTAAGAAAATCTTACCATACATTTAACATTCAAGTAATATAATATAAGACGATGTAATTCACCATAGTCTCATAACCATATTTCATTCCATCACAAACTTACCTTGAATTCATCATTTAGCAAATTTAATAATCATAAGTTTTATGCACATACCTGTACCATCTCGTAATGGTTTCATACTTACTCTCATCTTTGACATACCCAATGAACCACTCGAAATAATAATATCGGATACTCGGGAAATCTTACTCACAAAGTGCCACTTATGTAGCCATTGCTACCTCTATCTCATAACACATAAATGCTCGCTCTTGAGCCATCAACGGGCCTACTCACTCAAGTTGTCAAGTAATCGCAACATATGCCGGTATCCTCAGCCATTGGTAGGACGTACAGGACCAGCACCCAGATCACATAACAGAATACCCTAGTGACATGTCTCTTGTATCCCAATCAATTCTTAAGGTTCGATTGGTATTTCTCGCTTGCTAAAACATCGTCAAACATTTCCATAGAGTCATTTACACAATTCATGCAAAAATTAAAGCATTTAAAATATAATTATGATAAAGCTTATTAACATACAAACTTACCTCGGATGCAAAAATGGCGAAAAGGAATCTATTCGTCAATTATTTTGTTTCTTTCCCGATCTAGATTCAAACTTCATTTTTCTTGATCTACAATGTCAAATTTAACTTTTTTAATCATCACATTATTCAATATAGTTCAAAAACACATTATGGAAAAAATTACTTTTTTCCCTTAACATTTCATCATTTAACAATTTAGTCCCTAGGCTCGTAAAATGAATTTCATTCAATTCCATCACAACTCAAGCCTACCCGAACATTACTTGTACTAATAATAGCCGAAATTTTTTATTTATTCACACTTTCCTACACATTTTGTAACCTTTTACAAATAAGTCCCTATTTGACGTTCTTATCAAAAATCACTTTACAAATGTTGTTTAACTAACAACTAACATGCATTTTCTACCATCAAACATCAAAATTCAAACATATTCAACATGGGTAAAATTTTAGACTTTAACTTTCTCTCAAATTAGTCCTTGAAATAGCTAAATCAAGTTACAATGATTTCAAGAATATAGAAATCATTAAAAATGAGACAAGAACGGACTTACAATCGAGCTTGAAAGCTTGGCCAAACCCTAGCTATGGCTTCTCTTCAAAATTTCAGCTAGGGGGTCTAAATTGAAGAAGATGGACATCTTTTATTAGGTTAATTTGTCTTTATTTACCAAATTACTAAAATACCCTTAATGAAAAACATTAAAAACATACTTAACCATGTCCATATTTGTCCACCAATTTAAAAAATGGTCTAATTACCATATAAGGACTTCCAATTTAAAATTTCTTAGCAATAGACACCTTTAACTTATAGAATTCAAGTTTTGTACCTATTGCAATTTAGTCCTTCTAGTCAAATTGAGTACTCAATCGATAAAATTTCTTAACAAAATTTTCACACAAATTATCTATCATGTTGTAGACCTTAAAATAGTAATAAAATAAATATTTCAACTTCAGATTTGTGGTCCCAAAATCACTGTTCTGATTTGACCCATACACGGGCTGTTACAAATTTAATGGCTAAATGTTTTTGAATTTAAAACCTTACTCCTTATGTTTTCTTATGGCTTGGATGGTTGAAGACTTATGGAAGATGACAATCTACCACTAACATTACTATATATACCTATATTTGTAACACTCCAAACCCGGCCCAAACATCACGATCGGATCTAACATGTTACCAGGGAAAAAGGTGAAAAAGGAATTTTATTTCTAAGGTAAGAAAACGATTGAAAAGTAAAAACTGTCTATTTGGATTGGGGTTTTAAAATCACAGGGTTGTAGCTGAAGAAAAATCCATTAATTGAGTTAAAGATATAATTTAATAGCCTTATTTCCAAAACTCCCATTATCAAGTTTTGAAAACTCAACATTTTTTTATTGTTCCAATATTTTGGATGTAAAGTAAAACATTTTTTAATGATTCGACCTAGTAAAACTACTTTAAAATTCCCAAAGTTTATCAAATTAGAAGTGGCCTTATTACATAATAAAAATATCCAAGCAGAAAATAGTAATTAATGTTCTTAAGGAAATTTAATGTTTAAAACTCTGCATGGCCACTTGGAGTCCGATCCATCCCAGTCCAACGAGTCAAGATTTACCTGTAATGTGTTAGGAAACAGGGTGAGTCATTATGACTAAGTGTGCAATTATTCCACATCATTCCACATATGGGCTTGGCCCAAAATCTACGTCAAATCGATATACAACATATAAAGATGCAAAATGTTAATCCCACCCCAACCTAGTGTCCATCTGCTACACACCACCCGTACATCCATCCTCATACACACTGGGGGATTTCTACAATCGACCCTCCATCCGCTACACACCTCTTTGGCAGTCTATGCTGACAGAAACACTACTCAAAGTCCACATAAGTGGTTTAACCACTAATCCACGTGATTGAATCACAAATATCCACGATGAGACTCGAGGTCATCACCAATCCACAACAAGGCTCAAGGCCTTCATTAATCGTGACAGAGTCACCCACTTATATAAATATATACACATTTCCCTTTCATCATAATATCCCAAATCCCATGCACATGCAACATAAAATGGTGAATGACAATATGATAGAATACAAACACATCCAGAGATATATAACATGCGTACATACATCTACAACCATTTATCCTCAGTTTTGATGTAGTTAGTATACTAACCTGATTTACCGGATTACCCCATATAGGACATACCACCACCACAGTCACTATTTCGGCTACCACACATGATACATATATTTAGTTGAAAACAACTAAAGAAAATAGTGTGATAATTACACACCTAAAAACCTATAGAACTAGACTATCGATCTCCTTAACGTCCTCACTTGAAGAGACTACAGTGATCTACTTATCCTTTTCAGACGCCGGTCCACAGCCTAGTGGCCAATCCCGAACTGTTGAAACTGATCGCTTCTTAAACTTAAGGGTAGGGACTACAGGTCCAACCCCTTCCTTCAATTGACTGGTACTCGATTCCATCAAACAAGATCTTGGTCAGAAGACCCGATTAAAAAGTGGAATAATACTATAACGAAACCAAAAGAATACATGATTGAAAGAACACCCTTACCAAAGTTGTCAGAATCCTGAATGCTATTCACTTAAGTTTAGAAGTTGTCGAAGATTCTACATAAATCCCATGTTAGATTCGGCCTAAAGATTTGGAATCCAAAAGTAGTGGCCTTCGGCCGAAAGAATACTGCAACTCACTTACTTTGTTCGAACCTCAATTGATCTCTAACACCCCTAACGTTGGCTTCAAGCAGAAGATTCGAAATCAAGCCCTTCATAGATTCAGCCACACAAAGGTAACAAAGTTAGGCTTTTGGTTTCGGCAAACCAAAGAGAAAGACGAAATAAAACTTTATAGAGAAAAGAACCTTACCACCACTATTTAGAAATCAAAGGAAAACCTTAAGAGATGGAGATGGAAGTCGATTATGTCTTGGTTAAAAGAGGTGAAAATTGAAAGAAGAGAGTATGGAGAATTCGGCCAAGAGATGGGGCTTGAGATATAAACGAATAAAAGAAGAAAGGAGGAGAAATGGGGATGATTTAGTTGGTTTGGCTATGGCTCAAAAATGAGAGGTACATTCGGCCATCAAGAGAAAAAGATGACGAGAGGAATGAGATTCGGTTTGTGAAGCAATCAAGTAAGGGTGGGAAAGAGAAGCAAATGAGAGAAGAATGGTAAAAGGTTCGACCCTTGAAAGTGAATAGCTAAGAAGAGAAAAAGAAAATGGGACGACAAAACACCTATGGTCTCTTCAATTTCGGCTTTTGGTCATATGGAAGAAAAGAAAAAAAATGGACAACTTTCTTTGGCAACTTTCGGCAAAGAGAATAAAAATGCAAAAGATGCACACCCAAGCTACTAGAACACCTAAATTCGGCACCTATCCCCTAATCGAAACACCTCCTCACACCCTTCATGCATAACCAAAATCCCCTCCTAGAACCCCATATTCGGCCAACACTTCATCCCTCTCCCAAATCCCTTAACTTTCTCCTCATTACCCTCCCCTTCATACATTCAAATGAGTTTGAAACATTCAAACTCCACAAGTAGCTCTCCACCATCTATTCAAATCCTTTGACCCACTCAAACCTCCACCTTCAAGTGCCCTTGCCGAATCCATTACCTCCTCCCCTCTTGAAGCAAAATGCAACCTAAAATGCTGTCCATGTTGCTCGAACCTCTTCCCCCTTGAAACTCCCCTTTGACGCAACTCCCCTGCACACAAGGTGGTGTCTCCTTGCCACTCCACCACTCCACTTGTTGTGTCTATACACCCCACATTAAATCCCTTAAGGTCTAATGCCACTAGCTCTCCCCTAAAAGCTTAGAACCAAAAATTTTACCCAAGGTTCAAACTTAACCTCAAGGTTTCCCGAAGCCCTAGGCACATTCAAACAAGCATACAGAGCATACTAACATACAAATATGAATTAAAATGCGTGACCCCTAAATCCCGGATGTTACAATATTAGCCTTAGTTTAACTTAATTAACCTTGATTATTTAGTTGATTAAAACATAATTGAAGCTTAACTTAATCATAATTAAGCCTAAGTGGAATCTGTCATCATCATCCACTAATTCCTATTGGATAATGGTTTAATTAACATTTTGAATCTTTTCCTAATTGTTATTTCAATCCCCAAGTCTTTTGTTAATTAAAACTCTATAGTGATTGGACTTTTATGATTTAGTCCTTAAGCCTTAATTAACTATTACTTCGGTAGTAGGAACACATGGTCATGTCCCAGACTGTGTCATAGACCGTGTAACTCACTGACTTGGCTCACACGGCCGTTGCACAGGCTGTGTGCTTGCTTGTGTAACTCACCGACTTGAGACACATGGTCATGTCTCAACCCATGTGAAACTTGTACTAAAACTAACATATCACACACGACCGTGTATGGCACATGATGGAATGATAGAAATGTGCAAGTGTACACAATCGCAACAAGTAATAAAGTGACAAGTAATGTAACAGTCCAATTTTGACCCTAGTCGGAATAGTGGTTTCGGAACCACAAATTCAAGTCAATAAAATATTTTAATATTATTTTTGTGCCCTTGATATGTGATTAAATATGTGCTGAAGTTCTGTGAGTGAATTTGTATGTTTGTATGCTTAATTTGACAAAAAGATTAGATTGCATTAAATGTGCAAATGTGACGGCTAAGTTGCAAATAGTCCTAAATGCATATTTTTGGACCAAATTGAATAAGTTGATGATAAGGTTAAATTCTTTACATTTTTGATCAATGAATTTGATTACATGTAAGACCACATTTGGGACGTTGGCATTTTTTATACTATTCGAGCACTATGAGTATCCTATTAGATTCCAAATGGTTCAATGGGAAAATCCGAGAAATGAATGACTATGTGAGTTGTATATCTGTTTCAGGTACGTTTGAAAAGTACGCTATGTGTGTATGAAAGGTAAGTATCTATGTGAACTTACTAAGATGAATATGTGAAATGGAATGATGAGACAATATGTGAATATCTGATATTTGAGTTGAAGAATTTGGTATGATTTGGCTAAGCATATGAGCCAATGTTTATAAGATGAATTTGCTATAAGATCTATAAATGACATCTTATCAAATTGAATATGTGTATTATATGCTATGTTGATTTGTATATGGCTTACTAAGCTTTTGAAAGCTTACTCTGTGTGTGTTTTCTCAATTTTATTGATTGTCAAAGCTATTAAAGGCTCGGGGACCGTCAAGGATTGTCATCACACTACTCAACTTGTTTTGGTATGTTTGAAATATGTATATAGCTAGATATGGCATGTATAGGCTAGTCATTTTGGTATGAGTTTGAGATAAGAAATTAGCCATGTGATGTGGCTAGTTAAATGTTGATAATATGCATTTGTAAATGTGGTATATGATGTTAGTTTTGGTATGATTCCATGAGTATGAAACGGTCAAGTTTATGGTAAGCATATGGATGAAATTTGAGTATGTATGTTTGATCAAAGAAATGGTTAAATGAAAGGTAGATGTAGATGTATTATGCTTATATGCACAAGTGCTTTAGTTGTGCAATTTGGTATGTTTGGAATTGAGATTGGATACAAAGCTTTTTTGATTAGCTTGATATGTTTTTGGATGTCTATTGTGCATGAAATGAATTGGTAATTTACTTGTAAGGTTGACCCTTATGTGGGTGGCATTTTGGCCTTGCAAATGTCCTATTTTACCTACACAGTTGTGGCACACGGGCGTGCCTAGTGGCCTTGGGATTAAGTCAGTAGCTAGTCCAAGTGCGCACGGTCATGGTACACAGACATGCCCTGGAAGCCATGTGAATAAGTAAGTATCTTTCCTAAGAGTACACGGCCATGGAAAACGGGCGTGTTTGGTGGCCGTGAGGATAAGTCAGTATTCAAGCTCTGTTTTGGTACGGTCAAGACACATGGGTGTGTCTGGTGTCCGTGGAAGACACACGATCTGTCCACACAGGCATGTGGCCTTCATAACTTAGAAAAGTTTTAAATTCTGAGAATTTTAATATGTGTTCGATTTAGTCCGGCCCTATTCTAAAGCGTGATTAAGGTCTCGTTGACCCATAAAAAGGTACACTCTGATGTGAATGATGATTTGTTTTGTAAAATGTCTGTAAAAGTTTCTGATTGGTCCGATAATGCCTTTAACCTTAAACCGTGACGGATACGGGTTAGGGGTGTTACAAGTAAATGTCGAGTTATCATACCCACAGGGACTGAAAAGAATTATTTATGAATGCAATTTCAAAACACTTTGGTGAAGAAAAATATTTTAATTTGAAGAGGTGACTAAAAACTAGGATTTTAACTAAGTAAAATAAATAAAAATAAAATAAAAGTTCCAATGCATGATTTCAAAAGATTATTTTTGTAACACCCCTTACCCGTATTCAACGCCGGAACAGGGCACGAAGCATTACTGGACTTAACTTGCTTGAACATACAACTTTGGGTTTGAAATTTCATTCCCAACTAAAGACTTCTCATACATATGCATAACATACTTATCATAGGCCTACGAGGCCTTAAACACACATTCGGAAGGTCTCAAATTTAACCAGAAACTTTCACGCACTTAGAAAAATTTTTTCTAAACAGGGGTCACATGCCCGTGTGAAATGGAACACGCCCATGTTCCTAGCCCATGTGGAATTTATTTTCACTTTGAACCTATAGGGGTTTTCACACTGCTAGGCACACGCCAGTGTCTTTGGCCCGTGTCCTCCACATGGCGTAGACACTCCCGTATCCTCACCCGTATGTGAAAACTTGGGTATTTTGTTTATGATGTCAACAACCTTATAAGGGGCACACGGCCTAGGCACACACTCGTGTGTCTAGCCCATGGTCGACACTGACTTGTAATATTAACATGAAGGGACACAAGGCCCAGTCACACTCCCATGGGGCTGACTATGTGTCACACACGGCCTAGACACAAGCCTGTGTGTCTACTCATGTGGACCAATTTAAGGCTATTTTTCAAGCCATTTAGTCACCCTAGGTTGCACACATTCACATGTCATCTTATATCATTCTCAAATCATCATTTCTAATACTTAAACTTTCACATTAAAATCATGGAAACCAAACTTTCTTCCCATATACAAGAGAGTACTATCACTAGCACAAATACAATCGACATAAGCCATCATCCATGGCTATACACCATCGAACCTTAAACTATTTTAGGCCAACACATTTGGCTGCATTGACTATGACTTAATTAAACAAAAGATGAGAACCCTATACATGCCATATCTCAAGAAGACTTGAAAACTTATACCCAAGTGACTGCTCGATAGTGTAAAAGTATCTCCGGCGGTCTCCAACCCAAGTTAGTTAAGTTAACCTATAAGAGATAGGAAAGTAAGAGGAGTAAGCAATAACGCTTAGTAAGTTCGTATGCAATTATAAATCAACTATTGACATTCATTTATTTTACTCCACCACAAAGGTATTATAATGAGATTTACATCTAAGCTCATGGTTACTCATTCAATCATTAGTAATGCTTACTTATTCCAAACCTTCACATATCACAAATACATAACGTAAAACATTGTTCACCTTTACTAGCATTTATACCCTGCATTTATCACCACAAAGCCACATTCAAAATTTCACTTAGTCAAGTTTCTCGAAATCACCTCGAAATAATAATAAATAAGGTGGTATCACACAAAGCCTACCATTAATACTAAACACGATGGTATCGCACACAGCCCATCGATAACATCAATAAGGTGGTATCGCACATAGCCCACAATTGATAATAAATACGCAACCCATCATAATTAAATATTAAGGTGGTATCGCACACAACCCACCATTTAATTACATATTCACAGATATTTATCCATGTTCATTTTCCTATTTCAGATTCTCATCTACAATAATCATTCGCATTCACACAATGCGTTAATAAGTATAACATATGCAATCAAAAGGCATTGTTTACACATGAACTTACCATGGGTTCACCATATACTGAATTCATTTCAAATGAGTTCTGGGCACATACCTGTACCTATCATGACATGTCCACATACTTTTTCATTTTCAACATAACTGTTGAATCATTCAAAATGCTAAAGGATACTCTCGAGTCTCATACATTTAGTATATATCAACATCATATCCCCGATAGGGTCTTACATGAAATGTCATATCGATGCCATGTCCCTCATCACTGTTTTATACAAAATTTGACACCGAGGTCATATTCCAAATATGGTCTTACACGGGACCTTAATTATCATAGTATTATGATATTTGCCTTCTATTATATATTTAAGTTCAATTGGAGATTTTCATTTCTTAACATCTCGTCAAAAAGTATTTAATATATATTCATAAGGACAATATACAATTCATTCAACATTGAAATATTAAATACCTCACATGAGATTGCATTATTTGCACACGAACTTACCTCAATACCAAAAAGGGTAAAAAGGGACATATTTGTCCATGTTTCTCCTTTCTCCCGTTCTAGGTCTGAATCTCATTTGCTTTGATCTATAACAATAAAATTTATCCATTTAATCACCACACTAATCAATACATTTCAAAATTTCAACTTTGGTAAAATTACCATTTGACCCTTAGACTTTGGCAAAATTATGATTTTTCCCCTAGGCTCGTATATCGATTTTCATCCAATTTCTTTGTTAATCAAGCCTAGCCAATTCAAATTCCCTCCTATAGCAACTCAAGATTTCAAAAATTACACACATTTACCACTTATTTCACAACTTTAACAAAAAGGTCCTTTTAGGTGTTTTCATGGTAACACATTTCACAAAAGTTGTTCATCTAACAACTAAGACTCACTTTCTTCCTTAAAAACATAGAAAAAAAAATGAGATCTCTCATGGAAATTCCCTATACTCTTAAAAATTTTGCAAATTAGTCCCCTTATTAGCTAGCTTAAGCTTTAGGGGTTCCAAAAGTACAAAAATTTTCAAGAAAGGCCACCAAAATCACTTACTTGCAAGGAGGAAAGCTTGGCTGAAATTTTTGAGTTCTCAACCCCATCTTGCTGCTCATTTTCGGTGGATAAGATGGAGAGAAAACATGATATTTTCTTTTCTTTATTTTATAATAAAAGTCAATTTTTTTATCTCCAAATTTCACCTAACCAAATGACAAAGTCCATTCTTTGTCCCCTATGGCCAGCCATCACTTCCCCATAGCCTATTTGCACTATAAAGACCTCCAATTAAAATTCTATGGCTATTTGGCACCTCTAAAAATAAAATAGAACTTTCATATTTTATGCAATTTAGTCTTTTTTCACGATTAAGCATGAAATTGCTAAAATTAAAGCACCAAAATTTTCATGCACCCTTATAATCATGCTATAACTCATAAAATAAAATTAAAATAAATTTTCTCGACATCAAATTAGTGGTCTCGAGACCATTATTCTGACTAGCCCTAAACCAGGCTATTATAATTCTCCTCCCCTTAGGGATTTTTGTCCCCGAAAATCTTACTAGAAGAAGTTGCTTTCAACTTTCATGAAATGTTTCCACCAACTTTTCAGAATCACAAATCGATTTATCCTCGTATCTCTTGCTAATGACTTTTAAACTTTAGTACACAATATTGAAACACATCTTTAAAATCTAAATTACTCTCTCTGGGGCACATATACTCAGTAATCTATCAAATGTGAACTCTTCACATGCTAAACTGATCATCTAGATCTTCACCTAATAATTTACCACAATCCAAATGACATCCTCCTTTTTGGGAATCATAACAATCCAATTTCAAAATCTATAGTATTTTATCAACTCACTTTCTGCCTAAAATCTTCACTGACTGTAATAATTTTGAATACTCTTGACATTTAGCTTATACCTGTCGACCAATTGACATCTGGTTATAAACTCAAAAATATTGTGATATACATATACACTCAATCACCAGAACACCTACTCATATGACTGCTCATTTCATCATTCTTGAATGAATAGACGTGCTACCACTGAGTCTCGTACTAAATCTTCTACATAAGTTCTGAATTCATCAATACGAAAATTCTATCTCGAGGTGACGATAATAATGGAAATCTTATGCGACCTAAATTTTATCAGTAGAAGCAAACTCATTCTGAGCTCATTTAAATTACCATTCACTATTACACTTTTAAACTTCTCTGTTACTCAAGGAAAAACTCACTTTAGTAATTCACATCGCTAAAATGTGGATATTATCAACTAAGGTCAATCAAGTAACCAATTCGCATCGACTAAACGAGGAATTTCCATCCCGACATCTATACTATGTTTGCTTCTCGATTAGTAATTCAATAACTACACATACTCCTATAATAGTTCAAACCATCATCACTATCTTACATTCATATTTTTCTGTAACATTGAATACTTTAACTCATCAAGATTCAGGAAGCACCCGACACTCTTCCCAAGATCCTACTATATCATCGTATACACAACACAAACATAAAAGTGATCGCCTCTGAATCACCAGTCTAACAGTTCTTCTAACAGTTCTTTTTAAGGTAACCTTAACCATTTAAAGATGCAAACTACCTCTTTACACTCTGATATTAAAACATATTCCAATTTATTCATTACCGCATCACTAAACATCATAAATTCCTTTTCTCAATTCAAGTTGAACTTAGAACTAAAACTTTCAGTTAATAATACCTTCAATAGCTTTTGACTTTGCTAACCTGCAACAGACCATTTAAACTTTCATAAAGGTGATGAATTTTCAATCAGAACAACTTCATCTTGTAATTAACATTATCCAATCAGAATATTTCAGTAGGCATCTCTCTATATTATGCTTCCTAGATCTAATTTCCTCATTCAAAGTATCCATCTCCATACTCGTGAATACACAAAATTTATTCTCTTTGTTGAAACATGCATAAATATACACATATCTCGAATCATATCTCAGTTAATCAATCTACTCCTTTCTCCATACTGAGAATACAGTTCAAACATTCAATCCTTGAATTCCTCTTGTTATGCTAATCAAAAACTTTTACTATCGTCTTAGCTCAGAATAACAAGGATATCTCGATTGAATGCATTGACTTTAATTAGACTTACCTGAAAAATCCACCTCACATCTTGAAACTTGTGATTTCACTAGTTATACTTTTTTCGATATTAACTTCTTAAAAGAAAATTAGAGGTATCCAAATCTGGAATCATCACTTTCCTATGATCGAACTTAAAACATAATCATAATATATATAACTATCAAAAATTGAAGCATATGTTTTAAGGATAAACCATGATCAGCAGGTACATAAGAATAGTCTCACATAAAATTTTTATCACTGACTTCACTACAAAATATCAAAATAGAATTACGAAGAGATAAAGAAATGCCAATTGCGAACCAACCAAATCGACAACAATTTCGTCTAATTTTACAATCAACAAACATTCTCACATGATCATAATTTCATAAAAATGAAAAACCACATAATCTTGAAGGGAAGTAGATATCTATACAAAATACCCAAAGAGATCATTATAATCTATTCAACCATGATTGTCATAGTTAAACATTTTTTTACAGCTCGAATATTGTTTCTCTAACCATTTCGTAATCATAAACCCTTTATTATTCCTTTCACTAATGAACATCAATTCGAGAAGATCTTGATAAGTACATACCTTAGGCTTCCTACTCAATTGAGTCGAATAGCCAAAACTAGCTTTTTCTTTACTCGTAATATTGCATAATCGGTGTAATCTTTAAAACATTTTAATATTCTTCTCAAAACTATTTTCACTTTCCAACTACTTTCATCTTTATACACATTACTGATTGTTTCACCATTGAACCCTTTAGTTTCACATTTATGAACTTATTCAACTCGACTCTCATAAAAATCTCGTTATAAATCAACACTGGTAAGGGGGTGAGGTCGTAAAGCCCCTAACTTGCCTATTGTGACTACACACATGTGACTTAACATTCATCATGAACGAAATATCATCGTAATTAACAACTCGTTCCAAGTGAATTTTTCACACTTACTCATGTTACAAACATTTCTATCACCCATAATTTCAAACAATGATTTTACTTAGTCAATCTCCATATTAATATCTATTCAAGTACTCAACATTTAACCCCAATTTCTCTTACCATCATTTATCAAATTAGAGGACGCCTTACGGGTTTGAGTACGTCATTTACTTGATTACCATAGTCCAACTACGTTCTTACTCACATCACATTATCATAGCCCAGTTATAATCTTACACGTTGTCACTATGCCATAGTCTCGCTATGGTTTTCCACGAAATCTCTTATCGATACCAATGCCGTATCCTAGATACGATCTTACATAGAAACACATGTCGATATCGATGCCATATCCTAGATATGGTCTTACATAGGGTCTCATATCGATGTCAACGCCATATTCTAGATATAGTCTTACACAAGATCATACGTCAATGCCATGCCCCTGACATGGTCTTACATAATTTCATACTGAAGCCAGGTCCCAGATGTGGTCTCACACAAAATCACTATTCAATGCCGATGCCATATCCCAGATATGGTCTTATACGGAATCTAACAATAAGTATCGATGCCATATCCTGGATATGGTCTTATACGGGATCATGTATGGATGCCAATGCCATATCCCAGACATGGTCTTATATGGGATAACATGTACTGCCATGGTCCAACCATGGTCTTATCCATCATTTCTTCCTTGAGCGACCATACTCATTTCCTGTGTTCTACTTAATTTAACTTCCCAGTTTAACTCTCACACAATTATAATATTTGTGGCTTCATAACAGAGTCATAAAACAAAACATTATACATCCCCTAATTTAACAGTCACACATGAGATTCAACTATGTGGACATATTGATTATATATTATTCAAACAAATATACATACACACATATCCCGTTCACTGGGTAAGTTTACTCATTATATTCACTTAATCAAACATGTTGAGCATATAACACCGTATGCATGTCGAACTAACATGGATAGACTTATCACCATATAACTTTCATTTAGTTCCATATTTTTCACATTCCTCAACTTATGATTATCTCTTTTCATACCTTGTTGCCCATATATTATAAACTTCCATTCGTACCTTTCTAAATTTCATCACATCATAAGAATATTTCAATTATCTCATTATCACTTACAAAATTATATAAAATAGCTCGATTTGGAATCATCTCTGTCTTAACAAAATAATTTTGTTAGAGTGAGAGATATCATACTATCATGAGGAGTAATATGGCATGTATAACTAAACTCTCATACGCTAGACTAGTCTGAGAATCGACTAAACCATAGCTCTGATATCATTAAATGTAACACCCCTTACCTGTATTCAACACCGGAATAGGGTACGAGGCATTACCGGACTTAACTTGCTTGAACATACAACTTTGAGTTTGAAATTTGATTTCCAACTTAAGACTTCTCATACATATGCATAACATCCTTATCATAGGCTTACAAGGCCTTAAACACACATTTGGAAGGTCTTGAAATTTAACCAGAAACTTTCACGCACTTAGAAAAATTTTACCTAAATAGGGGTCACATGCCCGTGTGAAATGGAACACGCCCGTGTGGGCAGGCCGTGTGGTCACACACGCCTATGTTCCTAGCCCATGTGGAATTTATTTTCACTTCGAACCTATAGGGGTTTTCACACGGCCGGGTACATGCTCGTGTCTTTGGCCCATGTCCTCCACACAGCCTAGACATGCCCGTAACCTCACCCGTGTGTGAAAACTTAGGTATTCTATTTATGACGTCAGCAACCTTATAAGGGGCATACGGCCTAGGCACATGCCCGTGTGTCTAACCCGTGGTCGACACTGACTTGCAACATTAACCTGCAAGGGACACAAGGCCGAGTCACACTCCCATGAGGCTGACCGTGTGTCTACCCTTGTGGACCAATTTAAAGATATTTTCCAAGCCATTTAGTCACCCTAACTTGCACACATTCACATGTCATCTCATATAATTCTCAAATCATCATTTCTAATACTTAAACTCTCACATTAAAATCATAGAAACCAAACTTTCTTCCCATATACAAGAGAGTACTATTACTAGCACAAATATAACCGACATAAGCCATCATCCATGGCTATACACCATCGAACATTAAACTATTTTAGGCCAACACATTTGGCTACATTAAGTATGACTTAATTAAACAAAAGATGAGATCTCTATACATGCCATATCTCAAGGAGACTTTAAAACTTATAACCAAGTGACTGCTTGATAGTGTGAAAGCATCACCGGCGGTTTCCAACCCGAGCTAGTTAAGTTAACCTATAAGAGATAGGAAAGGAAGAGGAGTAAGCAATAGCGCTTAGTAAGTTCATATGCAAATATAAATCAACTATTGACATTCATTTATTTTACTCCACCACAAAGGTATTATAATGAGATTTACATCTAAGCTCATGGTTACTCATTCAATCATTCATAATGCTTACTCATTCCAAACCTTCACTTATCACAAATGCATAACATAAAACATTATTCACCTTTACTAACATTTATACCCTACATTTATCACCACAAAACCACATTCAAAATTTCACTTAGTGAAGTTTCTCAAATCACCTCGGAATAATAATAAATAAGGTGGTATTGCACATAGCCCACCATTAATACTAAACACGACGGTATCGCACATAGCTCATCAATAACATCAATAAGGTGGTATCGCACATAGCCCACCATTGATAATAAATACGATGGTATCGCACACAACCCATCGTAATTAAATATTAAGGTGGTATCACACACAACCCACCGTTTAATTACACATTCACAGATATTTATCCACATTCATTTTCCTATTTCAGATGCTCATCTACAATAATCATTCGCATTCACACAAAGCTTTAATAAGTATAACATATATAATCAAGAGGCATCATTTACACATGAACTTACCATGGGTTCATCACATACCGAATTCACTTCAAATGAGTTCTGGGCACATATGTAACACCCCCAAACCCGGCCTAGACGCTATAGTCGAATCTGATGATGTCACATCAAAAGAAAATCTCAAAATAACTTTTTTAGCGGAAAACTTAAGTTTAAGGTTTAGAAGCCCAAAGCTTTTGAATCTTGTTAAGTTAAGATGGAAAGCCCATATTTTAATAAAACATCTATATGTTAAGTTATTTCGAAAATCATGTTTAATCTTAAGAAAATTAATTAAGTTTAATAAATAAATAGTAATAATAAAACCCATAAGTAAAGTCAATTTGGAGTTACAAGGCCTTATTACAGCCCAACGAAAATAAAGTGATTAAAATAATAGATTTATATGAAATAAAGTAACAAAACGTATAAATCACTTACAATGTGGCTATCTCTTAGTCCCCTTCCACGTCTAATCATCTACTGTGCTTCACCTGAAACATTAAATAAAAGGGTGTGAGTCTCGAAACTCAATGTGTACAACCCTTGGCATTCAATTCAATATACAATTATCACATTGGGCCTAAGCCCTATCACAATCGATGGTCTTGGGCCTTAACCCATAATAACCTCATATCATTTCATATGGAAACATGGTTATGCAAAACCCTCCCCAAAAATCCATCCGCTACACTCCAAAGGTAGCACCAACAATGGCACTACTCAACGTTGCAACAAAGCTGCTAATCATATAATGGGCTTAAAGCCACCGGTGGATCCACGGTTGTCAAGCGACTATGCGATCCTCAAATTCTTCCTCCGTACCATGATTCCCACCCATATGCATCCTAAAGAGAATATTGTATGAATGTAGCATGCACATGAGTAACATCCATAAAACTTATACTCATCACATAGGGATATTTTAGTCATTCTACCCTATAGGGGTTTTATCGTCATTCTACCTTATAGGGGTTTTATGAATGAATAAGGGTATTATGGTAATTTTGTAAATTAGGGTTACTTTGGTAATTTTCCAAACTAAGGGTATTTTGTAAATTTTCTTTATCTTGGGTTTTAGTTATGAACTTTGGCCCATCAATAAGTCCTCGCGACTAAAGTGAACGGACACTATACACCAGGTAGGATACCAGATAAGAGGAGCTGGACCACTAGGACCGCTTAAATACCAAGCTCTCCATAGATCCAATCCTAGACATGCATATGTCCATTGCGACACCTTAACCTATTGACTTGTCCACAGACATGTTTGATTATTACAAGAGTTTTATGTTATTCAAGAGTTTGTCAAAATAGGCCTAGAGTCCATTAAACCCTAACATATATTTCTAAAATCTCATAAGGCCCATTAAGCCCATTTCATATCATATAGCCCATTAAGCCAATTTCATGCTCATATATCCCATCAAGCCAATTTCATGCTCATATAGCCCATTAAGCCAAATTTCATACTCATATAGCCCATCAAGCCAATTTCATGCTCATATAGCCCATTGGGCCCAATTACGATCAAATCATACAACCGTTCATGCCAATTCATTATTCATGCTCACATATCAACTATTTTTATTTTGGGCCCACAAGTTTGGTAGGTCCATATAGCCACTTTTGGCTTTTCGGCTTTTCGACATTGTCGATATCGTGTGTTTATAATGTTGTACACACCTGGTAACCACACATGCTGCAAACCCCTTAATCATGAACCTACAATCGACATCACTTAACGATTAATCATGGCTTAATACACACTTTATCAGAAATCAAAACCTCATTGTAACCTTACCTTGTGCCACATGTTCTAGTAGCCCTTCCTTTGCTACTATTTACCATTATCCTCTAGATCTACACCCAAACATATAGCGTTAAAATCAAGTGACCCATATTCCACATAAGTCATCCCTATAAGCCATAATACATTCGACCATTTACTAAACCACAACCGGGACGAGTGCACTTACCTCTTGGTAACAATCCTTACCTACCACACTTGTGATCTCTAAACCTTACCCTTGTTAATACAAAGTTAATGACAAGAAGAGGTTAGATAGCCCTTCAGCTTTTAACAAAACACACTAAGAAGATTGACTAAATACTTACCAAAACCCTCCATTTGATCTTGCGGCCTAGATAGCTACTGAACAAGATTCGACTTTTTAAACTTAACTAAAAGTAGGTAACAATCGATTTGTGATGAAGGAAAAATAACTAAGAATCGACACAAGTAAGGCTATTTGATATAAAGGTGTATCCGACTTTTAGAGAAAGAAAAAGAACACAACATTAATAGGAATTTTCGGTAAAGAGAATGATTGGTTCCTTTTTTTTGGCAAATGGAAGAATTCGACTGAGGGGGAGAAAAACAAAATTTCCAAAGACCTCTCAATGGGATTCGGCACCCTCCTTTTATATCCAAAAGCCAAAACTCCCTTCCCCCAGAGTCCTATTCGGCACCATCACATCCACACTCCTCATCTCCTAACTTTTCTCTTTGATAATCCCTCCATCTCATCCGAAATTTCCTCCTCTATCAAAACACTCTAACAAAAGATTTCAAATTCAACACAACTTTGGACGTCCACTATGCAAAATAAACACTCAAAAATACCTTACCACTACTTGAACCTTGGACCTCTTTAAGCCACCTTGTAGCTCCCCAAGTGACGCTATCTTGCCACTGGACCACAGGCCCACTTGTGTCCTATTTTCCTTTTAACCTACTTAAGAGGCCTAAATCCTGAGACTGGGGTCCCACTAAGGCAAAAATTAATTTTTTTTCCCTTTGGTTTTCCCTATCCTTAAGACTTCAAATAAACCTTGTAATACCTCAAAATTAATATTCTAAGTGCTACACATACATACCAACTTTAGTGCACAAAAATTAGGGTTTCAGGATTTTAAGGCGTTACAATTCTACCCCTCTAAAAAAATTCAGCCTCGAAATTTACCCCCTCAAGCTCCCAAGTAGCCTCCTCAGCATTATGGTTACGCCAAAGCACTTTGACTAAAGGGAAAGACTTCCTTCTTAGTACCTAACCAAATGACAAAGTCTATTCTTTGTCCCCTATGGTCGGCCATCACTTCCCCCATGGCCTATTTGCACTTTAAGGACCTCCAATTAATAATCTATGGCTATTTGGCACCTCTAGCAAATAAAATAGAACTTTTATATTTTATGCGATTTAGTCCTTTTTTGCGATTAAGTATGAAATTGCTAAAATTAAAGCACCAAAGTTTTCATGCACCCTTATAATCATGCTATAACTCATAAAATAAAATTAAAATAAATTTTCTTCGACCTCAAATTAGTGGTCCGAGACTACTGTTCTGACTAGCCCCTAAATCAAGCTGTTACAATTTTAATTAAGATGACATAATTGTGTTAGATTAATTACATTTCTTAACCTAGAATTATTAAACTCATGTTCATGTGTTACGAATAAATTCACGGCAACTCAGTAATTTTCTAACTTATGAACATACTTACCTATCAAAATCCATTTATCTCTTGACTATATCTCTACGTTAATTCGACCAATCAAACAAATTTTAATAAGCAAATGTGTTAATGCACATACATACTTATGAAATTAAAATAATCTCTTGTACATATCTCTATGCCAATTCAAACAATTAATTCAATCTCATTAGCACATAAAAGATTCCGTGAAGTAACAATTTATTTCTACCTTGAAACAGTTTAATCACAATAATCTTGCAAGTTATGCAAGGTTAATGTATCGTTAGATACTGTTGCTAATTTAACCCTCAGTTGATTAAACATGCACTGATTAAGTATTGTGTCAATTAATTATAATTTCAATCTGTTTAAATAATTAATTCATTAGTTACCTTACAATTGTAATGCAAGAATAACTTAGTCATGGTTTTACTTAGTCAAACATCTTACTTAGACTTATAACAACACAAACACAATTTTAATAACTCAAATAGAAAAAATGCCAAAAACCTAACACGAATTAAATTTAAGCAACATTAATTAAATTAAACATATCAACATCACAAATATTCATATACATGTTCATCTTAACAATAACAAAATTAAAAGGATAGGGAACAAGAATCAAATCTGGTATTTCTCTGAGGCTTGACAAGTTTTCTCCGCTTCTCCTTCTCCGCTTGTTCTTGTTGAACCAAGGCTTCCACGAACACTTGAATCTTGCTCCAAATGGTGGTTGAAGGACTCTTTTCCAAAAGGAGAAATCGGCAAAGGAATGGGGAAGGAAATGAAGAACAATAAAGAGAGAAAAGTGAGAGAGAAGTGAAGAATGAATGGTTTTGAGATATGTTTGAAGTGAACAGCAAAGGGGGGTATTTATAGGTTGAGAAGGCAGCTAAAAATAGCCAAAATCAGTAGCCAAAGACTCCCCCCCATGGCCAACGACACATGTGGCATGGTTGAAGATTTCAAACATGCCATTTTTAGGTAGGGGCAAATCTTGAAAGGCATGAATAGTGAAGGGGTTTGAATGCAAATTGAAGGAATATTCAATGGCCATTTTTCAAGCCAAATAATCAACCAAACAAGCTGATTGGTTCAGCATGTGGGATGGTTTTGGGCTGCCCAGTGCTCGATTGGATCGATTTTCTTGGTTCAGCTCAACTGGGTCCCTTTTCATAATTAATTAACAATAATTTATTTAACCCAAATTAAATTGGATTAAAATTAAAATTAATTAAATTATAAATTAATACACATAATTTGGACCGTCTTAGGCTGAAAATTTAGTTCGCCTTGATACTTAAAAATTGCTTCTCGATTTTGCACTTCTAGCAATGTCTGCTAAGCCGTTTTTCTCCTTTCGTGCGAATCTGTTGAAATTGATCAAATTAATCAAAATTTATTATAAAATTAAGTAAAATTAAACATGTTAATAATTTAAGCACAATTTAATTATTTTATAATAATTATATATTTTTCGAAAAGAATTTTACCGAAACTGCATGAGTTTGAGTTAAAAAGGGCATGAAAAAGTGTGTATATTTTCGTGTTTCCATACAGCCGTGTAACAGCCTGTGCCCTAAGTCATGTGCTACCAAATTGATTCTTTAAACAAGCTAAATCAAGCCAAAATTTTCCCAACAAGGTACACATAAAACACCAACCATTCCATGACCAAAACAAACATACTCTTACACTTTAAACATATCAAAATTAGTAACCTAGACTTCTAACCAATGTATCATTCATAAGTACTTCAATTATAACCCAACAATACACCAAACATTTATCCATTAACACACCTCAACCAACATTTATAACCAACCATACTATTTGTAACACCCCTTACCCGTATTCGATGCCGAAACAGGGTACGAGGCGTTACTAGACTTATACACAAGCAATCATGCAAATCCGAGACATGATTTTCCACTCAAATTTAAAATCTTTCACAACCTTCATATCACTCCTTACACAAGCCTACGAGGCCTAAAACTCACTTTAGAAATGTTCTAGAATCAAATCGAACTCTTTAAATGATCTTTAAAAAAAGACTTAGAAAAATTTTCATCAAACAGTCCACACGCCCGTGTGGAACTTCACATACCCATGTTCCAAACCCTTTGGGATTATATCTCATTTTGAACCTACAAGGGTTTTCACACGGCTAGACACACTTCCGTGTCCATGGCTCGTGTCCCTTACACAGGCCATGGCACGTCCGTGTCTTAGCCTTTATGCAAAAACCTTGACATTCTGTTTTTGACATCATCACCCCAAAGATGTTACACGGACAAGGCACATGCCCGTGTCCTTAGACCTTGTGGCAAGTTAAATTCCTAATTCAGATGCAGACCTCACACAGCTTGTGCACACGCCTATGTCCTATGGCCTTGTCTTCCACACGGTTGAGACACACGGCAGTGTCTCCGCCCGTGTGGTTACTACTAAGCCTACTGACTTGCCAACTTAGCATGTAGGGAGACACACGACCTAACAACATGCCCATGGGGATGACCGTGTGTCACACACGACCTAGACACACACCTGTGTGTCTACCGTGTGGACAAGAACAAGGTTATTTACCAAGCCTTTACTTTCACCCTTACTTACACCATCATAAACCACATTAAACAACCAACTTATTCATGCATAAATACCCCAATTAAACAACCATACGACTTGTACATTAATGAATAACCTCATCATTTCATAGATTAATAAGAAAGAGCCATCAACTATAGCCTTATACAAAATAATTCATCCTCAAATAAGCCAACACATTTGGCCAAAACAATATGACATTCAACTAAAACTAAGTCCCTATACAAGCCATACTCAAAATGTTAAATCTAACTATACCAAGATGTGCCGATAGTGTAGGTGATCCTCCAACTATCTTCGTATCCCGAGCTGGCTCTTCGACACTATAAAACAAGGGAAAAGAGAAGGGAGTAATCTTTAAGCTTAGTAAGTCTATATGTAAACAATAAGCTTCATACCACATTCTTGTCAATCAAAAACATTACATACTAAGTAAAAACAATCAGATCCTCATAATTTTGTTTACTCATTCCAAACCTTACCATATTCCAAACACATATCATAAAAATTGCTCAGATTTACTTACACTTATACCATGCACTTATCACCACAAAGCCACATGTAATTTCACTTAGACAAGTTTCTCGATCAACACTTCAAAATAAAGTTAGATACTCGATGGTTTTGCACATTGCCCACCATTTATAATTAACAAGATGGTATCACACAGACCTACCAATATTTACAAGTTTATGGTGGTATCGCACACAACCCACCATTTATAATTAATGAGGTGGTATCGCACACAGCCCACCAATAATAGAAATTATGATGGTATCGCACACAGCCCATCATTAATAGATAACAAGGTGGTATCACACACAGGCCACTAATATTTACATGTTTACGGTGGTATAACACACATCCCACCAATATTACTTATTTATGTATGTTAACCGTATCATTTTCCTATTCCGAAGGTTCATCCGAGAATTTCCATACTCTCTATCATTTATAATAGATCCTAAAAATAATCATTTGCATTCACACAATGCATTAATAGATAAAAACCTACGTAATAAAGATGTATCATTTACACATAAACTTACCTCAATACAAAATATGTCAGTTTGCAATTTAATCCGTAACCTTACCTTTTCCCCGGTCAAGGTTGATTCCTCATTCTTCTTGATCTATAATAACAAATTCACTCATTTAATTACCACATTAATCAATACAATTCAATAATCATACTTTGGAAAATTTTCCATTTTGCCCTTAGATTTTCACAAAATTATGATTTTACCCCTAGGCTCGTAAATCAATTCTAATCAAATTTCCTCCTTTGACAAGCCTAGTTGAACATTTATTACTCTTATAGCAACTCCCAATACTCATTATTTCACACATTTACCACTTATTTTACAACCTTTACAAAATGGTCCTTTTTGGTGTATTCATGGAAACATCCTTCATAAAAGTTGTTTATTTAGCAACTAAGACTCATTTTCTTCCATAAAATTTTAACAAACAACACTAATGCTCTCATGGAAAACCCTATACTTTCAACCATTTTGCAAAATAGTCCCATCATTAGTTAGCTCAAGCTACAAGGGTCCCAAAAGTACAAAAATTATCAAAGAATGATCATCAAAACACTTACTTGTAAGGATAAAGATTTGCTAAAAATTTCAAGCTTCCAAAACCTCTATTTTGTTGGTATTTTCTTTGGAGAGAAGAAGAAAAATGGGGAAGATGATAACTTTTCTTTATTTTATGATTAAAATCAATTTAGTCACCAAATTTTTACCTAACCAAATGCCCAAGTCTTTTCTTTGTCCCTATGGTCGGTCACCACCCTAAAAAAGGCCTAATTGCTCATTAGGGACCTTCAATTAAAATTATTTAGCTATTTGAAACCTCTAGCTAGTAAAATAGAACTTTTTCACTTTATGTGATTTAGTCTTTTTCGCAATTAAGCATGAAATCACTAAAATTAATGCACCAAAATTTTCATGCACTCATATAATCGTGATGTAACACATAAAATAATATTAAAAATAATTTCTCTGGTCTTGGATTAGTGGTTCCAAAACCACTGTTTCGACTAACCCCAAAATCGAGATGTTACACTATTTTCTTCTATTCATACTAATAAAGTTTACCATTCAGCATCACATAACATAATCACAATACTAAATAACTTTTCATATCTTCCAAACTTCTATTGTTAACTTTCTTATAACAAAACCTATATACATGCCACAAGCCAAAAAGAGATATACAAGATACCAAGAGTAAATGGATAGTGTGAGCTTTGATGTCGATTCTTTGAGTCGTCTGCAATCGTTAACTACAAAATAACATGAGAAAAATTGTTAAGCTTAAATAGCTTAGTAAGATCATAATGTAAATTCTACTTGACTTGCTTTTAGTAAGGAATCACCTAAATGTTATAACATGTTAACTAAAATTCTCAATTGCTTTGTCTATAATTTTTCAAGAACTTATCATAACTTGAATATGACCATTCCATGTAATTCTTCATATCATATACTCAAGTTTAGCATTATCCGATTCAAATACTCGAACTTCATTAATTTTCAAGAGGCATCATAGATGTAAAAATAAGGGCACCAAAGTGCATTCAGGAGCACAAGTGTGCAATCAGGGCACCTAAGTGCAATCAGGGCCACAAATGTGCTATCAGGGGCACCAGAGCACATTCAGGGGAACTAATGTGCTATTAGGGGCACCAAAGTGCATTCAAGGGCACGAATGTGCAAATAGGTACACCAAAGTGTTCACAAGGGCACCGATTAAGATTTCCATATTCATATTAGAACTCATTACAGTCCCACACAATTCATTTCATATCCATGAAACACTACTAATAACTACTTCTCAATATCATGTATATATAATAATTACATTCCTAACAATTATACTCACATGTACGTTAAAAAAGATCAATTAACAAAATAATAACCATATAAATTACAATTTAAACACATTAAATAGCAAATAACTATGCACTTACCTTTAAAACACTCACGGTTTAAACACAGGGACGACACTGCAATTTTTCCTTTTCCTCGGTTATTGTCTTTTTTATTCAAATCTTGATCTATATAATAATTAAATATAATCTATTAAATTCACATTCAATTCAATACATATGAATATTAACTTTTCATTAACTATATATTTTCGTAAACTTTTACATTTTTCACAACTCAGTCCTTAAACTTAAAATCTCCAATTTTAGCAAAATTTTCCATTTATTCAAGCTAGCCGAATATTTATCAACTAATTTCCAACCCAAATATATTCTAATTCAAAAAATTTTCCCATGAATTCTAGTATTTACCCAATTCAATCCTTTAAAAAAACTAACAAAATTACTTAATAAACTAATTCAAATTAACACCTATAATTTCCACTCCATCAAATAACACCCAAATAAACAAGGTTTCATCAATGGAACCATTTAAAATCTTTGATAGTTTTAAAAACGATCTCAAAAACATAAAAATTACAAGGAACGTTACAAACATTACTCACATGCATGCATCCAAAGCTTGGCCGAACCCTAACCTTGCATAAACATGGTGTTTCGGTGGTGGAAGAGAACAATTGAAGAAGATGATAGTTTTATCATCTTTTTGTTTCTTTTATTATTTTTATTAAATTACCAAAATGCCCTTTAATTAAAATTATAAAACATCAAATATGCATACCCTTAGCCGTCCAACATAACTAGAAATGGTTTAATTACTATTTAAGGCCTCCAACTAAGTTTCTATAGCTATAAAACTCAATTTACTAATAACAACTAACTTTTACCACTTTTACGATTTAATCCTTTTTACTTAATTAACTATCTAAACATTATAATTTCTTAACCATATTTTAATATGACCCTCATATAACTCTTTAAGCATTAATTAAATAATAAAACACTTCACATATCAAAGTTGTTGTAACACCCTAACCCGTATCCATCGCTGGAATAGGGTTAAAGAGCATTACCAGTGATTTCAAAACATTTTCAGATAATTCGAGTAAAATACTAATCATTTTCTGAGAACAATCATAAAGTTTCTTTGATTGGACCCTCGAGGTCCAATACTAACTTTAGAAACAAGACGGGACTAAATCGAAAGCTCAGAGAATTTTTCGCAAACTTTTAAAATTTTCTCATGTATAGGTTCACACGCCCATGTGGGTTGTTCACACGCCCATGTAGATTGGCCGTGTGGTCAATTTATTTTTCAAAAAATTAAGTGTAGGTTTTACACGGCCATGACACACGCTCATGTTCAAGGCCGTGTCACCCACATGGTTGAGACACACACCCGTGTCTCTGCCCGTGTGCTCAATTCTAAAGATTTATTTTACAAAATTAAAATACAAGGGACATACGACCAGACCACATGCCCATGTACCAGGTCGTGTGTCACACACGGCCTATACACACGCCTGTGTGTCTACCGTGTGGACAAAATAAGGCCATTTCCTAGCCTCATTTCTCACCCAAATTTACCATTTCCCTTCACCAATACTTACAAGTAAAATCCAACCAATTACAAGTATAATTCAAGCCAATTTTTATCATCCAAATTGATACATTTAATCATTTATATGTGTTTAATGGCTTACCTTTATGTAACTTACATATCGTGCAAAATTAAATGTTCATACTTATAATTTTAGTTGTTGTAATAACTCAACCATATCATATATCAAACATAAGTTTATTAGCCATTCCAATAGTTAAATTTCATCCATCATTTACATACTATTATTTAATTTAGTTAGCCTATACATGCCATTATCAAAACAAGATTATCATTAATACCAAAACAACAGGTTGATAGTGTGATGATTTGCTCCGAATGATCTCTAACCTTCACGAGCTTCGAGCACTATAAAACAGGGAAAATAAAACCTAGTAAGCATATTATGCTTAGTAAGCTCGTACAACAAAATTAAACTTACCCATTACATTCAATATATTAACCATACAACACATACTTTGTAACACCCCTTACCCGTATTCCATGCCGGAACAGGGTACGAGGTATTATCGTACTTAACCTTACTTGAACATACATTTTCAGCCATAAAATTTCGTTCCAACTTAAAACTTTTCTTTCTTAATCATAACATACATATCATGGGCCTACGAGGCCTTAAACACACATCAGGAAGGTTTCAAAATTCAACCAAAAACTTTTACACTCCTTGAAATTTTTTGCCTAAACAGGGGTTACATGCCCGTGTGGGCAGGCCATGTGGTTTCACACGCCCATGTCCCTAGCCCGTATAGAATTTATTTTAATTTTGAACCTACAGGGGTTTTCACACGACTGAGCACACACTCGTGTCTATAACCCGTGTCTTTCGCATGGCCTAGACACGCCTATGTCCTCTGCTCTTGGAGCTCTCTATTTATGATGCCATCAAACCCTTAATAGTACACGGCCTTGGCACACGCCCGTCTGCTGGCCCGTGTGACGATTCATATTCTCGTAAGATGATGCAGGGGACACACGACCTATTAACATACCCATGGGGCTAACTGTGTGTCACACACAGCCTAGACATAGGCCTGTGTGCCTACCCGTATTGAGGTTATTTTCCAAGCCACACCCTAAAAACATGATCATGTATATAACAACATCAACAACAAAATTACTCCATCAATTGCATAAAATTTAACGCATGAACTTATCATCATTAAAGGTATGTAACTTAACAAATATTGACCCAATTCTAATGGTCATATACAAAAGAATGCATAACTTTAATAGCTAACTATTTTCCTTTTAATATGACATACTCAAAATGGTCAAACTCCTATACATGTCATACTCAAAATAAAATATCTTTGCTATACCCAAAATAATAATTGATTGTGTGATCCGAGCTCTGGCGTCAGCGATCCCCAAGTTAGCTTGGCGATACTACAAGAAAGAAGGAAAAAGAGAGAAGTAAGCATATAGCTTAGTAAGTTTGCATGGAATCTTATGTAGCAACATAATTTCTCAAAATAAACCCATTCATCATGAATCAAGAACACATAAATCTCAAGTGCTTAACTTACTTACTCTTACTTACTCTTACTCATACTTACCCATCACATTAGGGTTACCTTAACTTGTGTTTACTCATGGTACCTATATCACTCATTACATAGTTTATCACTTAAACTATCATAGATAATAACTTAAATCTCTATCTTCCTTGTCTTGAATAAAATTCTTTATCATTCTCATTGTAACGGCCCAAAAGTTAGGGGTTTGTAATTTTTGCTTAAATTCATGTTGTGCTTGATTGGATAGCTATTTGAGTGTGTTTAGGGGTCTTAAAGAGGCCTGGGCTCAAGTTTGAGCCTTGGAAAAATTTTGGTTTTTGACCCTAAAGTGGAGAAGACTGTTGGCAGTAGGGCTTTAGTATAATTATGTGCATTTAGGGGACACAAGTTGAGCATGTGGCAAGGTGGCTGTGGCATCAATGGGAGAGTAAGGAGGGAAGGGGTTCGAATCCCTCATGTTGCAAATGAAGGATTTTATTTTGTGACTTGAGAGTGGAGGAAGCAGAGTTCAGATCAAACTCTTCAAGGGGGTTGGAGACTCGGTCATCAAGTTTGAATGGGAGGCTAGGAGTGATTTAAGGAGAGGATAGTGGAGAAAATCAAGGGATGGATGTGTGAGGAAGAGTTGGCTGAATGTGGGGAAGTTGATTAGGGAAATTCGGCCAAAGGTTTGTATTTTGGGAAGTGCATTTTTCGGTTTGTGTTAGTGTGAGAGTGCCAAAAGTCCTTTGGTTTCTTTCAAGGGATTTTGCATTTTGCTATACTTTCTAGTATTTTGAGTCCTTTCTTTTCATTGCTCCTTTAGCGAATTCTCAGTTTTCACACTCCTCTTTTTTGTTTTATTAGTACTTTGCTGCCAAATTTCATCTTCCTTCAGTTCTCCTTTGGATGACCGCAACATTTTTTTCCACTTATTTTCTCTTCCTCTCTCCTTGCTTAGCTAAAGCTGAATCCAAGCTCCTCTCTTCTTCTCGTAGTTTTCTTTTTTGTACCCTTCTAGTTGGTTGACCTATCTTCTTCTTGGTCTTCAATATTCCCATTGTCTTTTAAGTTGATCAAACCGAGATCAATATCATCTTACCTATCACTTATAGTCACATTTCTAGGGCCATAATCAAGAAAGTTGTCTTGTCGAATCTAAGGGTAAGTAGATTGGCTTTCTTTCAATCTTTTTCGTGGGGGGTTATCATTGTGGCTCTAGTGCTGAATCTTTCCCATCTTCTGTGGTCTGATGTGGTTGGTATGTAGGTTCACTCGAGGTGTAGGAGGGGACAAGCATTTTGAAGTAGGCGTTTCATACTCATAGCCTTAATTCGGTAGGTGTACTCGCTTTGTTTTTATCAAGGGTGGACTTGAACCACATGATTACTCTGTCTCTTTTTAAGAATGGGTTATATCGTAGAGTTCATTCAAGGACTTTTAATCCTCACTGGAAATTAAAAAAGACTTAGCCACTTGGTAAAATCAAGGTAGGAGTAAGTATGGTTTCGACTTGTTGAATATTAGAAGGATAACCCTCTTAATCATTTGACTAATCATTGACCTTGTCTTACATAGGATCGGTACTAGGGGATTGGCAGCACACTCGTAATCAAGGTGTGTAATCACACACCTCTGTTGAATCTTCTAATGCTATGATTTGTGAATCGGCTAAAAGTCGAAATACCAAAAAGTCAAAATATCAGCAACTGAGATCACTCAAGCTGTGAGTGCTCGTAGAGATAAATCGAGCCACTAGTGATGGTGATAGACAGTGGGGAGTGTCATGAACTCTCTCATGAAACTGAGGCCGTAATGGGCCTTGTTGAGCCGAAGCGGGCTAAGTGGGCCCAACGAGTTAATGGGCTCACATGAGCAAAAATGATGAAAAGTGCCAAATGATTGATGCAACTGTGAAGTCTGCATAACCGAGACTAAAAATGAGCTAAATGGGCCCGTTTAGGCCGAAATTGAACTTTAGGCCCAAATGCACCGTTATGACCAGAAATGGAACCTGTGTTGCTCGAGGCAACAGTAGGCCTTTGGAAAGGCCATTATATGGGAAAATTACAAAATTACCCTTGGTTGGTAAATTTATCGAAATACCCCTGAGGGGTAAAATTATCATTTTACCCCCAAATGACCATTGTAACCTTAGTCGTAGGATCGTCGATGTTTGAGTAGCAACTATATGATTGATGTTGATGATGATGCACCGTTTACATGATTTAATTATGGCATGGCATACTGCATGGGTTGGGTTATGGATTTGGAGGAAGCGCTATACTGGCGACTCTGCCACGTTATACCGATTTAGTGACTTTTGCCACGTTATACTGATTTAGTGGCTTAGCCACATATACTATTATTAGCAGCTAGTCTGTGTTATTGGTGTGCTAGTTGGGTGGGTTGACTTGGTCCCCATAGGTGTGTTGGTTGGTACGGATGGTGTGTTGGTTGGACTGGGTTGGGTTGGGTACATATTTGTTTTGCATATCATAGGGCTTAGGCCCAGACTGTTACTAAATAGGGCTTAAACCCAGACTGTTACTAAATAGGGCTTAGGCTTAGATTGTTACTGTATAGGCTTGGGCTCAAACTATGGGTGTAGTAAGGGATTACACACTGAATTCTTGCAACTCACCCTTTCTCTTTAACTGTGCAAGTAATCCCCAGCCTTAGAGAATTTGGAGATTCCAAGGACTCGGAGGTGGCCACACGTCCTGTATGTTCTTGGGGTTAATTTAGTTACTTTATTTTAGTTTACTTTACTTTAATATTTGGGTTAATAATTTTTTTGTAATAAGGCCATTGGTATTGTTTTTAACTTTTTTTTTGGTATTTCTTTACAAACTGCTAACTTATTAAACATGGGTTTTAAAATAATAACTATTGTTTTTAAGATATAATGTTCAGAAGCTATTCAAACCAAACTTCCGTAAACAGACAAGGTTTTAAAAGTAAATTAATAGAAGCATAATAATATTTTTGAAAATGAATGATTTCGAGTAAAACTTGTTTTGTTAATAAGTAACAAAAATTGAGATTTTAAACGGAAGAAAGTTTTGATTCATAGATGCGTTTTCCAACGAACACAAAGTTTTCCAACAACACCTGATGTGGCACGCTAAATCCATAATAACGTCTAGGCCGGATGTGGGGCATTACATTTAGTGGTATCAGAGCCCGGTTGTAAAACTCAACTGTGGAATGGGTTTTGAAATTTTTTTCCAAATCTGTTTAAATTCTGGTTTAGAAAGTGGTGATAGTGTTACTGGAAGTGTGGCACACCGAATCTCCGACACCAAATTCGTAAGTTTCCTAACTCCATACTGTATTATATGCTGGTATGACTGTACTAAGAAACTACTAGGGATAATAGTAGGATACTGAAACTCCTTAGTGGTAGAAACTGAGACTATAGGAAACTAGAAACTGTAGTAAATTCGGTTTGCAAGAACAACCCCTAATTACTACTTTTCATAAGATATCTGTTAATAATTGCATGAACTATAAACTGATTCATGAAACTTTCTTAATCAGAAAATATGCTATATCGATATGAGCATAAGAGGTCGCGAAAGGGGTACGCGTAGCTGTGGTAGAAGTCGTAGCGCTAGGCTGGGTCCTCAGCATCAGAACATATGCCTGAAAGGGAAGCGCCGTCATCACCAGTGACACAGATGGGGCCTCATGATCGAGCCAGTGGGGATGATGCTCTTCCCAAGCGATGCTACAGGTTCTGGAAAGGATTGCTGAAGCGAGTACTGGGTCAGTGGGCCGAAGGTCAATTTCTAAGTGACTCCGGTCAAACGGGGCAAAAATCTTCAAGGGCATCTATAGTGTAGCCTTGAACATAGTAGAATATTGGTTGGAGGCGGTTGAGCAATTCATGGATGACCTTGATTGCACAGTGGAGAAAAAGCTAAAATGAGCAGAGTCTTTATTGTAAGATGAGGCGTATCAATGGTGGCTTACCGTGAGGGAAGGCACGCATGCAGACCATGTGACATGGGATTTCTTTAAGGCGTCCTTCCAAGGGAAGTATGTCGGGGCAAGTTATGTGGGCGCCCGAAGAAAGGAACTTTTAAATTTGGTTCAGGGGAATAAGTCCATAGCGGAGTATGAGATAGAGTTCTTGCGGTTAAGCTGGTATGCTCAAGGTATAGTCGCGACTGAATATGAGCGTTGCGTGCAGTTTGAGGATCGTCTTCGGGATGAGTTACGGGTACTAATATCCCCGCAGAGGGAAAGAGACTTTGCTACCTGTTTGAGAAGGCTAAGATTGCCAAAGATGTGAAACGCTCAGAGCGTTAAAATCGTGAGCAGGATAGGGCCAGAAATAAGAGGAATTTTGAGCCCTCAAGTTCTTCTAGTGGACTTAAGAAAAGGACTAGGTTTGATGGGCCAGCCCGAGCTGGGGTTCCTAATGTTGCAGTTAGACCGTAGCTTTGCACTGAGTGTGGGAGATCTCATTTGGAAGAGTGCTGGAAAAGAATTGGGGCGTGTTTCAGAAGTGGCTCCAGGGTTCATAGGTTAGAGACTGTACTTTGAGGCCCGTTCAGATGCAAGCTATGGGCCAGGGTTATGTGCAGCTAAGGAGAGGTGGTCAGCAGCCATCGAGAGGCCGTGGTCTAGCAAGAGGGGGAAATGGGTTAGGAAGAGGTTGTGGAGCATTGGGCAGAGGTGTTGGTAGCGCAGAGGTGAGCATCTAGGGTTGGTTTATGCTACTCGGCGCCGAGAGGATGGCGACACTCCTGATGTCATAACTGGTACGTTTATCATTCACAATGTACCATATACAACTTTAATTGATATTGGGTCTACGCATTCGTATGTCGCATATACTGTGTCTGGAACTTTGGACATACAGTTAGAAATTAATGATAGCGATATGTCGGTGATTAGTCCACTGGGATGTCAGTTAGGGTAAATAAACTATTTAGAAATGTACCCTAGAGGTTCAAGGGTTGTCTTTCTAGCGGATTTGATAGAACTGTCCTTTAGCAAGTTCGATCTCATTTTGGGCATCGACTGGTTAGTAAAGCACCGTACGAATTTGGATTGCATTGCTACGTGTATAGTATTGAAGTCTTCAGAGATTGAGGGGGTGGTCATGATAGGAGAGCGAAGGGATTATTTATCTAATGTGATCTCCTCATTAAGGGCTGAGAAACTGGTTCGCAAGGGGTGCGAGGCATTGCTAGCTTATGTCAGTACATCTGATGTTAAGGGTTTGTCTGTTAGGGATGTCAGAACCGTAAAGAAATTTTTAGATGTATTCCCTGAAGAGCTTCCGGGGTTGCCACCAAACTGTGAGGTCAAATTCGACATTAAGCTCCTATCGGGAATGGCTTCGGTATCTATCGCCCCTTATAGGATGGCATCAAGGAGCTGGTAAAATTAAAGGCTCAAATCCAATAGCTTCTAGATAGAGGATTCATCCGATTGAGTGTGTCTCCTTGGGGAGCACCAGTTTTGTTCGTACCCCTCCTTGTTGGATAGAATTGGGTGAGCGGTCACTGTTGGGTCCAGAACTAGTATTTGAAACCAAGGAGAAAGTGAAATTGATCCGTAATCAATTAAAAGAAGTATCTAATAGATAGAAGTCGTATACTGACCTAAAGCATAAAGAGATAGAGTACTCTGTAGGGGATTATGTCTTCTTGAAGATCTCACCTTGGAAGAAGATTTTGAGATTTGGATGAAAGGGCAAGCTGAGTCCCAGATTCATCGGACCTTACTGGATATTAAAGTGTGTAGGACCGGTCGCCTATCAGCTGAAGCTACCTCCTGAGTTAAATCGTATTCATAACATGTTTCACGTTTCTATACTGAGGCGATACCATTCTGATCCCTCACATATAGTGCCAGTAGAAGAGATCGAGGTAAGACCTGATCTGACTTTTGAGGAAGAACCAGTGCAGATACTAGATCGTGATGTTAAGGTACTGAGGGGAAATCTATTCCATTAGTCAAGGTGTTGTGGCAAAATCATGGTTCAGAGGAAGCCACGTGGGAGCCTGAAGACACGATGCGATAGCAATACCCTCATCACTTTTGACCAGGTAAATTTCGAGGCGAAATTTCTTTAAGGGGGTAGAGTTGTAAAGCCCCAAAAGTTAGGGGTTTGTAATTTTTGCTTAAATTCATGTTGTGCTTGATTGGCTACCTATTTGAGTGTGTTTTGGGGTCCTAAAGAGGACTGGGTTTGAGTTTGAGCCTTGGAAAAATTTTGGTTTTTGACCCTAAAGGGAGAGGACTGTTGGCAGCAAGGCTTAAGTATAATTATATGCATTCAGGGGACACAAGTTGAGCATGTGGCAAGGTGGCTGTGGCATCAATAGGAGAGCAAGGAGGGAAGGGGTTCGAATCCCTCAGGTTGCAAATGAAGGATTTTATTTTGTGACTTAAGAGTAGAAGAAGCAGAGTTTGGATTAAACTCTTCAAGAAGAGTTGGAGACTTGGTCAACAAGTTTGAATAGGAGGCTAGGAGTGATTCAAGGAGAGGATAGTGGAGAAAATCAAGGGATGGATGTGTGAGGAAGAGTTGACCGAATGTGGAGAAGTTGATTAGGGAAATTTGGCCAAAGGTTGGCATTTTGGGGAGTGCATTTTTAGTTTGTGTTAGTGTGAGAGTGCCGAAAGTCTTCTGGTTTCTATCAAGAGATTTTGCATTTTGGTATAGTTTCTAGCATTTCGAGTCCTTTCTCCTCATTGCTCCTTTATTGAATTCTCAGTTTTCTCTTGACTCCTCTTTTTCTTTTCATTAGTACTTTGCTGCCAAATTTCATCTTCCTTTGGTTCTCCTTTGGATGACTGCAACATTTTCTTTTCCACTTATTTTCCCTTCCTCTCTCCTTGCTTAGCTAAAGTTGAATCAATCTCCTCTCTTCCTCTTGTAGTTTTCTTTTTTGTACCATTCTAGTTGGCTGGACCTATCTTCTTCTTGGTCTTCAATATTCCCATTATCTTTTAAGTTGATCAAATCGAGATCAATATCATCTTACCTATCGCTTATAGTCACATTTCTAGGGCCATATTCAAGGAAAGCTGTCTTACCGAATCTAAGGGTAAGTAGATTGCTTTCTTTCAATCTTTTTCATAGGGGGTTATCATTGTGGCTCTATTGCTGAAACTACCCCATCTTATGTGGTCTGATGTGGTTGGTATGTAGGTTTACTCAAGGTGTAGGAGGGGACAAGCGTTTTGAAGCAGGCGTTTCATATTCATAGCCTTAATGTGGTAGGTGTACTCACTTTGTTTTTATCAAGGGTGGACTTGAACCACATGTTTACTCTGCTCTTTTTAAGAAGGGGTTTACATCGCAGAGTTCATTCAAGGATTCTTAATCCTCGCTAGAAATTGAAAAGACTTAGCCACTCGGTAAAATCAATGTAGGAGCAAGTGTGGTTTTAGCTTGTTGAATATTAGAAGGACAACCCTCTCAGTCGTTTGACTAATCATTGACCTTATCTTACATAGGATTGGTTCTAGGGGATTGGCGGCACACTCGTAATCAAGGTGTGTAATCACACACCTCTGTTGAATCTTCTAATGCTATGATCTGTGAATCGGCTAAAACCCAAAATACTAGAAAGTCAAAATATCGACAACTGAGATCACTCGAGCGTGCGAGCGCTCATAGAGATAAACCGAGCCACTAGTGATGGCGATAGACCGTAGGGAGTGTCACGAACTCTCTCATGAAACTGAGGCAGTAATGGGCCTTGTTGAGCCGAAGCGGGCTAAGTGGACCCAACGGGTTAATAGGCCCATATGAGCGAAAACAATGAAAAGTTCCAAATGATTGATGCGACTGCGAAGTCCGCATAACCAAGACTGAAAATGAGCTGAATGGGCCGCACGAGCGTGTGGGCCCGTTTGGGTTGAAATTGGACTTTAGGCCCAAATGCACCGTTATGACCAGAAATAGAACCTGTGTCGTTCGAGGCGATAGTAGGCCTTCAAAAAGGCCATTATAGGGGAAAATTACCGAATTACCCTTGGTGCATAAAATTACTAAAATACCCCGATGGGTAAAATTACTATTTTACCCCCAAATGACCGTTTTACCCTTATTGGTAGGATCTTCGATGTTTGAGTAGCAACTGTATGATTGATGTTGATGATGATTCACTGTTTACATGATTTAATTATGGCATGGCATACTACATGGGTTGGGTTATGGATTTGGAGGAAGCACTGTACTGGTGGCCTCTGCCACGTTATACCGATTTAGTGGCTTTGCCACGTTATACTAATTTAGTGGTTCAGCCACGTATACTGTTATTAGCAGCTAGTCTACGTTATTGGTGTGCTGGTTGGGTGGGTTGACTTGGTGTTGGACTAGGTTGGGTACATATTTGTTTTGCAAATCATAGGGCTTAGGCCTAGACTATTACTGAATAGGGCTTAGACCCAAACTGTTACTGAATAGGGCTTAGACCCAGACTGTTACTGAATAGGGCTTAGGCCCAAATTGTTACTGTATGGGCTTGGGCTAAAACTGTGGGTGTAGTAAGGGGATTACACACTGAGTTCTCGTAACTCACCCTTTCTCTTTAACTGTGCAGGAGCCTTAGAGGATTTAGAGCTGCGAGGGACTCGAAGGTGGCCACACGTCTTGTATGTTCTTGGGGTTATTTTAGTTTACTTTACTTTAATTTTTGGGTTAATAATTTTTTTTGTAATAAGGCCATTGGAATTGTTTTTAACTTTTGTTTGGTATTTCTTTACAAACTGCTAACTTATTAAACACGGGTTTTAAAATAATAACTAATGTTTTTAAGTTATCATGTTTCCGTGACTATTTAAACCAAACTTCCGTAATAGACAAGGTTTTAAAAGCAAATTAATAGAAGCATAATAATATTTTTGAAAAGGAATGATTTCGATTAAAACTTGTTTTTTTAATAAGCAACGAAAATCGGGATTTTTAAAACGGAAGAAAGTTTTGATTCGTAGATACGTTTTCCAATGAACACAAAGTTTTCCAACAACACCTGATGTGGCACGCAAAATTTGGTCATAACGTCTAGGCCGGGTGTGGGGTGTTACACTTATACAATTTATCTCATCATCAACTTACTTACTTTGTTCTTAGTCACTTTTTCATGCTTACTCTATTGCCCGTCGAATTTCTCGGAATACTAGAGGATACTCAATCTCATCAAACATGTATCTTGATACTAATGCCATATCCCAGATATGGTCTTACATGGGATCACCTCATGATACAGATGCCATATCCCAGACATGGTCTTATACGGGATTCCTTAACTTGATATCGATGCCATGTTCCAGACATGGTCTTACACGAAATTTTCCTTTGGTGCCAAAGCCATGTCCCAAACATGGTCTTACACAGGATCTATGTTCAGTGCCGATGCCATGTCCCAAACATGGTCTTACACGGGACCTACATTCCTTGATGCCAATGCCATGTCCCAAACATGGTCTTACACGGACTTTCCTTATCTCATGTTATGACATAGGTATCCTCGTTATTCCGAAGCTTCAATTGGGACTTTCATTTACTTAATCTCATTGATTTTCTTATTAGGCATTGTCAATCAACTTCATGAAAATAATGTACGTTATACAACATAGCAAGTAATTTGATCATAAAAGCATATGTAACTATAATTCCATACAAACTTACCTCGATACTCCAAAATATGTGTAGATGTGCAATTTAATCCCCAACTTTGTTCTTGCCTCGGTTTCAATCTGGACTTCGTGTTTCTTGATCTATAATGATAATTTAACTTGCTTAATACTTACATTGACTAAATTGACTCATAATTTATACTTTGGCAAAAATTATATTTTTGCCCCTAAACTTTATCATATTTACACTTTAGCACCTAGGCTCGTAAAATGATTTTCATTCAACTTTCTTGCATTTCAAGCCTCACCGAATCATATTCTCAACTATAACAACATTCAATTCCCGCTATTTTAATCATGTATGACCATTTCTACAACTTTTACAATTTGGTCCTTTTATGCATTTTTCATGAAAACCACTTAGAAAAAGATGTTTATCATACATTAAGCTTGCATATTCTTCCATAAAACATCAAAAAAAACATGCATGCCATACATGGGTAAATTTTTGAACATGAACCTTAGCTCAAAATATAGCTAGAAATAACTTAACCAAGCTATGAGGGTTTCAAAAATATGAAGAACATGAAAAACGGGGCTAGGATGCACTTACTATCAAGCTTGGAAGTTGAAGAAGCCCTAGCTATGGCTCCCTGTGAATTTCAGCTAAGGTTGGAAGAAGATGGACATGATTTTGGCTTATTTTTCCCTTTTAATTCTTTAATTAACCAAATGACAAAAATGCCCTTAATGGCCCTTTCTTGAGATTTTTCCTTCCCAGGTCCATTTTTGTCCATCATAATACTTAATGGTCTAATTGCTAAATAAGGACCTCTAATAATTTTTATGATGCTATTTCATACTTAAATCTTCTAAAATCTCATATTTTCCAATCTTTGCAATTTAGTCCTAGTGGGCAATTTATTCATTAATTAATAAAAATTCCTTCATGAGATTTTCACATAATCATGCAAGTACCTCATAAACCTTATAAAAATCATTAAAACATATATTTCTACTTCAAATTTATGGTCTCGCACCACTATTCTGACTAGGCCCTAAGTCGAGTTGTTACATATTTTCCATCAATTTGGCAATTTGCCTATTCACACACACTCAACCAACATGTTAGTCACAAATATGCCAATATGCATAGATGAGCTCATCATGCCATATTTAGATTCCATCTCGGGCTTCTCATGTCATATATGTATTTTATCCGTTGAATCATTGAATTTTCGATGGATATTTCAAAAAGTACACTCGAGGTGTACAATTCCATTATTCGTCAATTCATGCACAGTAGTACCTTATAGGTACACTATTGAACCACATATCAAACAGCAAAATTACTAGTCCAGGCTAAATTCTAGTTGTAACATATACCCTAAGGGCTTTTTCGGATTTCCAGTCCAGGCTAAATCCTTTATATGACAAAGAATTCCCTATAAAGTCCAATCTGGACTACCAGTCTAGGCTAAATCCAGTCAATTAGGATTACCAGCCCAGGCTAAATCCTAATTGAAACACATGCTCGAGAGGCTCCTTTTGGATTACTCGTCTGGCTAAATCCATTCTGCAACACATGCAGTTTTATCAGGGAAATCATCTTTATCCGTCGGAATTTAATATTCACATGGAATTTAACCCTTTTCAATAAATTTCCAACATATACCATTTCTTCCATTGCAATTTCCATACATTTCATATATACAATCTCATATAACATATTCAATGCAATATAGCATTCAAAACAACACATTTCTATGCTCATTTAAGTTATACGAACTTACCTCGATATTTGTTCGTATTTGAAAATCTGCTAATCCAAGACTTTATCTTTTCCTCGATCTAACTCTTTGCTTGACTTTTTCAGATCTATATCAATGAATTTAATCATCATTTCAATCCATTTCATATTCACTTGAACTCAATTTACATTGTAGGCAAAAGTACCATTTTACCCCTATACTTTTAATTAATTCCAATTTCGTCCCTAGGCTCAGAAATTGAAATTTATGCAATTTAATCCCTATTCCAAGCCTAACCAAAATTCTAATATAACTTTTACAGAACATGTATTCTCTAAATTTCAAAATTTTCCATGGGTTTTACCTTTTTTCAATTTAGTCCCTAAACTAAATTTCCATGAAATTTCACTTTGTAAAAGTTGTTTCTTTATCAACAACTTTTCATTTTCTACCATAAAATCCTAAATTTTAGCATATTCATCCATGGAAAAATGTCCATACTTTGATATTTTTTCAAATTAACCCCCCAAATAGAGAAATTAGACTTTTCCAATCTCAAAAATATAAAAATCATTAAAAACGGAACAAGAAACTTACCAGTTTATGCCTTGAAAGCTTCTTTTCTCTCTCCTAGGGTTAAAATTTATTTTAGGGAGGAATATGATATGAAATTTTTTCTTTTTCATTTAATTTAATTATCATCCATTAACTTTCCTTTTTTCAATTTAGTCCTTAACCTTTTCTAATTTTTCCATGGATGATTCACCAAAAATATCTACATAATTTTCCTCAATAGTCTAATTTCCATATAAGGACCTCACATTTTGAATTCCATAGCTATTTAATTCTTACTAAAATTCAACTTTGACATTTTATGCAATTTAGTCCTTTCCACAATTAGACACGTAATCGATAAAATTTTCCTATCAAAATTTTCATATAGCCTTTCTATCATATCACTAATCATATTATGAAATTAAAATAATTTAATTTTTTGACTCAAATTTGTTGTCCCGAAACCACTATTTAGATTTCACTGAAATTGGGTTGTTACAATTGTAGTATCGAAATCACTGTTTTTGGCATCACTGAATAACAGGATATTACAACTCTCCCGTATAGATAAATTTTCATCCTCAAAAATTTTACCAGAGAAAAGGTTTGAATACTGAGATTTCATATTTTCTTCTGTTTCTCACATTGCTTTTTCAATCCCATGTCATTGCCATAACATTTTAACCAAAGGTACAAATTTATGTCTCAATTCTTTTATTTCTCGGGAGAAGATCTTTATAGGTTCTTCATCAAAATTTAAATCAAGCTATAATTCAATTTCTTCTGTAGTTAAAATATGTAACAGATTAGACTGGTATCATTAAAGCATTGAAACGTGAAAAAATTATGAATTCTATCGAGTTCTAGAGGTAAAGCCAAACAATATGCTCCTGATCCTATTCTTTCAAGAACTTCATATGACCCAATAAATCTAAGACTGAGCTTCCCCGTCTACCAAATCGTAACACTTTCTTCTAAGGCCCAATAATATTGCCAAATCTTAAAGGCAAAAACTACTGCAGCCAGTTTTAAATCGTGTATCGGATAGTTCAGCTATTGAAGCTTCAACCATCTCAAGGTGTAGGCAATTACTTTTCCATTCTGCAACAACACAAAGCCAAAACCATAATGAGATGCATCGCTATACTGTAGCAGCCCAATTTTGGGTCTAGTCAGAATAGTGGTTTCGAGACCACAAATCTGACATAGTAAAATTTATTTTTATTATATTTCCATGGTCTAAAATTTTATGGAATAGTTTTGTGAAAATTTCATTCGAAAATTTTGACGTTTGGGCACTAAATTTAGTCAAAAGGACTAAATTGTAAAAAGTGCAAAACTTGAATTCTATATGTTAGAGGTGTTCAATTTCTATAATATTTTAAATTAGAGGTCCTTAAATGGTAATTAGACCATTGGTTAAGTTGGTGGACAAAAATGGACAAGGTTTGGTATGTTTCCAAAGTTTTTTTATTAAGGACATTTTGGTAATTTGGTAATTAAATGAATTAAAAAGCCAAATTAAAAGCCAATTTTTATCCATCTTCTTCCCTTGGCCGAATTTTACATGGAGAAGACATGGATAGGGTTTTTCAAGCTTCCAAGCTCGATTGTAAGTCTATTATAGCACCATTTTTAATGTTCTTTACATTTTTGAAGTCGTTTTAACTCGATCTTTCTATTTCTACCATCAATTTGAAGAGATGTCAAGGTCTAAAATTTTTATCCATGATGGATGTTTATGTATTTTGATGTCCAATGGTAAAAAATGAATGTTTGGTGTATGATAAACGACTTTTGCTAAGTGATTTTCATTGAAAATGCCTAAAAGAACTTATTTGTAAAAGTTATAAAATATGGCATAAAAATGTGAATAAATGAAAATTATGGGCTGTTGTAAGCATGTATAAGGTTCTGCTAGGCATGGGTATTGAAGAAATTAAGTACATTTCATTTTACGAGGCTAGGGACTAAATTGTAAAAATGTTAAATTTTAGGGGCAAAAATGTAATTTTTCTATAATATGATTTTGGGATAATTTGAATTGTGCAATGCTTGAATAAGTTAAATTGTGATATTATAGATAAAGAAAAATGAGGTTTGGACCTAGAACGGGGGAAATGAGTATTTAACGATTTAGTCCTTTTTGCCATTTTTAAGTCGAGGTAAGTTTGCATGTAAATTATGTAAATTTATAATTGAATTTAAAATGTTTTATTATTTCATGAATTGAATGATTGACTCTATGGATGAAATTGATGAAGTTTCGACAAGCGAGTAACTCCCGGTTGAACCTTAGGAATAGTTAGGATACAAATGTCATGACATTAGGGTCACTAAGATTATGTGTAGGACCATATCTGGGATATGGCATCGATATGAGACTTCGTGTAAGACTATATCTGGGATATGGCATCGATGTGAGACTTCGTGTAAGACCATAGCTGGGCTATTGGCATCGATACGATATTACATGTAAGACCATATCTAGGATATGGCATTGGTACGGTACTGCGTGTTCGAGATCCCCAAGTATCCTTTAGTATTCCAAGTGCTTCAATGGGAAATTCAATGGGTATGTCAAAGATGAGAAAATATGTGAATATGTTATGAGATAGTAAAGGTATGTACTAAAAACTCAAAGAAAATGAGCTCAGTATATGATGAACAATTGGTAAGACTGTGATTGAATAAGTTGTGCGTATGAAGCTTAAATGAAATTTATGTTGATACGTGATATGTAATTCATATGATGAGCTATTAGTATATGACAATTATGATGATATGTGTCATGTTGATATTAAATGACATTTATGTTCATATGACATTTATGAAGTTTTAATGAGATTCATGTTGAAATATATGTTATTATATGATGAGCTATTGGTAAGATTGGGGTTGAGTAAGTTGTGTTTATAAATTTTTAATGACATTTATGTTAATATTTGTTAAGTTATTTGTATGTCAAGTGTATGAATAATGTTTTGTATTATTTGCATATGAACTTACTAAGCTCTATAGCTTACCCCTTCCTTTCCTATGTCTTTTAGGGTTATTAAGCTAGCTCGGGTTGGAGTTCGCTGGAGATCCTATCACACTATCAAGCCATCATTTTGGGTATTGATGAATTCAAGTATTTTAAGTCTATGGCATGTATAGGGGCTTAGTCATTTTGATGTGTCATTGTGATTGTAGCCATTGTGTTGGCTTGCAATTGTCAAAGGTTTGTTTTTCTATTTGGCCATGTAAGTTGGCCCATAGTAGCTAACATGATTGTAAGCCTAAGTATATTCATATATGTGTCAATGTCTGTGGTGATATGATAATGGCATGCCTAATGAATGTAGAATTTGTATATTTGATTTAGGACTTAATAAATGTAGTGAATATGTTAAGCAAAGATATAAAGTTGATGTGTCTTAAACATGAACGTGGAATCTTGCATGAAGTGTGTAGAAAGGTTGAAGTTCTAAGTTTGATAAATAATGACATGAGAATGACATGTTATTATCTTGATTGTGGTGGTTAGTTACTCTTATATACTTGAATTTGTGCTATGTAATGTTGTGTAGATAAGTGGAAGTGAGGGTGGCAAAATGGCTTGGTAAATAGCCTTATTTTTGTCCACATGGGTAGACACACGGGCGTGTGTCTAAGCCATGTGTGACACACGATCTGTCCCACGAAAATGTGTTCCAGCCGTGTGTCCCTTGCACCTTAATTGTTGCAAAACAGAATGTCCAAAATTGAGCACACGGGTAGAGACACGAGGCGTGTGTCTCAGCCATGTGTGCTACACGGCCTAGCACACGGGCATATGGCACGGCTGTGTGGCACAAGTCAGAGAGCACCCTAATTTCAACAAATTTTGAAGCACGGTCGTGCCTTAGGGTCACACGGGCGTGTCCCTTGGACCACACGAGCGTGTGAGCTCTACTTCTAGCAAAAATTTTCTAAGTTTTATAAAAATTTTCTAGCTCGTATAAGGAACTTTATGATTGAATATGGATGGTTTCAATTTGTACGCAAATTTTATGACTCGTAATTGTGTGTTTGCTTGTGTTTATGTCTGGTGATCCTCGTATCCTATTCTGACGTTGAATACGAGTAAGGGGTGTTACATTTAGTGGTATCAGAGATATGGTTTATTCGATTCTTAGACTACCTAGCATATGTGAGAGTCTAGCTATACATTCCATATTACTACCTGTGATAGTGTGATATCTCCGGGCTCTAACGAAATTGTTTTGTTGAGGTAAAGATGCTTTCCAACCGAGCTATTTCCAAAAATACAGAAAGTGATACTAAGATATTTGAAAATGTATTTGTGATGAATCAAAACTTGGAAAGGTATGAATAAGAGTTCATGATATGTATGTGATGATGTACAAAATGGAATAACCATAAGTTGAGAAATATGGATAAAATGTCGTTGTTCTGGTTGAACGTTGTATTTCGATGGATTATAGTGATTTCATGAAACGGATAAAAATGTTTTAAATGTTGCATAAAGGATTTGGCCCTGAAGGTTAATCCTGAATTAAGCCCTCTCAAGCATATGTTATGAAATGGAGTTAGCCCAAATGGGTAATCCAGAGTAAGCCTTTAGAGCATACATTATTTGAAAGGATTTAGCCTGAATTGGCAATCTTGTTATGTCATATGTGGCTCGAGAGTGTGCTCCATGAATATGTGTCAAAAGAAAAATTTTGAATATGAATTAACAGATTGTTGACATGCATACCTTGAGTATACTACTCAAGTATGCATCGAAATTACAATAGTTCAATAGGAATTATTCTTGAAATATAGAAAAGTGACACAAAATGAAAGTTTATATTGTGATAAGCATCCATGTTGTTTGGCATTCATATGATTGTTATGTGTCTAACTTGTTTGATTAAGTGAATGTGATATGTAAACTTACTCAAAATTTATGGAATGTATGTATAAGTGCACTTGTTTGAATAAGATAATCGGAAAGTTCGTGTGACATAAATATGTATGTTAATTAGCTTGAAGTGAATTATATGATTGTGTAGATATTATATTGATGATGAATGCTAAGTGATATGTGTGTATTTATGAGAGTCGAGTAAGAGGCTTTACGACCTCACCCCCTTACCAATGTGGTATTTTGTAACGAATTTCTCGAGATTTAAGTTGAATGAGCTCAAAAGTAAGAGACTAATGAGTTCAGTAGCGGAATGACTAATAATGTGGTCAGAGTTAAGAATATTTTGACAAGTGAAAACGGTTCTAGAAAAGATGCCAGGTTATTCTAAAGTTCATTCAAATTTCACGATGTCACAATTAAAGAAAAAGTTAATCTCGACTAATCGACTCATTCAGGTATTATGTCTAAAGCATGTATTTACTGGAATTTCTTCCGGATTGATTTTCGTTAGTGAATGGAATAATATGGGATTAGTGATAACAGAATTAGTCAGAGTAATGATATTTGAATCATAAAGATATCTGAGTGCAACATTTGTGATTGAATAGATTATGATGATTTCTCATGGGTATTTTATGTATTCATTTATCCTTAGAGATATATGTGATTGTTCATTTTCTGATGAAATTCTTATCGTATGAGAATGCTAGTTGCTTATAATGATAGATGAAAGCGCTGTTAATCTGGTTGGTTGATGAGTAGCATTTCTTATCTCTTTCTTTGGGATTCTATCCTATTATGTTTGGAATAAAAGTTGTTGGTGAAAACTTATGTGAGGCTATTCTTCTGTTTCTACTAGATGCTATTTTGTTTTGTATATATATTTCGAAAATATATCATCTATGTTACAATTGATTACAAAGAGTATAAGCATTGTTTTTCCTCTGGTTTTCTCTGAGGAATCATCAAGATCTTTATTATTTTCTTATGAGTTACGTTCCCGGACTTCCAGTATGATATCGTATCTTGGATTTTTTTATCTCGATTTTCTTATCATCCTTATTTTGTAAATTATCAATCATGGCTCATCTTTAAAGTGTGTTATTTGGATTGTGATAACTGTGTCTATTATGGTTTTTTTTTCGGTTCGATTATGAGAACGTGGTGATTTTGGTGTCAGAATTTCTCTAATTTTTGTGAAAGGAATTGACATCGGTAAAGGTATAGATTGTGGAAGCTCAAGCTCAAATTGTAAGATGGTTTTCTTTTCTTAGTAAGTTTGATTAAGGTCAATGAGTTCAATCAGAATATTTTGTTTCATCGAGCTAATATGATTGTAAAGATCTTTCAACTAGCATGTGAGGAAATTTTGAAAGATTGTATGTTTGAGTTGTTTTAATAGCATAAAGAAGGGAGTATTTTGATATGTTATTATTTGATAGTTGAGATTGACATAGTTGTTTTATCTGAGCGAGCTGGTCAGCTGAAAGGTAATTTAAGTTATATGCATTTAAGTTTATCCTCAGGTAAGAAAATAAAATCTTGTACATTCATGGGTGAATAGACGGACAGTTTGAAGGAAGAATTCATATTCTAGAAAGTATGATACAGAGATATACTTATTAAATTTGTTCTAATCGAATGATGTCATTATGAGTTAAAGCTGTTCCGATTGATAAAGTTATCACATTTGTGAAAGTTTGAATGCTCTGTTGTATGTTAGCAAAGTTGAAAACTGATAAAGGTGTTATTAACTAAAACACTGGTTCTAGGTTCTATTTAAATTGAGTAAAGAATTTTTTATTTTTTAACGGTGCGCTATCGAACGGATTGAAATGTGTTTTAATACAAGAATGTAAAGTGATAATTTATGCCTTTAGATAGTTAAAGTCTCGTTAAAACAATTGTTCGACAAGTGACTTAGAGTCAGTCGCTAGCATGTTTGTGTTGAGACATTGATGACATCGTTTGTTCGACGAAAAAACATCATATGCTTCTTGATTCCAAGACAATGTTGATGGCCTGAACTATTGAAAGATTGTGAATTATTAATGATTAACCTTTGGGGAATTAGATATAGTTGCAGATACTTGAAATGGAAAGCCTTTGTTCATTTTGTGAGTGTTGTTTACATGATTAATCTTATTTGATGGAAGTTTGAATCTAGCTAAATTAGAAGCTAAAGCGATGTTTTGCAAGATTGAGAACCTCAGGAATGTGATAGTGAGTGGTAAACTAAACGAGTATAGTGGGAGACAAATTTTGATTCTGATTTCTGTTATTATTACTCTGAGATAGAATTTGTGCACTGAGTAATTCAAAGCTTATGCAGGAAATTTTGTACGAAGCTCAATAGTAGCTCGCTTGTTCATTCAGGGAGTAATAAAATGTATAGTTGTTTGAAATAGATGTTTTGATGATCGGGTTTGTAACATGATAGTTTAGTTGAGTTATATGTTTTAGAAACTATTTGATCAGAAATCGTACAGAAAATAAAAGTGATTCGTGACAGTTTAGAATCCACTTCAAATTGTCAGAAAATGTGTGGGAATCTAAAACATGAAGATATGAAATTTTCGTTCAGCGATAGCACACTTTCGAAAGTATTATCTTAGAAAAAGATTCAAAATGTGTTTTATGTATCTATGTTGCGATGGTATCGATTTGGAATCTTTGAGTATGAATTCTCCAATAAGGATTAAGATTCAGCCGATATGTTGTATAACGAAGAATCGATCGGAATTTTGACACGAGAGATTAAAAGTTGGGAAATAAAAGCATAACCTTAGTGAGCGTTCCTTGGTAGTGTCATGAGATAGAGGAGTTTACGTGGAAATTGAATTTATATTTCGATAAGATTTTCGGGGACAAAAATCCCTAAAGAGGGAGAGAGTTGTAACAGCCTGATTTTAGGTCTAGTCGAAACAGTGGTTTCGGGACCACAAATCTGACGTAGTAAAATTTATTTTTATTATATTTTTATGGTCTACATTTTTATGGAATAGTTTTGTGACAATTTCGTTCGAAAATTTTGACGTTTGGGCACTCAATTTAGTTAAAAGGACTAAATTATAAAAGTGCAAAAATTAAATTCTATATGTTAAAAGTGTCCAATTGCTATGATATTTTAAATTAGAGGTCCTTAAATGGTAATTAGACCATTGTTTAAGTTGGTGGACAAAAATGGACAAGGTTTGGCATGTTTTCAAAGTTTTTCATTAAGGGCATTTTGGTAATTTGGTAATAAAATGAATTAAAAAGCCAAATTAAAAGCCAATTTTTTTTCCATCTTCTTCCCCTTGGATGAATTTTACATGGAGAAGATATGGCTAGGGTATTTCAAGCTTCCAAGCTCGATTGTAAGTCTATTATAGCCCCGTTTTTAATGCTCTTTACATTTTTGAAGTCGTTTTAACTCGATCTTTCTATTTCTACCATCAATTTGAAGAGATGTCAAGGTCTAAAATTTTACCCATTATGGATGTTTGTGTATTTTGATGTCTAATGGTAGAAAATGCATGTTTGGTTTATGATAAACGACTTTTGCTAAGTGATTTTCGGTAAACATACCTAAAAGGACTTATTTGTAAAAGTTATAAAATTTGGTGTAAAATGTGAATAAATGAAAATTTTGGGCTGTTATAATGGGTATTGAAGAAATTGAGTGCATTTCTTTTTACGAGGCTAGGGACTAAATTGTAAAAATGTCAAACTTTAAGGGTAAAATTGTAATTTTTCCATAATGTGATTTTGGGCTAATTTGAATTGTGTAATGATTGAATAATTTAAATGTGATATTAAAGATCAAGAAAAATAAGGTTTGGACCTAGAACGGGGAAAAATAAGTATTTGACGATTTAGTCATTTTCGCCATTTTTAAGTCGAGTTAAGTTTGCATGTAAATAATGAAACTTTATAATTGTATTTAAAATGTTTTGTTATTGTATGAATTGTATGATTGACCTTATGGATGAAATTGATGAAGTTTCGACAAGCGAGTAAATCTCGGTTAAACCTTAGGAATAGTTAAGATACAAATGTCATGACATTAGGGTCATTAAGATTACATGTAGGACCATATCTGGGATATGGCATCGATATGAGACTTCATGTAAGACCATATCTGGGATATGGCATCGATGTGAGACTTCGTGTAAGACCATAGCTGGGCTATTGGCATCGATACGATATTACATGTAAGACCATATCTAGGATATGGCATTGGTACTGTACTGCGTGTTCGAGATCCCCAAGTATCCTTTAGTATTCCAAGTGTTTCAATGGGAAGGTATGTCAAAGATGAGAAAATATGTGAATATGTTATGAGATGGTACAGGTATGTACAAAAAACTCAAAGAAAATGAGCTCAGTATATGATGAACAATTGGTAAGACTGTGATTGAATAAGTTGTGCGTATGAAGCTTAAATGACGTTTATGTTGATAAGTGATATGTAATTCATATGATGAGCTATTAGTATATGACAATTATGATGATATGTTTCATGTTGATATTAAATGACATTTATGTTCATATGACATTTATGAAGTTTTAATGACATTCATGTTGAAATATGTCATGTTATTATATCATGAGCTGTTGGTAAGATTAGGATTGAGTAAGTTGTGTTTATAAACTTTTAATGATATTTATGTTAATATTTGTTAAGTTATTTGTATTTCAAGTGTATGAATAATGTTTTATTATTATTTTCATATGAACTTACTAAGCTTTATAACTTACGCCCTTCCTTTCCCATGTCTTTTAGGGTTATTAAGCTAGCTCGGGTTGGAGTTCGCTAGAGATCCTATCACACTATCAAGCTATCATTTTGGGTATTGATGAATTCAAGTATTTTAAGTCTATGGCATGTATAGGGACTTAGTCGTTTTGATGTGTCATTGTGATTGTAGCCAATGTGTTGGCTTGCGATTGTCAAAGGTTTGTTTTGCTATTTGGTCATGTAAGTTGGCCCATATTGGCTATGTAACAGCCTGATTTTGGGCCTAGTCGGAACAGTAGTTTTAGGACCACAAATCCGACGTAATAAAATTTAATTTTATTATATTTTTATGGACTACGATTTCACGAAGTGATTTCATGAAAATTTCGCTCGAAAATTTTGACATTTAGGCACTCATTTAGTCAAAAGGACTAAATCGTAAAAAGTGCAAAACTTGAGTTCTAGAAGCTAGTGGTGTCTAATTGCTCTTAAACTTTAAATTAGAGGTCCTTGGTTGGTAATTAGAGCATTGGATAAATTTTTGGACAAAAATGGACATGAAATAGGTGAAATAGAATATTTTTAAGTTAGGGGCAATTTGGTCATTTAGTAATTAAAAGAATTAAAAAGCCAAAATAGCCAAAAATTTGTCTATCTTCTACCTCTCTTGGCTGAAACTTGCATGGACACCATGGATAGGGTTTTTTTCAAGCTTTACAAGCACCATAGTAAGTTCGTTCTTGCCCCGTTTTTAATGATTTTCACGTTTTTGAAATCCTTGTAACATGATCTACCTATTTCTACCATTTATTTGAGATATGATGAAGGTCTAGGGTTTGACCCATGTTATAAATTTTATGCATTTTGATGTTTAATGGTAGATTATGAATGTTTATGGTTAGAGAAACAGCTTTTACTAAGTGATTTTCGATAAAAATGCCTAAAAGGACTAAATTATAAAAGTTATAAATATGTCATAAAAGTGTGTTTTAATGGAAATTGTGGGCTATTATAGTTATGAAAATGGTTCAGCTAGGCTTAAATAATGAATAAATCGAATGAAAATCATTTTACAAGTCTAGGGGCAAAAGTGTAAATATGAAAAATTTTAGGGGTAAAATGTAAATTTTCAAAATGTGATTTTGAAATGTATTGAGTAGCATAATGATTAAATTAGTTAAATGTAATCTTTTAGATCAAGAAAAATGATGTTTGAGTCTAGATCGAGGGAAAAACAAATATTGGACAAATAGGTCCTTTTCGCTGTTGTCGCATTTGAGGTAAGTTCGTGTGTAAATAATACAACTTTATATTATGCATTTAATATTTGATATTTCATGAATTGTTTAATCATTTTTATAAGTACATTCGATGAAGATTCGATGTGGTAAGATTCCCGTTAAACCTTAGGAATAGTTAGGATACAAATGTCGTGACACTAGGGTTATTGATCCCGTATAAGACCATATCTAGGATATGGCATCGACATGTGATTTCGCGTAAGACCACGTCTAGGACATGGATTCAAAATGAGACTTCGATAAGACCATATCTGGGTATGGCATCGATATAAAAATCGTGTAAGACCATAGCTGGGCTATAGGCATCGATATGTGATCCCATGTAAGACCATATCTGGGATATGGCATTGGTATGATTCTATATTTATGTTATTCCCGAGTATCCTTTAATATTCCAAGTGGTTCAATAGGAAATTCAAAGATTATGCCAAAGATGACAAAGTAAATGATTATGTTACGAGTTGGTACAGGTATGTACATAAAGTTATAAGCATTGGCTTCACGATATTATGAATTCATGATCACTATGAAGGTGACTATAAGTTAACCATGTGAGTATTGGTTTATGTGTATGATTAGTAAATACATGGTAAAGTTGATTGATACTTATGAAAAAGGGCTTTTAGGTCAAATGGAATTGACATATGAAATGTTTTATTTCCTTGACTGTGACTCAATGAATATGAAATGAAGGAAAGATTGGTATTAATGTCTATTAAAAATATTTATGAAATCTTGTGATTAAGTGTTTATGTTTATGATGTGTAAATTCATGGTAAATTCAGTTGAGAATCATGGGTTAGTCTTTTGAGCCATATCAAATTGAGAGATAAGATGTTTATTTCACTTGATTTGTGATTCATTAGACTTGTGTGAAAAAGGAAAGATTTGCTTAATTGCCTATTAAAATGGTTATGAAAGAATGAGAAGTTAAGAGCTTAAATCATTGAAAAATGTTAAGCTCGGGGTTTGAAAATATGAATACGCCTAATTAATGTACATGTTACTGTGAAGTTTGAAATGTTACTATGAAGTTTGAAATGATTTGTTAATGATTATTATAGTATGTTATATTGGAGAGATTATGAATGTTTGGCAAATGTTAAGATGTATGAAATTATGCTTATAAATTGAAAGGGTAAGCATCGGGATTGAGTAAGTTATGTCTATAAAGATCTAAGGACGTTCATGTTGTGTTATGCTATGTTAGTTGTATGACAAATGTATTACTATTGTTTCTTATTATTTGTATACAAACTTTCTAAGCTTTGTAGCTTACTCCCCTTCCTTTCTTATATCTTATAGGGTTTTATGCTAGCTCGAGTTGGAGGTCGTCAGAGATGCTATCACACTATCAAGCTATCATCATGGGGTAAAAGTGAATATAGACCTCTTAAGTTTATGGCATGTATAGGGACTAAGTCACTTTGTGATTGCGTTATTATGATTTAGCCAAAGGTATTGGCTTGTAATGGAGAAAAGTTTGATGTAATGTGTAGCCATGTGAATTGGCTTATATTTGCTAATTGGTTATAAGCCTATATCTTTATTCATATGCATATGCCAATGTCTTGTGATGTGGTTTGTACTTATTTGATATATGTAACACCCCAAACCCGGCCTAAATGTTACAACCAAATCTGGCATGCCACATGGAAAGGTTGTTAAAGAAACTACACGATTGTTGAATATTTCGAGTTTTGTTTTCATTTGGAAAATCAGATTCAAATTTCATTTTCTTGCAAAGCATTATTAACATTACTAACACCAAAAACTTGTTTATAAAAGAGATCAGATTCAGTGGGTTTCGAAAATGTGACGTTTTGAAAATAGTGGTTATGGTTTTAAGAAAATCTCGTGTTTAATTGTTGATAGCTTGCGGACTGTTCATTAATGTTTTGGAAAATAATTATTTACATTTTTAGGAAAAACCTGTTTTGATCAATTCATAATAAGTCATAAATGCATTAAAACAATAACCAAATTAAAATCCTAGTGGCCTTATTACAGAACATAATCCCAAATTGCAATAAATTTAAAGTAATGTAAAACGGAGTTTACTAAAGAAACGATGCATGGCCACCACAGAGTCCACCTCGGCTCCAAATCCACAAAGCTAGGAATTACCTGCAAAATTAAGCAGAGGGGTGAGTTACAAGAACTCGGTGTGTATTTCCCCAAACGAAAAATATCTGGGCCCTAGCCCATTCGAATACCAACCGGGTCTTAGCCCTTACGAAGTCAAATTGAGCAAAGCCCATACAGAAACGAACTGGGCCTGTGCCCTTTTTGCATAGTATAACAGATAATGAATGCAATGTAACCCAGCCCAACCTAAATGTCCATCCGCTACTCACCACCCATTCCAGCCAAAACACACCGGTGGGGATTTTTACAATCAACCCTCATCCGCTACACACCATCAATGGCAGTCATGCTACTCATCGCCGAAATTGTGGCAGTGCCACCGAAATAATGTGACAGAGTCACCGAATACACTTCCCCTTTTCATGAATATCTTATCCCAATCCCATGCAACATGTTATGACATATTATTTTAGTGCATACATGAATATAGCCATGTAGCAGAGTACCAGAACATACATATTCATACCAAATTTCCCGAGAGGGTATAATCGAGATTTACGTACCTGAGTTATCTCCAAACTCACCCGCTAGGGGTATCACAGTGGTTTACCAATTAAGGCAATTCGAATTTTGGCCAATACATAGATTAATAGTAAAAAACAAATGAAGGTGTGATTACACACCTGATTACGCGAAGCACTATACACTCCTGATCATAGTCCCCCTCTTTAGCGGGAACAACCACGATTTGCGTAACCCAAACAGATGTCGGCTCTCTACCATAGCCCGGTGGAAAATCTCAAACCGTAGACACCATACGTCATTTGAACTTAGGAGTAGAGACTACGAGTCCACTCCCCTCAGGCTCCCCTAGCGCAACCCCTTTAGACTGGCTAGCACTCGCATCCATGAAGAGAGTCTTGATCAGTACAGTACTGAGAGAAACAATGGTTTTCTAACAAGAAGGTTTGGTTATGGAAGAGTAACACGAAAAGGAAATAATCATAGAGAAACTAGAGAGAAGACCCTTACCTTGATAAATGAGAAACCGTACAACAACTGATTCGTCCTCGAATCAGAAATGAGTCGCAAAAGAAGCAGAGGTTCGGCCTAACAGTCAAAGGTTACCCTTGAGTATTTCAGCTTAAGAGAGAAAAGCAGAGGAAGTAGAGATGATGAAGGGAAAAGAAAGTGTTACCTACTATTCAGAAGAACCAAGACTAACTTACCATCCACTTCCCAAATCCAAAGGATTACCGAGCATAGGAGAGAGTTTCCCGATCCCTACAACAATTAGCCTTGATCAATGAAGAATCGATCCAAGATAGGTTCGGCAAGATTGAAGAAACCAAAAGATGCTTAACAAGTCCCACTTACCGAAAGTGAAATCGAAATGACTAACCTGATAATGAGGAGTATTCTGCCTAGAAGGAATAGATCATTGTTTGAGAGAGTTTTATGTTCGGCTCACAGAGAACCTAGAGAAGAAGAAATGAGAAGTAGCAAAGAGGGCATCAAATTAAGAGAACAGGGAAAGTAGATGAGTTCGGCTATTGGTGTTTGTCAACAAGCAAGAAAAGAAAAGTAGATGTCTAAAGAGAGATGAGGAAATGAAGAAAAAGCCACTCCAAAGACTTAGATTTTGGCAAAAGAAAATGAAACTAAAATTGAACCCCATTGACAAAAAGAAAAGAAAGTTCTCAAATGCACAAATGCTCAAAAATATGCTCCAAAATTTTGGCACACACACCATACCCCCAAAACCGAAACACTCCCCCAAAAGACCCTTTCATGACCGAATTTACTCCCCCCAGCACTCCCCATTTTCGACCAACTACCACCTCATTCCCACTCCCATGATTTGCTCCTTGATTCACTCCCCACTTACTCTCCATCCATCATTTGAAATGGTTGACCACTTCAAACTCCCCAAACTCCTCTCCTCCATCCATTCAAACCTGTTTGACCCATTCAACTCCTCTTTGGTAGAGTCCCAGGCGAATGCCACCTCTTCTCCACCTTGAGCACAAAAATAAAGCTCCATGATGCCGCAAATGGGATTCAAACTCCTCCCCCTTTGCCCTACTAGTGATGCCATATCCACTCCACCATATGCTCATCTTGTGCTAGCAATTTACCAACATTTTCTCTTAAACTTTGCCGCCAACAGCCTTCCCCCTTTAAATGCCCAAAAAGTAAAATTTTACCAAGGCCCCAACACGACCCTAGGCCTCCTTAGGACCCCTAAACTCACCTAAATAACAATATAACAAGCACAACACATGCAACAACACAAAAATGTTAGACCCCTAATTTTTGGATGTTATAGTTCTACCCCCTTAAAGAAATTTTGGCCTCGAAATTTACCTGGTCAAAATAGGTGAGGGTATTACTGTCGCATCTCATCCTCCGGCTCCCACATGGCTTCCTCTGAACCATGATTACGCCATAATACTTTAACCAACAGAACGGAATTTCTTCTTAACACATTCACATCTCGATCTAAAATCTTCACTGGTTCTTCTTCAAAAGACAAATCAGGTTTAACCTCAATTTCTTCCACTAGCACTATGTGAGATGGATCTGAACTATAGCACCTTAGCATCGAAACATGGAATACATTATGTATCTGACTCAACTTCGGGGGTAACTCAAGCTGATAAGCCACTGGTCCCACACGTTTTAACACTCGATAAGGCCCGATGAATTTGGGGCTCAACTTGCCCTTTCGTCCAAATCTTAAAACCTTTTCAAGGTGAAACTTTCAAGAAGACATAATCCCCACTGAAAAGTCTATCTCCTTTCGCTTCAGGTCCGCATATGATTTCTGTCTATCGGAAGCCTCTTTTAATCGGTTTCGAATCAGCTTAACCTTTTCCTCCGTTTTTGAGATCAATTCAGGACCCAACAACTGTCGCTCACCTAACTCAATCCAACAGGTAGGGGTACGACACCTACGACCATACAATGCCTCATAGGGTGCCATCTGAATGCTGGACTGATAGCTGTTATTTTACGCGAATTCAGCCAGTGGTAGGTAATCTTCCCAACAACCTCTGGAGTCAATCATACAGCCCCTTAACTTGTCCTCCAGGATCTGAATTACCCTTTTCGATTGACCATCAGTCTGTGGATGAAACGCTGTGCTGAAATCTAGCCTTGTACCCAAAGCTTCATGCAATGCCTTCCAAAACCACGATGTAAACCTAGGGTCCCTGTCTGATATGATAGACACTGGCACCCAATGCAGTCTCACAATTTCTGCCACATACAGTTTAGCCAACTTCTGTAACGAATAGTCGATACGAACCGGTATGAAGTGCGCGGACTTAGTCAATCGGTCAACGATTACCCACACTAAATCTTTCTTAGTAGGCGCTAAGGGTGGCCCACTAACAAAATCCATCGTTATCCTCTCCCACTTCCAAAGTGGAATCTTCACTGGTTGCAGCAACCCTAAAGGCAACTGATGTTCTGCCTTCACTTGCTGGCATGTCAAACACTTACCCATAAAGTCAGTAACTTTCCATTTCAATCCAGGCCACCAATATAGTTCACGTAGATCTCGATATATCTTACTTCCACCGGGATGCATAGCGTATGGGCTACTATGTGCTTCTCGCAGAATCATCTGCCTCAATTCAGAGTCCTTCGACATACAAATTCTTCCACGAAAACACAATACCCCTTCACTGTTCAGACTAAAATCCCCTGTCTTCCCACTTCCCACTTGCTGAAATTGAGAACCCATCGATTCATCCAACAATTGCTTCTCTTTAATCTGACTTATCCATAACGGTTTCACTTGAAGTTTCGCTAACAAGCTGCCATCTTCGTAAAGACTGAGATAAGCAAACATTGCTCTCAAATCTGATATCACCTTACGACTCAACACATCCGCTACCACGTTGGCCTTACCCAAGTGATACTCAATCGAGCAGTCATAGTCTTTCAACAACTCAATCCACCTCCGTTGCCTTAAATTCAACTCCTTCTGGGTAAGGAGATATTTCAGGCTCTTATGATCCGTATAGATAACTGACTTTTCTCCATATAGATAGTGCCTCCATATCTTTAGGGGAACACCACCGTAACTAACTCCAAGTCATGAGTGGGATAGTTCATCTCATGTGGCCTTAGCTGACGAGATGCATATGCTACCACCTTCCTTTCTTGCATTAACACACAACCCAACCCGGTGTGCGATGCATCACAATAGACAACAAATTCCTTCCCAGCCTCAGGTTGAATCAGTACTGGTGCCTCCATCAGAATCTTCTTTAACTTCTCAAAACTTTCCTATTGCTTATCAATCCACACAAATGGTACTCCTTTCGGTAATAACTTGGTTAAAGGTGCAGCAATCAACGAAAACCCCTCAACGAATCTTCTATAGTACCCCGCCAAACCTAGAAAACTTTAAATTTTAGACATAGACTTCGGTGGTTTCCAATCCAATACAGCTTTGATCTTTCGAGGATCAACCCTAATCCCCTCGGCAGAGACAACATGCCCTAAAAAGGTCACTTCCTTCAGCCAAAATTCACACTTGTTGAATTTGGCATACAGTTGCTTTTCTCTTAATATTTGCAACACAACCCAAAAATGAGAATCATGCTCCTCTTTCGTTCTCGAATACACTAAAATGGCGTCTATGAACACTACCAAGAACCGATCTAGATAGGGCTGGAAAATCCAGTTCATCATGTCCATAAAAGTGGCTGGTGCATTAGTCAATTCGAACGGCATCACTAGAAACTCATAATGCCCATAACGAGTTCGAAAGCAGTCTTGTGAATATCTGCCTCCTTGACCCTTAACTGGTGGAATCCCGATCTCAAATCTATCTTCGAAAAAAGAAGCTCCTCACAACTGATTGAACAAATCGTCAATTCTTGGTAGCAGGTATTTGTTCTTAATTGTTAACTTGTTCAACTGGCGATAATCAATGCACATACGCATCGACCCGTCTTTTTTCTTCACGAACAATACCGGCGCTTCCCATGGAGATACACTTGGTCAGATAAATCCACGGTCCAACAGTTCTTGAATCTGAGCTTTAAGTTCTACCAGTTCTTTCAACGCCATCCTGTAAGGGGCAATGGACACCGGAGCCGTTCCTGGCAATAGCTCAATGCCAAATTACACCTCACGATCCGGAGGTAACCTTGGAAGCTCCTCAGGAAAAATGTCTGAGAACTCTTTCACCATTCTAACATCTCCTACAGACAGTTCTTTGGCCTCCAAAGCTCTGATGAAAGCTAAGAACTCCTCACACCCTTTTCATACCATCCTTTCAGTCTTTAGTGTCGACACCACATTGGACAGGTAATCCATTCTTTCTCCTATCACAATCACCTCTTCATCCTCAGTAGTCTTCAATATCATTCACTTAGTGGCACAATCCAAATTTGTACGGTGCTTAACTAGCCAATCCATGCCTAAGATCAGATCAAACTCGCCGAACGGTAGTTCTATCAAGTCTACCGAAAAAACAATCCCTTGCACTTCTAAAGGCACATTCCTAAATAGTTTGTTCACTACCACAAATTGTCCTAGAGGGCTAACCACTAACATTTCTCTAGCATCAACCTCAGATTTAATGCTCAAAGTCTCAGATACAGTACAAGAAATATATGAATGTGTAGACCCAATATCTATCAAAGCTGTAAAGGGTGCATCAAATATAAGAAACGTACCGATTATGACGTCCGGTGCATCGCCATCCTCTCACCGTCGAACTGCATAGACTAACCCCAGCTGTCTTGTGTCTGTGTTACCAGCGCCTCTGCCCGGTGTTCCACGACCTTGACCAAAACCGTTTCCTCCTCTGGTTGGACCACGACGTCTCGGCAGCTGCTACTGACCACCTTTTCTTGACTGAGCAAAACCCTAACCTATCATCCGTATCCTTTCTAACTCTTATGGATATTCTTTAATCGGATGATCCCTAGATCCACATTTAAAACATCCTCCAGTTCTTCACCAACACTCCCTTAGATGTGTTCTCCCACTGCATAAAAGGTCGAATCGACCGCCAGAATTGGCATCACAAATGAATCGACCCTCAAACCTAGGCCTCTTTTGAAAACCCTCAGATGATCCTGACGACCCAAAACTTCTCTTATTCTTAACCCTATCCTTATCCCTATTCTGCCTCTCAGACCGCTTCACTTCTTTGGCTATTTTTTCTTTCTCGACCAGAATGAAAAATCTCTTTCTCGCTGTAGGGCTATCAGTACTCACAGCCCATCCGCAGACATCCTCGAATCGAACACATCGTTCATAATAAGTTGTGATGATACCCCGAGCATAACGGCTTAGGCTCAGGAACTCCGCCTCATATTCAGCCATGGACTTATTCCCCTAGACCAAGTTCAAAAATACCTTCCTCTGGGCGTCCACATAACTCACCCCAACATACTTTCCCTGGAACACTGCCTTAAAGAATAGGTGACACGGTCTACCGGTGTACCTTCACTTACTATGAGCCACCACTGATACACCTTATCTCGCAGGAGGGACACTGCTCCTTTAAATTTTTAGTCCACCGTGCAGTCCAGATCATCCATGATTCGCTCAACGGCCTCCAACTAGTATTTAGCTACGTTTGGGGCCACACCAGAAATGCCCCTAAATATCTCAACCCTATTTGCCCGAAGTCGCTCAGGGATAGATTTCTAGCCTACCGATCCAGTACTTACCCCAGCAACCCGCTCCAGAACTCGCAACATAACTTAGGACAAAGCATTGTCCCCTCCAGCTCGATCATGGGACCCCGTCTCAGTCACCGGTGATACAGGTGCTTCCATTTCAGGCATGTGTCTCGATGCCTCAGATCCGACCCCAACACCTCGGCCCCTACCTCAACCACGTATACCACGTCCATGTCCTCTTGTACTCATATTCACTAGATCGAATTAATCTGATTACAAATTTTATGAATTAGTATATCATTTCAATGTTTTTAATAATATTTTATGCATAGTGAGTATAGTAGTTGTTTTCGTAGATCGAATTTCCTAATGTCTCAGTCTCTATAGTCTTAACTCTTATAACTAGCAGTCATAAAACACTAATTCTAAAAATTTCTTTCTAAAATCATTTCATAATATCAAACAAAGTCAAAAGACTTATGGATTTGGTGAGAAGACTCGAGTGTCATACTTCCAGAAAGACATACATTTCTTAAACCAGATTTCACACCAATTTTTGGAAAATGTTTTTGAAACCCATTCCACAGCTGAATTTTGCAACCTGACTCTGATACCATAAAATGTAACATCTTAAACTCGGCCCAGACGTTACGACCAGATCTGGCATGCCACATGGAAAGGTTGTTAAAGAAACTACACGATTGATGAATATTTCGAGTTTTGTTTTCATTTGGAAAATCATATTCGAATTTCGTTTTCTTGCAAAGCGTTATTAACATTACTACCACCAAAAACTTGTTTATAATATAGATCAGATTTAGTGGGTTTCGAAAATGTGACGTTTTGAAAACAATGGTTGTGTTTTAAGAAAATCTCATGTTTAATTGTTGATAGCTTGTGAACCATTCATTAATATTTTGGAAAACAGTTATTTAAGTTTTTAGGAAAACCCAATTTTAATCAATTCATAATAAGTCATAAATGCGTTAAAACAATAACCAAATTAAAATCCTAGTGGTCTTATTGCAGAACATAATCCCAAATTGCAATAAATTTAAAGTAATGTAAAACGGAGTTTACTAAAGAAACGATGCATGGCCACCACAGAGTCCACCCCGGCTCCAAATCCACGAAGCTAGGAATTACTTGCAAAATTAAGCAGAATGGTGAGTTATGAGAACTCAATGTGTATTTCCCCAAACGAACAATATCTGGGCCCAAGCCCATTCGAATACCAACCGGGTCTTAGCCCTTACGAAGTCAAATTGGGTGAAGCCCATACAGAAACGAACTGAGCCTGTGCCCTTTTTTATAGTATAACAGATAATGAATGCAATGTAACCCAGCCCAACCTAAATGTCCATCCGCTACTCACCATCCATTCCAGCCAAAACACACCGGTGGGGATTTCTACAATAAACCCTCATCCGCTACACACCATTGATGGCAGTCACGCTGCTCATCACCGAAATTGTGGTAGTGCCACCGAAATAATGTGACAGAGTCACCAAATACACTTCCCCTTTTCATGAATATCATATCCCAATCCCATGCAACATGCTATGACATATTATTTTAGTGCATGCATGAATATAGCCATGTAGCGGAGTACCAGAACATACATATTCATACCAAAGTTCCCGAGAGAATATAATCGAGATTTACGTACCTGAGTTATCTCCAAACTCACCCGCTAGGGGTATCACAGTGGTTTACTAGTTAAGGTAATTTGGAATTTGGCCAATACACAGATTAATAGTAAAAAACAAATGAAGGTGTGATTACGCACCTGATTACGCAAAGCACTATACACTCCTGATCGTAGTCCCCCTCTTTAGCAGGAACAACCACGATTTGCCTAACCCAAATAGATGTCGGCTCTCTACCATAGCCCGGCGAAAAATCTCAAACCGCAGACACCATATGTCATTTGAACTTAGGAGCAGAGACTACGAGTCCACTCCCCTCAGGCTCCCCTAACGCAACCCCCTTAGACTGGCTAGCACTCGCATCCATGAAGAGAGTCTTGATTAATACAGTACTGAGAGAAATAATGGTTGTCTAACAAGAAGGTTTGGTTAAGGTAGAGTAACACAAAAAGGAAATAATCACAGAGAAACCGGAGAGAAGACCCTTACTTTGATAAATGAAAAATCGCACAACAACCGATTCATCTTCGAATTAGAAATGAGTCGCCAGAGAAGTAAAGGTTCAACCTAACAGTCAAAGGTTACCCTTGAGTATTTGGGCTTAAGAGAGAAAAGCAGAGGAAGTGGAGATAATGAAGGGAAAAGAAAGTGTTACCTATTTTTCGGAAGAACCAAGACTAACTTACCGCCCACTCCTCGAAATCCAAAGGATTATCGAGCACAGGAGAGAGTTGCCTGATCTCTACAACAATCAGCCTTGATCAAAGAATAATCAATCCAAGACAGGTTCGGCAAGATTGAAGAAACCAAAAGATGCTTAACGAGTCCCCCTTATTGAAAGTGAAATCGAAATGACTAACCTAACAATGAGGAGTGTTCGGCCTAGAAGGAATAGATCACTGTTTGAGAGAGTTTTATGTTTGGCTATGAGCGAAGAAGAAATGAGAAAGCAAAGAAGGCCTCAAATTCGAGAAAGGAAAGTAGATGAGACTATTGGTGTTTGTCAACAAGTAAGAAAAGAAAAGAAGACATCTAAAGGAAATGAAGAAAAGCCACTCTAAAGACTTAGATTTCGGCAACAAAAAAAAATAAAACTAAAATTGAACCCTATTGACAAAAAGAAAAGAAAGTTCTCAAATGCACAAATGCTCAGAAATATGCTCCAAAATTTTGGCACACACACCATACCCCCAAAATGGAAACACTCCCCCAAAAGACCCTTTCATGGCCAAATTTACTCCCCCCAACACTCCCCATTTTTAGTCAACTACCACCTCACTCCCACTCTCATGATTTGCTCCTTGATTCACTCCCCACTCACTCTTCATCGATCATTTGAAATGGTTGACCACTTCAAACTCCCCAAACTCCTCTCCTCCATCCATTTAAACTCGTTTGACCCATTCCACTCCTCCTTGGTAGAGTCCTAGTCGAATTCCACCTCTTCTCCACCTTGAGCACAAAATTAAAGCTCCATGATGTTACAGATAGGATTCAAACTCCTCCCCCTTTGCTCTACTAGTGACGCCACATCCACTCCACCATATGCTCATCTTGTGCTAGCAATTTACCAACATTTTCTCTTAAACCCTGCCGCCAATAGCCTTCCCCTCTTAAGTTCCCAAAAAGTAAAATTTTACCAAGGCCCCAACACGACCCTAGGCCTCCCTATGACCCCTAAACTCACCTAAATAACAACATAACAAGCACAACATATGCAACAACACAAAAATGCCAGACCCCTAATTTTTGGATGTTACAATATTTGTGATAGATTATAGTTTATGGCCTAAAGACCTAATGGTTGAATGTGGCCAAATAGTCTTATTATTGAATGTGACTTGGTATGTTTGGATTTGGTAAAGTATGAGGTTAAGAGTATGTATATGATGATGTTGATATGATATGCTATTTTTTGTGTTTGGTTGGTTTTAAATGCATTGATATGCTTAAGATTGTGCCAAGTGATGTTGTGTGAGTATGTGCAAGTGAGGGTGGTAAAATGGCTCAAAAAATAGCCTTGTATTTGTCCACGGGTAGACACACGAGCGTGTGTCTAGGCTGTGCGCGATACACTGGTCTACCCCTATGGGCGTGTGATCCGCCGTGTATCCCCTGCACCTTAATATAGCAAAACAGAATGTCTAGAATTGGCCACACGGGCTGAGACACGCCCGTGTGTCTCGGTCATATGAATGACATGGCCTTGGGACATAGGTGTGTGCCTTGGCCGTGTGAAGTTTGCACCTGATTTATGAAAAATCATGAAAATAAAATTGACCACACTGCCTAGCACACCGGCGTGTGACTTGGCCGTGTGGCTACCATTTGTTGCTAACGTCATAAATAGAATCCAAACTAAAATTGACACGGATTAAGCCCAAGGGCATGTCAATTAACCCACACGGACATGTGCCCTTTTTGAGTTTCTTAAAATCTTCTTAAGGTCTCGGTTTAGTCTTGGACCGCCCACAATGTATGTTTTGGACCTCGTGGGCCCATATAAGGGACGATGTGCATGTGAATGAAAAGTTTTAATTTGGATGGAAATTTAAGTCTCGGTTTTGTTTGATTGCTTGAGTTTATGTCCAGTAACGCCTCGTACCCTGTTCGACATCGAATACGGTAAGGGGTGTTACAGGCTAACATGATTGTAAGCCTAAGTATATTCATATATGTGTCAATATCTATGGTGATATGATTATTGTATGCCTAATGAATATGGAATTTCTATGTTTGATTTAGGGCTTAATAAATGTAGTGAATATGTTAAGCAAAGATATAAAGTTGATATGTTTTAACCATGAACGTGGAATCTTGTATGAAGTGTGTAGAAAGGTTGAAGTTCTAAGTTTGATAAATAATGGCATGAGAATGACATGTTATTGTCTTGATTATGGTGGTTTAGTTACTCTTATATACTTGAATTTGTGTCATGTAATGTTGTGTAGATGAGTGCAAGTGAGCGTGGCAAAATGGCTTGGTAAATAGCCTTAGTTTTGTCCACACGGGTAAACACATGGGCATGTGTCTAGGCCATGTGTGACACACGGTGTGTCCCATGAGCATGTGTTCCGGCCATGTGTCATTTGCACCTTAATTGTTGCAAAACAGAATGTCCAGAATTGAGCACACAGGCAAATACACGAGCTTATGTCTCAGCCATGTGTGGTACACGGCCTAGCACACGGGCGTGTGGCATGGCTGTGTGACACAAGTCAGAGAGTACCCTAATTTAAACATGGTCTAAAGCACGGGCATGTCCTAGGGTCACACGGGCGTATCCCTTGGACCACACAGGCGCGTGAGCTTTGCTTCTAGGAAAAAATTTTAATTTTTATAAAATTTCCTTGAGTTCTTGGTTTAGTTTCAACCACCTCTAAAGCATGTTTTGGGAATCGTAGGCTTGTATAAGGGACTTTATGATTGAATATGGATGGTTTTAATTTGTACACAAATTTTATGACTCGAAATTGTGTGTTTGCTTGTGTTTATGTTCGGTGATTCCTCGTACCCTATTCCGGCGTTGAATACAGGTAAGGGGTGTTACATATACACTATAAATTCTTTCTTGGATTCAGGTAGAATCAAAATTGGAGCTTCAATTAACATACTTTTTAGTTGCTTAAAACTTTTCTAACATTTATCGATCTAGACAAAAGTAACACCTTTTTGCAATAATTTTGTCATCGTCGAGGCTATAATATAATTTTTTTAACAAAGTGCCGATAATATCTTGCTAAACCCATAAAGCTATGAACCTCAAAAACATTCTTTGGAACTTTCCAATAAAAGATTGCAAATATTTTATTTCAATCAACATGGATACCATCAGTTGAAATAGCATGACCCAGAAAATCGACTTCTCACAACCAAAATTTACATTTGCTAAATTTTGCAAAAAGTTGCTTGTCACGTAAAGTTTACAACACAATTCTCAGATGTTCAGCATGACAGGGGCATTAGTCAAACCAAATGGCATTACTAGAAATTCGTAATGACCATATCGGGTTTTGAAAGTAATTTTCGATACATCTGACTCTTTAACTCATAACTGGTAATATCAAAGCCTCAAATCAATCTTTGAAAACATTGTAGCTCCTTTTAATTAGTCGAACAAATTATCAATACGAGGTAATAGGTATTTATTCTTAATAGTGACTCGATTCAGCTGTCAATAATCTAAACATAGTCTCATTGACCCATCTTTCTTCTTCACAAATGGAACTGGAGCACCCCAAGGTGACACACTCAGTCGAATAAATCCATGATCTAACAACTCTTTCAATTCTATAGAAGCCATCCTATATGGTGGTATCGAAATTGGAGTTGTTCCAAGCGCAAGTTCGATCACAAATTCAACTTCCCGAGTTGATGGCAACCCAGGCAGTTCTTCAAGAAAAACATCATCATATTCTTTGACTATCAATACTTGATCGATTTTTTATTCTACCACTTTAGAATAAAAAACGTAAGCTAAATAAGCTTTATGTCTTTTTCTAATCAGTTTTTGAACTAATAATGCTGAAATCACATTTTTAGTACAACCAGTCCCATCTACCTTAGCACAAACAAAGTCACCATTTGGACGCATCAAACTAACTTGCTTCCTTCGACAACTCATTATTGCATTATGCTCAAACAACCAATCCATTCCCAAAATGAGATCAAAATCATCAAAAGGTAACAACATCAAACTAGCAGAAAAATCGTAACCCCAAACTTTCAGTGGACACAATTTACAGATCTAATTAACTAAAACATATTGACCCAGTAGATTTGTTACCTTAACAATGTAATCAGTGGACACAACAGGAAAATTGTTTTTATCTACTAATATAATGCATACATAAGAGTGAGTTGATCCAGGATCAATTAATGCATATACATTAATATCAAAAAGAGAAAATGTACCAGCAATAACATTTGGGTCAGTAGTTTCCTCACGAGCTCTAGTTGCGTATGGTCTGGTTGGTGCTTTCGCTTCAGATTGTTCATTCATATCACAAATCTTTCCACAACCAGAAGTAGTATTTTTACCATTTCCATGTCGTCTACCTCTCTGTGAAGTTGCTTCAGGCTTGCTTGTCTGATTGCCCAAATTATTTTTCCATTTTGGACAATCACGGAGGATATGATCAATAGATACACAATGGAAACAAACTCTCAATCTTGATCGACATTCACCGAATGTCTCTTGCCATAATCATCACAAATAGGGATAGTTATCTCAACATTCCTCACACTTCCAACACTAATCGTTAGATAATTAACAGACTTCAAATTGCTTTACTTCGGTTTATCTCTTCTAGTGAACACTAAAGGGGTAGTCGATTCGATGGAAAAGTTTGAGTAGACTTAAACGACCCTCTTTTGTTAAAATCTAAAATTTCAAATCTAATTGTTGTTTACTCTTATAGATTTCTTCAATTTTCTGAGTGTTCTGAACGTTCTACAAATTCCCATAACTTTAATGCTGCCACGGACATACGAATGTCATCATTCAACTCATCTTTAAATCCAATACATATTTTTTTCCTCATTTGACACTATACTATGGGCATCCTTGTTTAACTACACAAATTTCCATTCATCCTCAACTACAGATTGATTTCCTTGTTTTAGTTCAAGGAATTCTTTCTTTTTCTTGTTAAGAAACAACTGGTTAACATACTCTTTCTTGAATTCAATTTGGAAAAAATCCCAATTAATACGATCACTTGATGTCATTGTGCTCAAAGTGTCCCACCATGAGTATGCTTCATCTTTCAGCAAAGATACATCACATCTCAAACAATCTTAAGGAGTACACATTAATTCTGCAAAAACTCTCTTCGTATTTACTAACCAGTACTCAGCTTTTGGTGGGTCATCATCAACTTTGCCTCTAAATTCTTTAGGTCCACATTTACGAACTTTGTCCATAGACAATCAGGTAACTATCACAAGTACATAATTTTGAGGGTACAAGGGTGATGGATGAGGCACAGTAGGGGGTAAAAGTTGCAGAGTTATAGGATTTCTTTGCTTAAATTCATTGAACCACTGGTTTATAATCCCAAAAACACATTTCTCATTTCATCACCAAATTATTGTGGAATTGATGCACTATTACTTGTTTCATGATTCGGAGCTTGAACTTTACTTTCAGCTTCATTAACTATGGCCCGATTCGACTCAGCTAACATATTGAATCTATAAGAAAATACAATATTAGAGTGAATCAAAAGCATCACACTATCACTGGGTATATGAGGCATGTATATACTAAACTCTATACATGCTACGTTAATCCTAGAATTAATTAAACTGTAGCTTTGATACCACTAAATGTAACACCCATATCCCATCTCCGTTGCCGAATTAAGAATCGGAGTGTTACAGAATCAAACAGAATAATTTATTTTGAATCAAAATAAATATTCATTTAAAATACAAACATAACTACTCATAGAATAATTATTCATATGGGCCTTATTGCATATTTACGGGGCCCTAAAAATTAGATTAAAAGTATTCAGGGATCAAATTGTATCAAAACAAAAGTTTTTGAGAAAACTTGAAAATTTGAAAAACAAGGTCACATGGCCATATGGCCAGGCTATGTGATGCAAATTAGACCATGTGAACATTCACAGTAGGAACACACGATCATGTTTCAGGCCATGTCATAGACCGTGTAACTCACTGACTTGAGACACACAGTCGTGTCTCAGCCCGTGTGAAACCTGCACTAAAACTAACAAATCACACACGCCTGTGTGGGGTGACTGTGTGTGGCACACGGTCGTATGATAGCCCGTGTCCCAGGCCATGTGCTACCAAATTGACTCCTTAAACAAGCTAAAATCAAGCCAAAACTTGTCCAACAAGGTACACATAAAACACTACCATTCCATGACCAAAACAAACATAATCCTACACTCTAAACATATCAAAATTAGTAACCTAGACTTCTAACTAATGTACCATTCATGGGTACCTCAATTATAACCCAATCATACACCAAACATTTATCCATTAACACACCTCAATCAACATTCATAACCAACCATACTATGTTCTTCTATTCATACTAATAAAGTTTACCATTCAACATCACATAACATAATCACAATACTAAATAACTTTTCATATCTTCCAAACTTCTATTGTTAACTTTCTTACAACAAAACCTATATTAATGCCGCAACCCAAAAAGAGATATAAAAGCTACCAAGAGTAAATGGATAGTGTAAGCTTTGACGTTGATTCTTTGAGCCGTTTGCAACCGTTAACTACAAAATAACATGAGAAAATCATTAAGCTTAAATAGCTTAGTAAGATCATAGTGTAAATTCTACTTAAGGAATCACCTAAATGTTATAACATGTTAACTAAAATTCTCAATTACTTTCTCTATAAGTTTTCAAGAACTTATCATAACTTGAATATGTCCACTCCATGTAATTCTCCATATCATTTATTCAAGTTCAGCATTATCTGGTTCAAATACTCAAACTTCATTCATTTTCAAGGGCATCATAGATGCAAAAACAGGGGTACCAAAGTGTAATCAGGAGCACAAGTGTGCAATCAGGGCACTGAAGTGCAATCATGGGTACAAATGTCCTATCAGGGGCACGAATGAGCTATCAAGGGCACCAGAGTGCATTCAAGGGCAATATTGTGCTATCAGGGACACCAGAGTGCATTGAGGGGTAAGAATGTGCAAATAAGGACACTAAAGTGTTTACATGGGCACTGAGGTGCAATGAAAGCACTTCAGATTTCCATATTCATATTAGAACTCATTATAGTCCCATACAATTCATTTCATATCCAAGAAACACTACTAATAACTACTTTTCAATATCATGTATATATATAATACTTGCATTCCTAACAATTATACTCACAAGTACATTCAAAAGATCAATTAACAAGATAATAACCATATAAATTACAATTTAAACACATTAAATAGCAAATAACTATGAACTTACCTCTAAAACATTCCTGGTTTAAACACACGGACTACTCCTCAATTTTTCCTTTTCCTCGGTTATTGTCTTTTTTATTCAAATCTTGATCTATATAATAATTAAATGTAATCTATTAAATTCACATTCAATTCAATACATATGACTCTTAACTTTTCATTAACTACACATTATCCTTAAACTTTTACATTTTCACAATTTAGTCCCTAAACTTAAAATCTCCGATTTTAGCAAAATTTTCCATTTATTCATGCTAGTCGAATATTTATCCTCTTATTTCCAACCCAAATATATTCTAAATTCAAAATATTTTCCTTGAATTCTAATATTTAACCAATTTAATCCTTTAATTAAAAACTAACAAAATTACTTAATAGACTAATTCAAATTAACGCCTATAATTTCCACTCCATCAAATAACACCCAAATCAACAAGGTTTCATCAATGGCACCATTTAAAATCTTTGGCAGTTTAAAAAACGAAGATACGAGTTAGGTAGACCTAGTTGTAACGATCTCAAAAACATAAAAATTACAAGGAACGTTACAAAAATTACTCACATGCATGCATCCAAAGCTTGGCCGAACCCTAACCTTGCATAAACATGGTGTTTCGATGGTGGAAGAGAACAATTGAAGAAGATGATAGTTTTATCATCTTTTGTTTCTTTTATTATTTTTATTAAATCACCAAAATGCCCTTTAATTAAACTTATAAAACATCAAATATGCATACCCCTAGTCATCCAACATAATTAGTGTAACATCCTAAACGTGGGCCTGCGCATTAAGGTGATAGTTTAATATGTTAAATTGAGATTCTAAGGATCGGGCTAACTTTTTCATTAAAAATGTGGATTAGGGTTTAAATTAGTGCTCTGGGTATTTTAAAGTGATATATTGGGCTTTAAAAATATGGGTTAGGTGGCGAATACATGGTGTTAGCTTATAATTTAAGTAGATAGTTAATTAAGTGACAAGCTGGGCTTGTGGCCTAAGGATTTGAGGAGCTTTAAGTGGGCATAAGGTGGCATCATAAGGGGGAGGAGTTTGGGCCTAGTATGGCCACTTAAAACCCAAATTTTAAGACAAAAATTCGGCACTTACAAGCCCTAAGAGTGGACGGCACACTAGCTACAAAATGGGGATTTTAATTCTTTTATTTCTTGATAAATAGGAAGAGAAAGATGAGGGCTATTTTTTTGAGGAGATAAGGATTGGGTTATCGGGTGAGATAAAGGCTATCGGGGAGAAGGGAAGAGTTGGTCAAAATTCCAACTCGTGTGTGGATGATATGTCAAATTTCTATAAATAGGAGTAGTATTCTTCAATTTTGGTATTCGAAATCCTATTTTATCTCATTCTCTAGAAATTTCCAAGCCTTTCCTACGCTTTCTTTTGTTTTTCTAAAAGTCGAATTCCATTTGATTCATACTCTCATCTCACATAGCCGAACCTACAAGGGAGGTTTCGGTTTCCCGAAGGTGCACCATAAGCCACATACTCCTTAGTAATTTGGTAAGTTTCGGGATTTTATTCTATGCGATTTCACTCTTTCTTTTCATTCAAATCTAACCCGAAACACTTATTTAAGGCCTGTCAATTTTTCCCTCTCTACTTTTAGTAGCTGAATCTATCTCATTAAAAGTCTCATGTGCCGATTTGGTGGAAAAGCCGAAGGTAGGAAGGTGACGTTGTCTTAGGGATTTTCGGGATTCGACAAATAAGGCTCTACGTTAGGGATAATAGATTTTTGCGATAACCAGGTGTGTAATACCTCCCCACCATCTAGATCTACCTATTATTGTATGTTCATGTTTTTTTTAAGTTTTGATAAATGCCAAAATCTCAGTTTATTGATGCAAGCCCAAGGAACGAAAAAGCGGATCCCCAGGTTAGTAAATAACTGCTTAAATGTTATAAGTAAAATGCTTGTATGTGATTGCATGGGTTAGGTTGATGAAAGGAGGAAGTTATACATTACATGTGTAGCGGCTAATGCCGTGAACTGTTATACTGGCTTGACCATTAAATGTTATACTGAGCTTCGCCATTATATGTTATAAGGGCTTTACCATCATATGTGAATGAGCGAAAGATGACCGCCATCATGGTGTGTAGTGGTGTGGGTCGATTGTATAAATCCCCAATGGTGTGAACGGTTGGTACGGAGGTGTGTAGCGGATGGAAACCTAGGCAAGCAGGTTGGGCCTTGCATATTAATTGCTATTAATTTTTATTATGATTATTACTTTGTTTATTTTGTTTAATGGGCTTAAGGCCCAAACTCTAGTGGTGCATGAGGGTTGCACACTGAGTCTCGCGACTCACCCTATAATTAACATTTCAAGTGATACCTAGTGAAACGCAAGGTGGCCATGCAAAAGAATATGTAGATTTGGCAAAAAGAGACTCAAGTTTTATTTTATATTTTTAATTAATGGACTTCAAACCTCATTGTAATAAGGCCATGGGATATTATGTTTTATTATGGGCTTCTATTACGTTAAGTCGTTTAAGATTTTTATTTTAATTAAAAAGGCATATATTTAAGTTTGGATTTTACTTTACTTAAGCATATTCTATATAAAACATATTTGGGCTTTTCCAAAATGCGACATGTTTCGATAAAATTTTTCTTGGTGACATACCGGATCCGGTTGTAGTGTTTGGGTCGAGTGTGGGTGTTACAATTAGTAATGGTTTAATTACCATTTATGGCCTCCAACTAGGTTTCTATATGTCAAAAATACATGACCGGATCTAGTATGCTGTTGAAACTTGAAAACTTTTTGAAGGTTTTGAAAATCCAATCAAATAATTGTGAAATTTTTAAACAACTTTAAGCATTCACGTTGTTTGTGTTTGAAAAGCCCATTTACCATTTCATTTTATAATTAAGACTTTAAGAAAAAAAACATAAGTTTATAAAAACTTAACATAAAAAAATAAATCGAAAACCTAAGTAATGGAGGCTTTATTACAAAAATAGTCCCGAAAATTAAAATTCAAATGAAAAACTAAAAACGGTCTATGTAGACAATAATCTTGATGGCCCCTCGAGTCTGCCTCGACTCCCATGTCCACGATCTACTGCTCATCCGAAAAGTTGGGGAAAGATAATAGGGTGACTCACCAAGGCTCAGTGTGCAAATCCCAAAATCACATAAAAGCCTTGGGCCCACAAACACATTATGGGCCTTGGCCCACACACAATGGCAACAGAATATTTCATGCAACATGGCCCATCCCAAACCTAAGTGTTCATCCTCTACACAAACTGCATCAACCTTCACACCGGGATTTCTACAATCAACCCTCCATCCGCTACACACCATATCGATCACTATGTGACCTATGTGGCAAAGCCACCGATCGCTATGCGACCTCAAGAATACATTATAGTATATACTATCATTGCTTGTCATAAAGACCGATCACTATGTGACCTATGTGGCAAAGCCACCGATCGCCTCATGACCGCCTCCCTTCCGTAAATCAATCAATCCCATCCCATGCATATATACATACAATAATCGAAACATTAAACTATCTAAACATATCGCAGACTTTCACATACTTCAATACACATAGAGGAGTTTCTATGATTACATACCGCATCCTTGCCTACCCTTTTCGGGCATATGACTGTTCATAAAACTTAATTTCCTAGCTTTTAGCCCACAACATACATATAATACAAATTAATGAGTGTGATGAGATCTACAGGGTTGTAATTAAGACAACACTCTCATCGACACTATGTCGAGGAAGTTATCGCCTAAGATGTTGTTCGAAGACCCACGGTGGCCAATTTAACCGCTCGTTTCTTAAAGTAGGATTGGGTGACTCACCTCCTCTCCTTTGGAATCCATATTTGATCCATATTTGATTCCATCCTTAGTCGAGAACTTATAACGAAAGGGTTGGCAAACCATATCATATGATTATGTCTTAGGACGATGGTAAATCTAATGAAAACTCCTTACCATGGCAAATAGATAGGATACTTAGAGGCTAACGGACCTCGCTTTGAATCTAGATAATTTGATCCTACCTAAGGTGTAGCCCCATGATGTGAACACAACAATCCAAATGTTATTCAAAAGATAACCTTACCAGCTTATGGTTGATGGGCTAAACCCTATGATTAAAACCCAAAAGGGACCAACCACTTTTTCTTAAAAAAAAACCCCAAGTTTTGAAAAATTTTCAAAATACCTTTGTTTTATAAAAATAAATAAATAAATAAATTCCAATCAACCCCTGTTTCAAAAAAATAAAAAACAAAAAAAACCATCAACGTTTAAAAAATTACCCTTATTTTGCGAAATGACCAAAATGACCCTGATTTCCAAAATTACTAAAATACCCCAGAATTTCCAAAATTATCGAAATACCCCCAAATTTCCAAAATTACCGAAATACCCCCAAATTTTCAAAATTATCGAAATACCCCCAGATTTTCAAAATTACCAAAGTACCCTCGAATTTTCAAAATTTTTGAAATACCCTCAGAATTAAAAAAATTACCAAAATACCCTTACTCCACAAAATCACCAAGGACCTTATTTTGAAAAAATTACGAAAATACCTCAGAGGAAAAAATTATAAAATACCCACAGGTAGTAGAAACAACAACAACAAAGAACAACGACAACACTTTTACGTAATGAACACGAGTTCATGAATGTTGATGATTGGACTTGAGATCAGATTGTGAGTGCGAATTGAAAGAACCACTTTTAAAACTATTATTCATAAGACCGTTAGTGGTTAACTAGTGGAAGAAAATTAATAATCCATAAAATTCTTAATCGATAAACGTCAATCGGAGGAATGAGTTCAAGGGGTCGAGACGTCCATGGCGTGGACGCTTGATAAGGTAGAATGACCGCATCGAGCCATGGGAGGTCTCGCCACGGTCGGGAAATAAGATGCCAAACCGCTTACTGTAGAAGGAGAATTTCGGATGAGGCGCCCAGAGATGATGTCAGATCTCGAGCGATGTTGAGGTTTTAGAGAGGTTCTTTGGAGTAGGCATGGGCACAGAGCTCGAAAATCTGTGCTGAGCCGCTAAGGCCAATAGAGCGAAGTGTTTAGGGAGTTTCGGGTAGCTCTAACACGGTGATCTTGGATGGAAGCGATCGAGCGCATAATGGATGACTTAGACTTCACGTAGAGGAAAAGTTGAAAGGGTCGTGTCTCTCCTCCGAAATAAGGCCTACCAGTGGTGGCTCACGGTGAAAGAAGGCACTGCCGTAGACCGGATTGACTAGGACTTCTTTAAGGAGTCGTTTTAGGGGAAGCATGTCGGGGCCAGCTATATAGATGCCCAAAGGAAGGCATTCCTGAACCTGGTATAGGGAAGTAAGTCTGTGGCCGAATATGAGGCCGAGTTTCTGCGCTTGAGCCGTTACGCTCGAGGAATGGTAGCAACGGAGTATGAACGTTGTGTTCGATTTGAGGATAGGCTGAGAAATGAGTTAAGGGTTTTGATAGCACGGCAATAGGAAAGGGTTTTTGCTGTTTTGGTAGATAAGGTTAAAATAGCTGAAGAAATGAAACGGGTTGAGAGGCAAGAAAGGGATAAGGATCGGGGTAAGAATAAGAGGAGTTTTGGGCCATCAAAAGCATCGGGGAATTTCTAGAAGAGGCCTAGGGCTGATGGGGCGATTCAGGTTCACTTAATCGAATCGAGAACAGACATGTTCTACATGTGGCAAGGCGCATCATGGGGAATGCAGAGTGAAGACAGGTGGGTGCTTTAAGTGTGGATCCACAGAACACCTGATTAAGGACTGTCCCCAGATGGATCGGGGGCAGCCAGCGGGCCGAGGTGCTGATCAAGTGAGGAGAGCTGATCAGCCTGGACCAAGGGATAGTGGTACAGGTAGAGGAGGAAATGGGGCTGGTCGAGGTCGTGGAGCACCTGGCGAGGTGCGAGTAATGTAGAGGCTCGGCAGTTGGGTCTAGTTTATGCGGTTAAATCGACGGAGGATGGTGACGCACTGGATGTCATAACAGATGCGTTTCTTATAGCTGATAGCCCTTTTCTTTCTTTGATTGATATTGGGTCAACCCACTCCTATATTGCATGTTCGATATCGAGACCTTAAGTATAGATCTGAAACAACTACTAGGAAGATGATCGTGGTTAGTCCTTAGGACAATCTAGGGTAGTAAACAAAATTGTTTAGGGATATACCTTTAGAGACTCAAGGGTAGTGTTTCCGGCAGACTTAATGGAATTGCCATTTGGAGAGTTCGATCTTATCCTAGGAATGGATTGGTTATCAAAGCATCGTGCTAAATTGGATTGTGGGACTAAGCGCATGGTGTTAAGTACCCCGGAAGGCGGGGAGATGGTTGTATTAGGAGAAAGAAGGAATTATTTGTCCAACGTAGTGTCTGCCTTGAAAGCTGTAAAGATGATTTGGAAGAGATGTAATGCCTTTTTAGCTTTTATTGGTGCTTTGGATGCTAAAGAGGTGACTGTCGATGAGGTTCAAACAGTCAACGATTTCACAGACGTCTTTCCAGAGGAGTTGCTAGGATTACCCCCGGATCGCGAGATGGAATTTGGAATAGAACTACTCCCGAGTACAGCTCCGGTATCAATTGCTCCTTATCAAATGGCGCCGAAGAACTTGTAGAGCTCAAAGCTCAGATTTAGGAAGCTGTTGGACCATGGGTTTATTCGACCGAGTGTGTCTCCATGGGAGCACCGGTCCTATTCGTGAAGAAGAAAGACGGATCCATACGTATATGTCGTAGAGATTATCGTCAAGCGAATAAGTTGACGATTAAAATAAGTACCCATTACCAAGAATCGACGATTTGTTCGACCGACTCAAAGCGACTTGGTCTTTTCTAAGATTGATCTCGGTCGGGATATCATCGATTAAAGGTGAAGGAATGAGACATTCATAAAACGGCATTTCGAACACGTTACGGTCATTACGAGTTCTTAGTAATGCCATTCGGTTTAACGAATGCGCCAGAACATTTATGGACATGATGAATCGAGTGTTACAAAATGGGAACAAGGTTAGACTTCAGTACCGCTTTTCACCCACAGTCCGATGGTCAGTCTAAGAGGGTAATTCAGATCTTGGAGGATATGCTAAGGGGTTGCATCATCGATTTTAGGGGTAGTTGGAAGGAGCATTTACCCTTGGCTGAATTCGCGTACAATAATAGCTATCAAGCTAGTATTCAAATAGCACCGTATGAAGCATTATATGGAAGGAGATGTCGTACCCCAACTTGTTGGACGGAGTTAGGTGAACGTCAGGTATTGGGTCCTGAACTAGTTTCAAAAATGAAGGAAAAAGTTAAGTTAACACAGGCTCGATTGAAGGAAACGTCTGATCGGCAGAAATCTTATGCGGATCTTAAACGGAAGGAGGTAGAATTCGCAGTAGGAGATCAAGTCTTCTTGAAGGTTTCTCCATGGAAAAAGGTAATGACGTTTGGACGAAAGGGTAAGCTAAGTCCTCGATTTATTGGGCCTTATCGGGTGTTAGAATGTATGGGCCCAGTGGCTTATTGTTTGGAGTTGCCTTCAGAGTTAGAGCAGATACATGACGTGTTCCATGTCTCGATGCTGAGACGTTATCGATCTGATCCATCGCACATAGTGCCAGTGGGAGAAATTGAAGTAAGGTCATATTTATCTTTTGAGAAGGAACCAGTACGAATTTTAGATCGAGACGTAAAAGTGTTGAGAAGGAAGTTCGTTCCTTTTGTCAAATTTTTGTGGAGAAACCACGGCACAGAAGAGGCGACGTGGAAACCGGAGGAGGTTATGCGATAGTAATATCCCCATCTTTTCTGATCAGGTAAATTTTGAGGCTGAAATTTATTTTAAGGGGGTAGAAGCGTAACATCCTAAACGTGGGCTGTGCATTAAGGTGATAGTTTAATATGTTAAATTGAGATTCTAAGGATCGGTGACTTTTGATTAAATATGTGGATTAGGGTTTAAATTAGTGCTCGGGTATTTTAAAGTGATATATTGGGCTTTAAAAATATGGGTTAGGTGGGGAATACATGGTGTTAGCGTATAATTTAAGTAGATAGTTAATTAAGTGACAAGCTGGGCTTGTGGCCCAATGATTTGAGGAGCTTTAAGTGGGCATAAGGTGGCATCATAAGGGGGAGGAGTTTGGGCCTAGTATGGCCACTTAGAGCCCAAATTTTAAGATGAAAATTCGGCACTTACAAGCCCTAGGAGTGGACGGCACACTAGCTACAAAATAGGGATTTTAATTCTTTTATTTCTTGATAAATAGGAAGATAATGAAGAGAAATATGAGGGCTATTTTTTTGAGGATATGCTGAAATTTCTCTATATATAGGGAGTAGTATTCTTCAATTTCGGTATTCTGAAACCCTAGTTTTCTCTCATTCTCTGAAATTTCCAAGCCTTTCCTCTGATTTCTCTTTTCTTTTCTAAAAGTTGAATTCCATTTGATTCATACTCTCATCTCACATATCCGAACCTACAAGGGAGGTTTCTGTTTCCTGAAGGTGCACCATAAGCCACATACTCCTTAGTAATTTGGTAAGTTTCGGGATTTTATTCTATGCGATTTCACTCTTTCTTTTCATTCAAATCAACCCGAAACACTTATTTAAGGCCTGTCGATTTTCCCTCTCTACTTTTAGTAGCCGAATCTATCTCATTAAAAGTCTCCTGTGCCGATTTGGTGGAAAAGCTGAAGGTAGGAAGGTGACATTGTCTTAGGGATTTTCGGGATTCGACAAATAAGGCTCTACGTTAGGGATAATAGATTTTCGCGGTAACCAGGTGTGTAATACCTCCCCACCATCTAGATCTGCCTATTATTGTATGTTCATGTCTTTTTTTTTATGTTTTGATAAATGCCGAAATCTCGGTTTATTGATGCAAGGCCAATGAGGGAAAAAGCGGATCCCCAGGTTAGTAAATAATTTGTTTAAATGTTATAAGTAAAATGCTTGTATGTGATTGCATGGGTTGGGTTGATGAAAGGAGGAAGTTATACGTTACATGTGTAGCGGCTAATGCCGTGAACTGTTATATGGGCTTCGGCCATTAAATGTTATACGGGCTTCGGCCATTATATGTTATAAGGGCTTCGGCCATCATACGTGAATGAGCAGCATGACTGCCATCATGGTGTGTAGTGGTGTGGGTCGATTGTAGAAATCCTCAATGGTGTGAACGGTTGGTAAGGGGGTGTGTAACGGATGGAAACCTAGGCAAACGCACCATATCGATCACTATGTGACCTATGTGGCAAAGCCACCGATCGCTATGCGACCTCAGTAATACATTATAGTATTCGACAGCTATGATGCTTGTCATAAAGACCGATCACTATGTGACCTATGTGGCAAAGCCACCGATCGCCTCGTGACCTACTCCCCTTCCGTAAATCAATCAATCCCATCCCATGCATATATACATACAATAATCGAAACATTAAACTATCTAAATAGATCGCAGACTTTCACATACTTTGATACACATAGAGGAGTTTCTATGATTACATACCTGGCATCCCTTGCCTACCCTTTCTGGGCATATGATTGTTCATACAGCCTCTCTTTCCAGCTTTTAGTCCACAGCATACATATAATACAAATTAATGAGTGTGATAGAGATCTACACACCTAGTTACCGTTAAGACGACACTCTCTATGTCGACACTATCAGAAGCCGATAGACTGCTATCTGCCTAAGATGTTGTTCAGAAGCCAGTCCACAACCCGGTGGCCAATCTCGAATAGTAGACACCGCTCGTTTCTTAAACTTAGGGATTGGGTTTATGGACCCGATCCTCTCCTTTGCCTGATCCATATTTGATCCATATTTTATTCCATCAAAAGTCCTTATCAGAACTACTATAACGAAATAGGGTTGGTAAACCATATCATATGATTAAGATCTTAAGTACGATAACGAATCTAACAGAAATCTAATGAAAACCCCTTACCTTGGAATCCCGAAATAGATAGGATACTTAGAGGCTAACAGATTCTGGCTTTTGAAATCTAGATAATTTGATCTACTCTGATTTCTCAAGGTGTCGCCCCATGATGTGAACACAAGAACAATCCAAATGTTATTCAAAAGATAACCTTACCACGCCTATAAGCCTTTCGGCTTTGGCCTCCAAAAACTAAAAGTAAATAAAAGAACTGAAGAGATCGGCACCTACCTTAACAGAGAATTCGGCAACTCTCAAAGAATTTTGGCTTTCGAGAAGGTCAAAAAGAGAGAAGATGATAGGAAGAAATCTATGCGAATTCAGCTTTTAGTGGAGAAATCGACAAAAGAAAATAGGAGGTATTCGGCTATGAAGATGAGAAGAAAGTTCAGAGTTTCGGCTTTTGAATGAAAGTGAAGATGAGAGAATAGGCTTAGAAATTTTGGCTTTATGGAGAAATCGGCACAAGAGGAAAAGAATGGAAAAAGAAAGTGAAGTGAGAGGTTTCGGCTTTTGAAGAAATCAAAAGAAAAAAAATTACAGAGAATGACTAAGAGTTTGAACAGAGAGAATGAGGAAAAGAATAAGGTTCAAATACGTAATTGAAGAGATACCACCCTATTTATAGAGAATTTTGGCACTTACTTATCAAAACCGAAAGTGCCTTCCCGATAACTAACAATTAATCAAATAATAGGAAAATTTTGGCACCCTTTTGCCATAAAGAAACCAATTTCTTTCCCCTCTAGGAGATGGAATTTCGGCCAACATTGCTCTCAAAGCATATAGCTCCTATCTTTTCTCCTTTATCTTAATCTATTCATACCTTTAGAAGAGGCCTAAATAACACCACCTCTCCCTATTATTATCAGCACAATATCCACATTATCCCAATCATTGAATCCCTCCTAAATTTAAGCCTCATTGCCGTCCCCCTCCTTGCTCCTTTTAAGTACCGAAAATGGCCTAAAGACATGGGCTCCTTGCGGCCAAAACTTGGGCCTCACCTCCTACTATTGATGCCAACCTATAACTCTTCTGCAACACCACATACTACTGGGCCACGACCTAATTTGAAACCTAAAGCACCGATACCATCTTTTAAACCCTATGGTACCAAACAGGAATTTTAACCAAGGCTTCGGCCCAATCCTGGGCCCAATCTAACCCCTAACACTCAAATTAACACATTAAACATATCCACCCACTAAACGCATAGGCCCATTAATTTAAGATGTTACAGTTCAACCCCCTTTAAAGAAATTTCGGAGTCAAAATTACCTGATCAGAAAAGATGAGGGTACTGCTTCTGCATTGCTTCCTCCGGTTCCCAAGTAGCCTCCTCAAAACTGTGATTCCACCATAGAACTTTAACCAATGGTACCGTCTTTCTTCGCAACACTTTGACATCACGATCCAGGATTTCCACTAGTTCCTCTTCAAAGGTGAGGTCAAGTCTCACCTCAATTTCTTCCACAAGCACCACGTGAGACGGATCCGAACGGTAACGTCTTAACATAGAGACGTGAAATACATCATGGATCTGGCTTAACTCTGAAGGTAGCTCAAGCTGATGCAATGCCTTTCAAAATAGCGATGTGAACCTAGGGTCCCAGTCTGATATGATCGATACTGGTACTCCATGTAACCTTACTACCTCGCTATGTATAGCTTATCCAATTTCTGCAGAGAGTAATCGACTCGTAACGGTATGAAATGAGTAGAATTCGTCAAGTGATCTATAATCACCCAGACCGAATCTTTCTTAGTAGGCATGAGAGGTAGCTCACTAACAAAGTCTATTGTGATCCTTTCCCACTTCCACTGTGGAATCTTCACTGGCTGCAACAACCCTAATGGTAACTGATGTTCTGCCTTGACCTGCTGGCAGGTCAAGCACCTACTCACAAACTCAGTTACCTCACGCTTCAAGCCCGGCCACCAGAATTGGTCCCACAAATCTTGATACATCTTACTCCCTTCGGGGTGCATAGCGTATGGACTACCATGCGCTTCTTGTAGAATCCTATGCCTCAATTCAAGATCTTTTGGCATGCACACTCTCCCTTGGAAACATAATAGCCCTTCCTCATTCACACTAAATTTCGTTGATTTATCACTTGCTCCTACCGAAAACTTCTCCTTTAGCAACTCATGAGTCTTACTTCTCCTTAACTTGACTGACCCAAGAGGGTTTCACTTGAAGTTTAGCCAATAAACTCCCATCATCATATAAGCTAAGGTGAGCAAACATTGCTCTCAGGTCAGTGATCACCTTACAACTTATGGCATCTGCCACCACATTAGCGTTACCCGGATGATACTCGATCGAGCAGTCATAATCCTTTAACAATTCGATCCACCTCCTCTGCCTTAGATTCAACTCCTTCTGAGTCAAACGGTACTTTAAACTCTTATGATCTGTGTAAATGATAGATTTCTCCTCGTACAAATAATGCCTCCAAATTTTCAAGGCAAACACTATCGCCGCCAATTCCAAATCACGGGTGAGATAATTCGACTCGTGCGGTCTTAAATACCGAGATGCATATGCAACAACCTTTCTATCTTGCATCAACACACATCCTAATCCCGTGTGTGAAGCATCACAGTAAATTACAAACTCCTTTCCAGCCTCCGGCTGAACCAACACCGGAGCCTCCGTCAAAATCCTCTTTAACTTCTTAAAACTCTCCTGCTGCTTATCAGACCAAATGAACGGAACTTCTTTTCATAGCAACTTAGTCAACGGTGCTGCAATCAGAGAAAATCCTTCAACAAATCTTCTATAGTACCCGGCCAAACCAAGAAAGCTCCGAATTTTTGCCACAGATCTAAGTGGCTTCCAATCCAACACCGCTTCTATTTTTCGAGAGTCCACCCTAATCCCCTCTGCTGACACAACGTGACCTAGAAAAGTAACTTCCTTAAGCCAGAATTCGTACTTGTTGAATTTGGCATAAAGCTACTTCTCCCTCAGAATCTGTAGAACCACTCGCAGATGTGAATCATGCTCCTATTCCGATCTTGAGTAAACCAAGATGTCATCAATAAATACCATGACAAACCAATCCAAGTAGGGTTGGAACACTCGGTTCATCATATCCATAAATGTGGCTGGTGCATTAGTCAACCCAAATGGCATCACCATGAACTCGTAATGTCCATAGTGAGTCCTAAAAGTCATCTTATGAATATCGCCTCCTTGACCTTGAGCTGATGATATCCTGACCTCAAATCTATCTTTGAGAACACTGACGCCCCTTTCAGTTGATCGAACAAGTCATCAATCCTTAGCAATGGATACTTGTTCTTGATAGTCAACTTGTTCAACTGACGGTAGTCAATGCACATACGCATTGAACCATCCTTCTTCTTAACAAATAACACCGGTGCTCCCTAAGGCGACACACTTGGTCAAATAAACCCTCTATCCAACAACTCCTAGATTTGCGCTTTCAATTCCACCAACTCCTTTGGCGCCATTCTATAAGGAGCAATAGATACCGGCGCTGTTCCCAAAAGAAGATCGATTCTAAACTCCACTTTTCGATCTGGAGGTAATCCCGAAAGTTTTTCTGGGAAAACATCAAGAAATTCTTTCACCGTTCTAACGTCCCCAACAGCTAGGTCCTTGGCTTCCAAAGCCCGTACAAACATTAAAACTACCTCGCATCCTTTTCTCACCATTCTTTCCGCTCTTAGGGCAATCACCACATTCGACAAATAATTCCCCCTTTCTCCTATCACCAGCACTTCCCCTCCCTCGGGGGTTCTTAACACCATACGCTTGGTTGCACAATCTAAGTTAGCTTGGTACTTCATCAGCCAGTCCATGCCTAATATTAAGTCGAACTCCCCGAACGGTAATTCCATCAGATCCGTCAGGAAAACTATTCCCTGAACTTCTAAAGGTACCTCCTGAAAAATTTTATCTACTACCACAGATTGTCTTAATGGGCTAATTACTATTATCGCCCTAAGGGTAATTTTGGAATCTAAACTTAAGGTTCCAGACATACTACTAACAACATATGAGTGTGTCGATCTAATATCAATCAATGTAGTATAAGGCAATTCAAAAATTAAAAACGTACCGGTTATAACATCTGGTGTATCCACCTCTTCTTGATGTCTGGCAGCATAGACCAACCCCGGCTGCCTCACCTAAGTGTTTTCTACCCCTCGGCCTGGTGCTCCTCGGCCTCGACCGAAACCGTTACCACCTCTGGCTGGACTATGACCCCTCTGCGGCTGCTAACCTCCCCTACCCGACTGAGCATTTCCCTGCCCTATGGGTCCTACCTTATCCCGTGGCTGAGGACAGTCTCTTATCTGATGATCCGTAGATCCACACCTAAAGCACTTCCCACTACCTACCCAACACTCACCTACATGGAACTTACCACATCGAGCACACTTCCGTGTTTGGCTAGCAGTAACAGGTCTCTCAGCCCGTCTCGGTCCATCCGATCTAGGTCTCTTCTGAGTACGCATGGCTATCTCTGATGATCTAAAATTTCTCTTTCCTCTACCCCTATCTCTAACCCGGTTCAGCTTTTTTGTCCGTTTTACCTCCTCAGCTATCTTAGCTTTCTCCACAAGCACAGTAAATTCCCTCTCTCGTTGTGAAGCTATCAACACCCGTAGATCATCCTTCAGGCCATCCTCAAAATGAACACATCGCTCATGCTCTGTGGCCACTATAAGGCGTAAGAATTTCGCTTCATACGCCGCCACCAACCTACTTCCCTAAACCAGATTTAAGAACGCTCTACGCTGCGCATCCACATAGCTTGTTCCAATGTATTTACTCTGGAACGCCGTTCTGAAGTAATCTCAGGTGATACAGGTCAGCTACGATACCATCCTTAACCGTAAGTCACTATTGATAGACTTCGTCCCAGAGGAGGGACATTACTCCCTTGAGCTTCTCCTCTTCCGTGAAGTCAAGATCATCCAGTATACGCTCCATTGCTTCCAACCAATACTCCGCTGTGCTAGGAGCTACACCAGAAATTCCCTTAAACACCTCTGCCCCATTGGCTCTAAGTCTCTCCGGCACAGACTCCCGGGCTCCTGTGCCCATACTTGCCCCAACAACCCTCTCTAACACCCTCAGCATCGCCTGAGATATCGTATCATCTCCGGTAGTCTGATCTTGAAATTCGGCCTCTACAGTTGGTGGCATTGGTACCTCATTCCCTGAGTTGTGACCAGACCCTACGGGTTCTGACACAGCAATCCTACCTCTACCTCGACCACGCACACCACGTCCCATAGTGCTCATTCTACCGTTCATGATTTATCTGATTAGAAATTTTATGAATTATTAATACTCTCTTCCACTAATTAATAACGGACAGTCTTATGGAAAGTAGTTTTAACAATAGTTCTTTTTAATTCAAATTCTATCTACAAAGTTCAGTTCTCAAATCTATATTTCCTAGTTTTGGAATACACATACATACAACATCCATCACACATCAACATACAAGCAGCATCCATGAACTTACATTCATCACATAGGGGTATTTTCGTTATTTCACTACTCAGGGGTATTTTTGTAATTTTATCCTGCAGGGGTATTTTCGTAATTTCTTAAAATAGGGTATCTTGGCTATTTTACAAAATAGGGGTATTTTGGTAATTTTACAATCTGGGGGTATTTCGGTGATTTTACAAATCCAGGGTATTTGGGAAGTTTTCACAAATCAAGGGATTTCAAAATTTTACAAAATTGGGGACATAAGTAATTTTACAAAAATAGGTGGTTGGTCCCTTTCGGGTTTTAGTTATAAGTTTTGGCCCGTCAACAAGCCCTTTCGGTTAGAGTGAACAAACACTACACACCAGGTAAGATTCCAAAAAAGAGGAGGTGAGCCGCTAGGGCCGTTTAAATACCAAGCTCTTCCTGGATCCAATGCTAGACATGCGTATGCCTGTTACCACACCCTGACCCTGTGACTTGTCCACAGACATGTTTAATTAGAAATTAAGTTTTATGGAATTTGGAGAATTGTTTATACTAAACCTAAAGTCCATCAATTGTAACATACTAGCCTACGTCCCTTTAAAGCCCAACGATATACACCACATCAAGAGTTAGAACACTTACCTGCGTGGATCGGGTGCCGGTAGACTCGAAGGCCATATCTCAACTGCATTTTTCTAAAACTTACATCATTTTTACAAACCACTACTGGACCCATTTCACAGCCCAAGTTTTAAACTAGGCTCTGATACTAAAAATGTAACACCCCAAACTCGGCCCATGCGTCATGACCGGATCTAGTATGCTACGGGTTGAAACTAGAAAACTTTGTCTTGAAGGGTTTTGAAAATCTTAGTTTATTATAGCCGGTCAATCAAATAATTGTGAAATTTTTGAAACAACTTTAAACATTCGCGTTGTTTGTGTTTGAAAAGCCCATTTACCATTTCATTTTATAATTAAGACTTTAAGAAAAAAACATAAGTTTATAAAAACTTAACATAAAAAAAATACATTGAAAAACTAAGTAATTGAGGCCTTATTACAAAAATATTCCCGAAAATTAAAATTCAAATGAAAAACCGAAAACGGTCTATGTAGACAATAATCTTGATGGCCCCTCGAGTCCGCCTTGGCTCTCATGTCCACGATCTACTGCTCATCTGAAAAGTTGGGGAAAGATAATAGGGTGAGTCACCAAGACTCAGTGTGAAAATCTCAAAATCACATAAATGCCTTGGGCCCACAAACACATTATGGGCCTTGGCCCACACACAATGGCAACAGAATATTTCATGCAACATGGCCCATCCCAAACCTAAGTGTCCATCCTCTACACACCCCCGTACCAACCTTCACACCATGAGGATTTCTACAATCAACCCTCCATCCGCTACACACCATATCGATCACTATGTGACCTATGTGGCAAAGCCACCGATCGCTATGCGACCTTAGTAATACATTATAGTATTCGATAGCTATGTTGCCTGTCATAAAGACCGATCACTATGTGACCTATGTGGCAAAGCCACCGATCGCCTCCCGACCTGCTCCCCTTCCGTAAATCAATCAATCTCATCCCATGCATACATACATACAATAATCGAAACATTAAACTATCTAAACAGATCGCAGACTTTCACATACTTCGATACACATAGAGGAGTTTCTATGATTACGCACTGCATCCTTTGCCTACTCTTTTCGGGCATCACATTGTTCATCTGACCTCTCTTTCCGACTTTTAGCCCACAACATACATATGATACAAATTAATGAGTGTGATAGAGATCTACACACCTGGTTCACGTTAAGATGACACTCTCTATGTCGACACTATCAGAAGCCGATATGATTGCTATCTGCCTAAGATGCTATTCAAAAGCCGGTCCACAACTCGGTGGCCAATCTCGAACAGCAGACACCGGTCGTTTCTTAAACTTAGGGATTGGGTTTACGGACCCGATCCTCTCCTTTGCCTGATCCATATTTGATCCATATTTGATTCCATCAAAAGTCCTTGTCAGAACTACTATAACGAAATAGGGTTGTTAAACCATATCATATGATTAAGATCTTAAATACGATAACGAATCTAACAGAAATCTAATGAAAACCCCTTACCTTGGAATCCCAAAATAGATAGGATACTTAGAGGCTAACGGATTCTGGCTTTCGGAATCTAGATAATTCGATCTACTCCGATTTCTCGAGGTGTCACCCCATGATGTGAACACAAGAACAATCCAAACGTTTTTCAAAAGATAACCTTACCACGCCTATAAGCCTTTCGGCTTTGGCCTCTAAAAATCGAAAGTAAAGAAAAGAACAGAAGAGATTGGCACCTACCTTAACAAAGAATTCGGTAACTCTCAAAGAATTTTTGGCTTTCGAGAAGGTCAAAAAGAGAGAAGATGATAGGAAGAAATCTATGCGGATTTGGCTTTTAGTGGAGAAATCGACAAAAGAGAATAAGATGCATTCGGCTATGGAGATGAGAAGGAAGTTCAGAGTTTCGGCTTTTGAATGAAAGTGAAGATGAGAGAATAGGCTTAGAGATTTCAGCTTTATTGAGAAATCGAAACAAGAGGAAAACAATGGAAAAAGAAAGTGAAGTGAGAGGTTTGGCTTTTGAAGAAATCAAAAGAAAAGAAATTGCAGAGAATGAGTGAGAGTTTCAAGACGAGAGAATGAGGAAAGAATAGGGTTCAAATGGAATTAAAAGATACCACCCTATTTATAGAGAATTTGGCACTTACTTATCAAAACCCGAAAGTGCCCTTCACGATAACTAACAATTAATCAAATAATAGGGAAATTAAAGAAACCAATTTCTTTCCTCAGGAGATGGAATTTGACCAACACCGCTCTCTCGACATATAGCTCCTATCTTTTCTCTTTTATCTTAATTTATTCATACCTTTAGAAGAGGCCTAAATAACACCACCTCTCCCTACTATTATCAGCACAATATCCACATTATCCCAATCATTGAATCCCTCCTAAAATTAAGCCTCATTGCCGTCCCCCTCCTTGCTCCTTTTAAGTGCTGAAAATGGCCCAAAGACATGGGCTCCTTGCGGCCAAAACTTGGGCCTCACCTCCTGCTATTGGCGCCAACCTATAACTCCTATGCAACACCACATACTATTGGGCCACAAGCCCATTTTGTAACCTAAAGCACCGATACCATCTTTTAAACCCCATGGTACCCAAACAGGAATTTTAACCAAGGCTTTGGCCCAATCCTGGGCCCAATTTAACCCCTAACACTCAAATTAACACATTAAACATATCCACCCACTAAACGCATAGGCCCATTAATTCAGGATGTTACACTATATCTATAAAACTCAATTTACTAATAACAACTAACTTTTACCACTTTTACGATTTAATCCTTTTTACTTAATTAACTATCTACACATCATAATTTCTTAATCATATTTTAATATGACCCTCATATAACTCTATAAGCATTAATTAAATAATAAAACACTTCACATATCAAAGTTGTGGTCCCAAAATCACTGTTTTCGGCATCACTGAATAACAAGATATTACAAAACCACACCGTTTCTTTGTACAACTTCTTCGACGACTCTGAGGAATCGAGGGTCTCAAGGGGTAACCTACAATTATCTTTTTTACGAAAAAAGAAAAAAGAAAAAGAAGAGTTGGTTTGGTTTGGTTCAGTTTTGAAAGGGAAGCTAAAGAAATGGATTACAACAATAATTAGTATTTCTTTTTCTATTTCGTGTTCTTATGGTTTTAAAATGCATGTGTTTCTAATGTTTGTTTCTGGGGTTTTTATTTTCTTTTTTAGCATTTTCATTCGGGTGAACTTGTATTTTTCTTTGATTATAAGTATTTTTTTATGGATTAAATGTTTCATTTAGAAATGAGTTTGTTTTGATTTTTAATGTAATTGAAATGGGTAATTGAAAGAATGAAATTCAGTTTTGGGCTATGATGAAAATAGTGGTGGGTCATTGTGTTTTTCTTTTACTATAATAGCAGCTAGAAGGGGAGAAAGAAAGTGGAGAAGAACAAAAACATGGAAACAAAATGAAAAAAAGAAATTGTTAAACAATTTTTTTTAGATGATGTCATCTATAACTTCGTGCTTATGTGGCACACCACATAAACTACTTTGTTGACTTGCAGTTTGATTGACAGTCAACTTATATTTACCGTTAAAATTGAGTTGATTTTTAAAAAAACGTAACGTTGAGAGTGTCAAGTAAAAAAATGATTAAGGGTTCAAATCTAAAAATTCATAAACATTGAGGGTATTTTCGATAATTATACTTTGATAGAATATGTAAATATTGAAAGGTTAAATTTATCATTAAGCCAATATAATAAAGCCCATGTTAAACTTATGTTAGGTAGCTAACGGAAAAGTAATTAAAATATTTAAATTTTTTAAAAAATGTATAACTAAAAAAATAATAATGGTTGGGTCATCAAAATAAAATATAATAAAATAAATAGTTTACTATTCTTGTATTTTAAAAAAAAAAAAAGGTCCCTTCCATTTTTAACAGTCGAAGCTTTTCTGATCATTATTTCTTTTCATTTTCTCTTCCTTGAGCCACTTTCTTGCTTCCATTTTGAGCTTTGAATTTACTTTGTAGTTTTGGGTTTTCATTATTTTCTTCAATTACTAAGAAATCAATTTTTTTATGGAGTGATTTCATTGAGGTTTTTATCGTTGAATTCAGGGTTTTTAATGAAAAACATTTCAAGTCTAATCAAGGAAGATGAGGCTGATTTAAACAAATGTGAGCTTTGGGATTTGCCTTAGAAGCTTTCATGATTTTTCACTGAAAGCTAAAATGCATGGAAAAAGATAGAAAATACTCCACTGGTTTGAGAACAAATAGGGTCATTGCAAAGATAAAGAGATTTTAATGGTGAAATCACTTGTTGGAATAAAGAAAACTTTGATTTACAAAACTTTTAAACCTGTTAAAATTTTTGAAATGGAATTAACTTCGTTTGGATTTAGGATTGAAATATCATAATGCTAAACTCGAGTTGCTCACCAATATGATCAAGTTCTCTTAGCTGCTATTGTTTGCCTCAACCCAACTACGTCCCTGTTGCTTCCTCACCCCCTTCTCCTCCATGCGAGCTCGAATGTTCTCGGCCTCATCTCTCCGTCCACAAGAAAGATACATTTCAGCTAATATTAAGTATATGCCTGAGTTATGAGGTTCCTTTTCCAAAACTCTCTGAGCAGCTATCACCCCCAACTCCATGTTATTCAGGATTCTGCAGGCTCCAAGCAAAGCTCCCCAAACACTAGCTGGAACTTCGATACCATCGGCTCTCATTTGACTAAGAAAACTCATTGCCTCATCTATAAGTCCGAATCTCCCCAACAGATCCACAATACAAGTATAATGCTCTGTTGTTGGATGAAGAGAGCATTTACTCTTCATATAATCAAAGTAGTATTTACCTTTGTCAACCAGACCAGCATGGCTGCAGGCAGATAATACGCCGATGAAAGTTATGTGGTTAGGCTTAACATCAGTTAATCTCATTCGCTCAAACATCTCGAAAGCTTTTTCAGCATTTCCATGGTGAGCGAATCCGCATATTATAGAATTCCAAGAAATAACGTCATGTCTCTGCATGGAAAAGAACTCGAGCAAAGCAGAGTGCATGTTGCCGCATCTTTCATACATAGTGATCAATGCATTTGAAATGGCGGTGAAATGATTTAAACCCAATTTAACTACCTGTGCATGAATCTGGTTTCCGAGGTCTAAGCTTGACAAATTCGAACAGATGGTGAGAATGCTAGTAAATGTAGCTTCATCAGGGTGAAAACCCGATTCCTTCATTCTGATGAAAAACTTAGATCCTTCTTCACCAAAATTAGTGTCTCCTAGTCCACATATCATCACATTCCACACGGTCACATCTCGAATTGGCATCAATTCAAAAACTTTAACCGCACTCCTAACCTCACCTATTCCAAAGTATCCAACAACAACATTCGTCCATGAAACAACATTGTTATATGGTTGTTTCTCCAAAAATGCATGACCTTCCTTGACATGTCCATTTCTTATCAACCCCAACAAGATTGAGTTCAATGTTTTACAACATTTTGTGGGCATTTTCATGAAATAACCCAAAGCATTTACTAATCTTCTACATCTAACCAACCCATTTATTAACAATTTCCAGGAATCCAAATCCTTCTCAGGCATTTCATGAAAAGTACTTTCTGCTAAGTCAACACACTCAATCCCTATATAACCCTCTAACATTACATTCCACGCACGAACATCCTTCACTGGCATCTCTTCAAAGTATTTACAGGCATCAGCCATCCTTCCAGCTTTTGCAAGCCCTGAAATCATAACAGTCCATGAAGCAACATCTCTATAACTCATTCTTCTAAAATACTCTTCAGCCAAGTCAAGCTTTCCACATTTCTCAAGCCCTTCAATGACCAAGTTCCAAGATATAACATCTTTCACGGGCATCTCCTCAAAAATCTTCAACCCTTTATCCAACATTCCATTTATAAAATACCCTCCAATCATAGCATTCCATGTCACCACATCTCTACAAACCATCCCTTCGAAAACCTGCCTTGCACCTTGCACATCATGGCCATGCATGAGCCCTGAAATCACTATGTTGAACGTAAAAATATCGCGTCCTGGCATCTCCTGGAACATAGCAATGGCTTTACTGAAAAACCCGTTCAGAAAGTACCCGCGAATCATGGTATTCCACGTAACAACGTTCTTGTGAGGCATTTTGTCAAACAGATTCTGGGCTTCTTGGATAAGCCCATTTTTCATGAAAACGGAAATTCTGTAATTGTGGGGTTTAATACTTGAGATTGCTACGGATGTCTGATTGTCTTTTAAGAATGTTGAGACTGAAAGAGAGAAGTGTCTACTGAGTCTTGTTGGAAAACCTCGGTTTAGTTTAGAAAATAACATGCCCAGATGCAGAGAGTGAGAAAAAGGTAAAGAAAAATTGATGAGCGAGCAATTGTTAGGTGGTTTGACGATCATGTGTGTAATGGGCCTATTTCGCCCCGCCCAACAACCATATTAACCAGATTAAAAACATAATAAAATAATAAAAACCCAAATATTAATAAAATCCATAAGCAGTCCAAATTTACAATAAAGTAGCAAGCCCAAAATTCTTAAGTGGCCCAAGTACTAAATCCAATTACAGTGGCCCAATAATCCAAAACAGATTTGGGTTTTAGGAAATCCTAGAGGTTTCAAGAGTACTCTGGCGCCGCAGCACCTTCCCACACATGCGCCACCGCCCCCACGCTCCCGGGCCTCCACGTCAGCAGAGCACTCGGGCCACCCCACGTCTGTATGATAGTTTCACCTGCGAAGAAAACGAAAAACACAATAAACCAAGCATAGCAGAGAAAAATTGTATTTTATTTTTATTTTATTACGATTTCGACTATAAAACCGAAGGAGAAATAATCTGTAAAGGTCTACAATTTTTTTACAAATAAAATCAATACAGAGAAATAAAAAAAATTCGAAAGGTTCTCTTTTTTTCCTTTTCTTTTTTTCTTTTTTACGCACTTTGAATTTGTTCATATAGACATATCAAAGTTTTTTTTTTAAACTACACATATATTTAAAAATATAATATAATAAAAAAAAGGAGAAAAAAATTTACTTACTGGAGTTAAGCCACCACATGCGGTGGCAATGACAACGATCCATGGTGGCAAATGGCGGCGAGGTCTCGCGAAAACTTCCTGGACTTTGGCCGGGTTGGAAATGGAGAGGGAAGGTTGAGAAGATTTCTCCCCTTTTTTTTTCTAAACAAAGGAAAGAATGAAGTTTTTAAAAAAAAAAATTTACTTAAATAAATACTCTAAACGATGTCATTTAGGGCTGGTCACTATAGCCTAAAACGACGTCGTTTTATCCCTCTAGACCCGCGCATTGACCCGACCCCGGAAAGATCCGCGCGTTTTGTAATGGAAGGGCTAATTACACCTTTAGCCCTTCCGCATTTTTATTGTCCTGCAATCAAGTCCTTTTTATTTTTTTAATTTAGCCCCATAATTTATCACAATTTCAATTAGGCCCTTATTCGAACGACGTCGTTTTGGAGGGCAAGGATTAATTTCTATTTTGGTCCCTCTTTCTTATTCGCGCATTCAATATGGTCCTTTTCTTTTTATTTATTTGCGGATTTGCCCTCAAATTTCTGTTTTCAGTTAAAATTAGTCATTTGTTGTTATTTTTGTTATTAATTTAATTAATTTTAATATTATTGTCATTATTTTATTACTATTATTATTTTAATATTATTATTGTATTTATTATTATTACTTTTCTTATTATTATTATTATTATTATTATTATTATTATTATTATTATTATTATTATTATTATTATTATTATTATTATTATTACTATCATTTTTATTGTTATTAGTATTATTACCACTATTATTATTATTATTTTGATATTATCATTACTATAATTATACTTTTTATTATTATTTTCCATATTATTATTATTATTATTATTATTATTATTATTATTATTATTATTATTATTATTATTATTATTATTACCATTATTTTTACTATTATTTTTTATATATTGCAATTACTATTATTATATTCATTTTTTATTATTACTTTCCTTACTATTAATGTATTATTATTATTACTAATATATTTAATTAATTTTGTTTTCATTACTATTACTTTGTTAATATTTATTTATTTATTGTTTGTAAATATATTTATCATATTGTTATTTATTATATTTATATCCTCTTAAATAATTTTCAATTTTAAATATTTAATTATTTGTATTATTATTATTTTATGATCTTTTAACTATTGAATATTGTATTTATTTATCAATTGATTTACCATTAGCTTTTATTTTTGTTTTATTTTCTTTTATTTATTTATTCTTTTCCTATTATTTCATATAGATTGTTGATTTTAAATTTTATTTTATTGTATTTTATTTTTGCCTTTATTTTTGTTATTTACATTGTTACCCTTGTTTTTATTCTATTATGTATTTGTATTATAATTCATCTTCCATTTTATAAAACCATATCACATTTTATCCGATTTTTGGAAATTAGCAATTACTTCATGTTCTAAGATTCGAAAGAAATCGTGCCCTAACTTACTGGGTTTCGATTCTTCTCATCGAGTCTAAAGAACTAATTATTTTTAAAATCAAAACGTATAAGTTAAATAAAATACTTATTATCAGGAATTCAAAAGTGTTGTGTCTTAACTCACTGAATGTGGCATTTTGTTATCTCGAGGTAAGGATTTCTAAAAACAAAGGCAATATTCTTTATTTGGCATTTTGAGAAATTGTGCCTTAACTTACTGGAATTTGATTTTTCATTTGACCCAAATGACCGAATATCCTTTTAATTTAAATGTATGACTTCCAAATGGCAAAAGGCAAACTTAGCTTCGAAGATTCGAAATGTCGTATCCTAACTCATTGGGTATGGTATTTTATTCCTTCAAAATAAGTGGGTCTCGGCATCCGGTTTAATATATTCTAGTTTCTTTTAAATAAAGGGGATCATATTTTAAAATCTTTTCAAATTTTCGACATTAAGACATTAATCAATCAATTCAGTACCAATTTTGGGCATTATGAGGGTGCTAATCCTTCCTCGTACGTAACCGACTCCCAAACCTATTTTCTCGAATTTCGTAGGCCAAAACTATCATTTTAATAAATCAAAATGTTTTAACGATCAACCTTAAAGTGACCCGATCACACCTCAAAAAAAGATTGGTGGCGACTCTGTTTTTGTTTTTAAATGTCGACCCCGTTTTCCAAACAAAAAATGGTTTCGACAGCTTGGCGACTCCGCTGGGGAACATAAGAGAGTCAAGCCATAAAATTGATTATTTTCTGTCTTATTGTCGAAAATTGAAAATCTAATTTGAAATATTACGATCCTATTATTGCATTCGCTCGTATTATTATTTCATATGATTACCGTGGTTTGAGTTTCGCATCATATTGCATAAAGACTATTTTCGTCTTACCCTTTTAAGTGGGAGTGAGAAGCTACTGCTTCGTGAGGTTTTCACCTCCGTGCAGGATAGTGGATCGCTTTCGGGATACATCCGTACCTATGTCTTCATGAGATTTTCATCTCGGTCGACCATAGGAAATGTATTCCTCGAATCGAACTCGGTCCAGTATGAGCCTATAATGGGTGAGGATCGAGGAATCTGCTAGTTCGGGTACCTCAACTTTAGAACCAAACTGCATGTAAAAGACCCTACGAGCTCACCGTATATAGTACCGCGATAAACCATAGTGGTCATCCGAATAAATACTTGTTTCTTTCGTGCTTGCTTTTACCTTGTACTAATGTGTTTTATTTTGTTTTAGCTATGATTGCATTACATGTCATTTCATATTTGAAGGAGTGTCGATGCATGTTCAATTACTAAATTAGAGAGCTTGTCATGGAGAATGAATTTCTTGATAAAACGGAAGACAATGCGGTTGTCCGTATATTTGTAATCCGTTTCATGTAAAGAATTTTGCCCTCTAATAAAGTTTTCTAAAGGAAATTGAATCAGAATCGACATATTTTTGCATTCATTTCATGCATTCACATTACATTACATCACGTGCATTATATTTCATGAGAAGACCCTGATTGGTTGAAATTATTTCAGTATTAACCTGGACACCAACAAAACCAAACATCCTTAAGGTACCCGAACTAAGACGAAAGATATAGATCAAATATTAGAAAGACTTGAACAACTCCAAAAGGAGATGCAAGATAAACTTCAACTACAAATGTAAGAGCAGTTAGCTAAGATCCAGCAAGAAATGATGGATCGGATGATGGAATCACAAAAGAATATGATGTCTCAATTGACTCAAATACTGGGGGGAGGAATAGACAATGGAAAGACCCCCATGGTTAACAATGGTGAAGATAATGAAGAACCACTTTATCCTCCGGGTTTTACCTCGACACATCCTGAGGTGTACCCACGAAAAACATCCGTCACAATTAAACCTCAACAATTTCAGGAAGGTGTTTCAATGCCGATGAACTTTCAAGCAGGATCAGGTTCTAACTTAGGGGATAACCCAACTATGCTGTTATTCCCGAATTTGATGAGGTAGTAGAAAAGGAAAGAGCAAGGACTGAACTGCCCAAATAGTTAGAGGATCGATGGAAATTGCAAGAGGACAAATTCAAAGCCATGGAAAATACTGATAGGAAACATGGAGTCGATGCTAAAGATATGAGTTTGGTTCCAGATCTAGTACTTGCTCACAAATTCAAGATGTCAGAATTTGAAAAATACAATTGGACTAGTTGCCCCGAAGCTCACATAACCATGTTTTGCCGATGAATAACTAGGTATATTAACAATGACCAACTACTAATACATTACTTTCAAGACAGTTTGGCTAGAGCAACGTCCAAATGGTACAATCAATTGAGCCGTACCAAAATTGGTTCTTGGAGGGATTTAGTACAAGCATTCATGAAACAGTACAGTCATGTAACAGATATAACCCCTGATAGAATCACCTAGCAAAATATGGAAAAGAAATTGACCGAAAGTTTTCGGCAATATGCACAAAAGTGGAGAGAAGTTGCCATTCAAGTCCAGCCACATTTTCTGGAGAAAGAAACTGCGATGCTTTTTATCAACACCTTGAAAGCCCCATTTATCAATCATATGTTGGGAGCGCCATGAAGAGTTTCTCGGACATAGTGATGTCCGGTGAAATGATCAAAAATGCTGTGAGAAATGGTAAAATAGATGCAGGGGAAAGTGCTAAAAGATCAACTCCGAAAAGAAAGAAAATGAGGTGAACAATGTGGGAGCATACAACAAGGGCTACTCAAAGCGAATAACCGTTGGCCCGCTAAGGATGACAACCACTAGCCTTCAGACACCCCCAAGGTAAGAACCCAGCCAAAGGACAAATATAGAAAAGCTCCAATTCACTCCTATCCCAATGACGTACCGAGAGCTATATCAGAGCTTGTTTGACACACATGTGGTGTACCCTTTTTACCTAACACCATTGCAGCCCCCATATCCCAAATGGTACGATGCAAATGTTCAATGCGACTACCATGCGAGAATTTTGGGCATTCAGTAGAAAATTGCACTGCCTTTAATAAAGTCATTGAAAGACTAATTAAAATGGGCATTGTAAACTTTGATAATGCACCAAATGTCGATAATCTGCTACCCAATCACACCGATGGCGAAGTAAATACTATTATTGGAAAGACAGAGAGAAAAATCAAGGTTGATATCGCAGAAGTTAAAACTCCTTTGAGATGGGTCTGGAAAGAGATGGTAAAAAGGGGGCTGAGCATGTCAACCTTGAAAGAAATTGTGAAAACTCGAGGAACTACTGTGAGTTCCATCATGAAGAAGGGCACGAGATCCAAGAATGCGCAGAATTCAGAACCTTAGTACAAGGCCTGATGGACAACAAAGAGATAGAGTTCTGTGAGGAAGCTAAAGAAGAAAAAAACATATATGCGTCAGAATCAACAATGAAGGTCAATCGTCCTATGGTCATCATTTCACGACCTAAAAATAATGAAGTTGGAGTACAAGCGGCACCAAAGATCATAATTCAAAAATCGGTGGTCTTCTCTTACTAGGATAGCAAAAGGGTCCCCTGGTATTATGATTGTAACGTGACAATCTGGGAAGGGAGGTGTAACACCCTGCACCCAAGACCGATACTAGGTCTGGATACGAGACATTACTATGCTTGAACTCACTGAAACATGTACTTACGGGCTATAAAATTTCGTTCCAACTTAAAAACTTCACTTTCTTAGTCAACACATATAACAGGGCCTGCGAGGCATTTAACTCATGTCAGAAAACTTTCGAAATTAAAATCAAATAACTCATTTTTGAAGCAGGGTTCACACGCCCGTGTGACTTGAAACACGCCCGTGTACCCTTAAGCACGCCCATGCCCTCAAACCATGTAGAACTACTGACTATTTCCACACGGCTTATACACGCCCATGTCTACCAACAGTGGGAGGTTACTAACTAATTTCACACGGCTATGACACGCCCGTGGGCTTAGACCGTGTGCTAATCCTTGATATACTGACTAAATTAACATGGTTTGGGCACACGCCCATGTCCAAACCGTGTGTCTTACACGGCATACACACATGGCCGTGGGATTTGCCCGTGGCCTATTCTGAGTAATAATACTAAGGTATAGGGTTAACACAGTCTTGACACAAGCACGTGTGTCCAACCCTGTGGGCACTTACAGGCTATTTACTAAGCCGTTAGCCACCCTGAAATGAAGATCATATCCATACACAATTCAACGATGCAATAACAACCCAATTTTATGAATAATACTACATGCTTCATTGATCTCAATAAACATACATACTTAGTCCAATTTGGCCAATCACTTAGCCATATACAAAAGAATAATAAACTTGATAGCCTTTACAAAAGCCCTTCTTAAAACATGTTCACAAAATGAATGTTTCCTATACATGCCATACTTAGTAAAGTAACTTGGCTATACCAAAATAAGAGTTGATAGTGTGTTGCAAGCTCCGACTTTAATGATCCATGAGTTAGCTTGGCGGGATTGCATAGAAAGAAAGAATCATAACGTAAGCATATAGCTTAGTAAGTTTGCATGTAACAACTCATAGCATCATCATTGCTTAATATAAACCATTTCACATAAACAATGGTATCATGAAATTCAGCTAAAGAGCTTACTTACTCATATAGATTCTTACATGTCTCATGACACTTACTATTATCATACTTATAAGGTAACCATGATACCTATATCACTTGGTCACATTGATCAGTATACTATAATAACAATAATCATGATATCTACTTTCTCATTCACAACATGAATAATACTCAACTTCATCTAACTTTATCTTGATGCTAACTTTACTTTCTTAGCTTTCTTGCTATTTTCTTTTAGCTTACTCATTTGTCCGATGAATTTCTGTGAATAATCGAGGATACTAAATCTCTTCCCACATAATATGATGCCAAAGCCATATCCTAGACATGGTCTTACATGGGTTATCTCGTCTTGGTTTCACGGTCATGCCTTGACATGGACTTATATGAAGTCTTGCTCTTGATAATATACTCAATGCCAAGCTTGAGTCCTTGGACTTACATGATAACTTGCTTGCTAACTTGATCAATGCCAAGCTTACCTTGGACTTACATGATAACTTGCTTGCTAACTTGATCAATCAATGACCAATAACTTGCTTGATCAATGCCAAGCTTGGACTTACATGATAACTTGCTTGCTAACTTGATCAATGCCAAGCTTGCCTTGGACTTACATGATAACTTGCTTGCTAACTTGATCAATGCCAAGCTTACCTTGAATTTACATTATATCTTGCGTGGTAGATCGAGTATCACGGAAATTCATCTCCCATCAGGACTTGCTCGTACTTATCATCATGATTTCTTGCTTGAACATAACATGATCATTTCATACAATTGTTGCACATTATATTAAGCAATTTAATGATAATAATCATAAAGCTTAGAAATCATACAAACTTACCTCAATATACAAAATGTATGTAAATGTGCAATTTTAGTCCTCGACTTTATTCTTACCTCGGTTTCGATCCGGGCTTCATTTTTCTTGATCTATAATCATAAATAGATCATTTAATAACCATATTAACTAAATTGAATCATAACTCATACTTTGAAAAATTATTATTTTGCCTTTATACTTTTTAATATTTGCACTTTTGCCCCAATTCTTGTAAAATGATTTTCATGCAACTTTCTTAAACTTCATGCTCAACTGAATCATTTTATCTTCTATGACAATCTTCAATTCTCACTATTTCTCGTAGGTATGACCAATTTTATAACTGTTACAAAATGGTCCCTACTACCATTTTTCATGAAATTCCTTAAGGAAAAGATATTTATCTAACATCACACTCTCTTAAACTTCCATAAAACATCATTTAACAAGCATGTCATTCAAGGGTAGATTTTTGAACATGCATCTTAGCTTATTTTATAGCTAAAATTAGCTAATTCATAATCTGAGAACTTAAAAATCTGAAGAATATTAAAAATAGGGCTAAGATGAACTTACTATGAGCTTGAAAAAATGAAGAACCCTAGCTATGGTGTCTCCCAATTTTGGCAGCAACAAGGAAGAAGATGAGTGAATTTTCTCATCTTTATCCTATTTTAATCACTAATGAGGCCAAATGACCAAAATGCCCTTCCTCTTAAAAATTTCCATAATAGTCTCCTAAGGCCAATTTTGTCCAAAAATTAAATCTTGTGCAAATTTCTATTTAAGGGCTCATAATTATTATTCTAAAGCTATTTCATGCAAAAAGCTTCTAGAAACTCATATATTGCAACTTTTACAATTTAGTCCTTTTTAGACCAATTGACCTCAACTTAATAAAATTGCTTTACAAAACTTTCATACTAACGTGCAAACATGACATAAACTTGAAAAACTCATAATTTCACCTTGGGTTCGTGGCCTAGCACCACTATCCCGACTAGGCCCTAAATCGAGCTATTACAATTCTCCCCCCTTAGGGATTTTTGTCCTCGAAAATCTTACTAGCAAAAAGGTTTGGATACTGTGGATACTGATTTCTCATACTCTCTTTTGATTCCCATGTAGCTTCTTCGATTCCGTGCCTTTGCCACAATACCTTTACTAAGGCAATACTCTTATTTCTTACTTGCTTAACTTCCCGAGCTAAAATCTTGACTGGTTCTTCAACATAAGTCATGTTGACACGAATCTCTATTTCCAAAAGGGTAATTACATGCAAAGGGTCTGATCTGTAGCGTCGTAACATTGACATGTGAAACACATCATGTATCTTCTCTAATTCTGATGGCAAAGCTAAACGGTAAGCTACCGGCCTAATTCTCTCCGTAACCTCATAAGGTCCAATGAAACGTGGACTTAACTTGCCTTTACGGCCAAATCTGAGAACTTTTCTCCATGGTGATACTTTCAAAAAGACTTTATTCCCAACTTGGTACTCGATCTCTTTTCTCTTTAAATCCGAATAGGATTTCTGTCTGTCTGAGGTAACTTTTAAACATTCTCAAATTACTTTCACTTTCTCTTCAGGTTTTTTAACCAAATCAACCCCGTGAATTTGGTTCTCCTTGAGTTCAGTCCAAAACAAAGGAGTTCTGCACTTACGCCTATATAGGGCCTCATAAGGCGCCATCTTTAAGCTCGACTAAAAGCTATTATTATAGGTGAATTATACCAATTGGAGAAACTTTTCCCAACTGCCTTGGAATTCCAAAACACAACATCTGAGCATGTCCTCAAGTACTTGAATTAACCTTTCTAACTGACCGTCAGTCTGAGGGTGAAAAGCTGTACTAAAACTCAATTTTGTACCCAAAGCTTCTTGTAGCTTCTTCGAAAATCTGGATGCAAATCTCGGATCTCTATCCAATATGATCTATAAGGGAACTCTGTGAATTCTTACTATTTCTGAAACATACAAGTTTGCCAACTTGTATAGGGAGTAATCCACTTGTACAGGTATAAAGTGGGCTGACTTCGTGAGTCTATCAACCAATACCCAAGCAGCATCTTTCTTGCTCGAAGACAACGGTAAACCCATTACGAAATCCATGGTGATACGGTCCCATTTCCACTCGGGAATCAAGATAGGTTGAAGTAAACTCGAAGGTACTTAGTGATCAGCCTTTACTTGCTGACAAATCATGCACTTGGTAACAAATTCTCAAATGTCTTTCTTCATTTTCGGCTACCAATACTGTTGCTTTAGATCATTATACATCTTGGTGCTACCCGGATGTACAGATAAACACCCATTATGTGCTTCATACAAAATTCTCTATATAAGCTCCTCTTTTCTCGGAACACAAACTCTATCTCTGAACATCAAGTATCCATCAGAATTAATCCGAAAGTCGGATTCAGCATCTGACTTGTATTGAGCTCTCTTAACTTGCAATTCACTATCTTCTTTATGAGCCTCCAAGATCTCTTGAAGGAACATTGGTCTAGCTCTCAACTCAGCTAAAATAGAACCATCATCGGATAAAGATATTTTTGAATTCAATGCTCTCAAGGTAAATAGGGATTTTCTGCTTAAAGCATCGGCGACCACATTTGCCTTTCCAGGATGGGAATCGATGACCAACTCATAGTCTTTTATCAACTCTAACCATCTTCTTTGTCTTAAGTTTAACTCTTTTTGCTTCATCAAGTACTTCAAACTTTTGTGATCGATGAAAATTCGACATCGTTCACTATATAAATGGTGTCCCCAAATCTTCAATGTGAAGATTATGGCGGCCAATTCTAGGTCATGCGTCGGATAATTCTTCTCATAGGTTTTAACTATCTTGAGGCATAAACAATCACTTTGCCTTCTTGTATGAGTACACAGCCCAATCCATTTAAGGATGCATCGCTGTAGACTACAAATTCTTTCCCTAATTCGGGTTTTACTAAGACTGGAGCTTCTGTCAGCATTGCTTTCAACTTCTCAAAACTTTTTGGCATCTTTTCGACCACTCAAACTTCACGTTCTTCTGTAACAATTTAGTCATCGGGGTTGCAATCATAGAAAACCCCTTGACAAATCGTCTATAGTAGCCGGCTAGGCCTAGAAAACTTCTAATCTCAGTGATGTTCTTCGGTGGTTTCCAGTCTATTATAGTTGAAATCTTACTTGGATCTACTCAGACTCCATATCTCGAGACAATATGTCCCGGAAATCCCACTTCCTTGAGCCAAAACTCACTTTTACTGAATTTGGCATACAACTGATTTTCTCGAAGAGTCTGTAAAACTATCCATAGATGATCAGCATGTTCATTCTCGTCTCAGGAATAAATCAGTATGTCGTCAATAAAAATGACTACAAACTTGTCAAGGTATGGTCTAAAAATATGGTTCATTAAGTCCATGAATACTGCAGGAGCATTGGTCAGCCCAAAGGGCATGACTAAAAGTTCATAATGCCCATACCTCATTCGAAAGGCAGTCTTGGATACATCTGAATCTTTCACTCTCAGCTGGTAGTACCCTGATCTCAAATCTATTTTGGAGAACACAGCCACTCCTTTCAATTGATCAAACAAATCGTCGATCTTAGGTAATGGGTACTTTTTTCTTTACTGGCACTTTATTAAGCTGACGGTAATCAATGCACAATCTCATGGTGCCATCTTTCTTTTTCACAAACAAAACCGAAGTGCCCCATGGTGAACAACTTGATTTTGCAAAGCCTTTGTCTGTCAACTCTTGCAATTGTAACTTCAACTCTTTCAACTCTGTTGGAGCCATTCTATAAAGAGTAATGGATATTGGTATAGATCGGAGTTTGCTCAATCTTTGAACTCAACTTCTCTAGCGGTGGTAATCTGGTAATTCCTCAGGAAAAACATCCACATACTCACATACTATCAGCACTAATTCAATCTTTAACTCTGTCTCTTTATCATTCAATACAAAGGCCAAAAATGCCTCATACCTTTTTTTTAGATATCTCTGTGCCATCATATGAGAAATTATTATCGACGATCTACCTTGCTCATCTGATTCTACATGAAGAGTATCCCCATTCTCACATCTCATCTCAATGTATTTCTTCCCACTATTTACAATTACATTTGAGTAGTCAACCAGTCCATACCAAGAATGAGGTTGAATTCATCAAATGGTAACAACATAAGATTTGCTTTAAAGCAATGACCTCTAATCATTAATGAACAATCTTTACAAATTTTATCAACTAACATACTCTTGCCTAAAGGATTAGACACCTTAATCATAAATTCTGTGGTATCTATAGGCACACCCAAACCGGGTACTAATTTTATGCAAATTTAAGAGTGTGTGGATTCGGGGTCTATTAAAGCAATAACTTTGGTATTGTAAAGAGAAAAGGTACCCATAATAACATCGGGGAAGATGCCTCTTGGCAGTGCGAATGGCATAAGTCCTTCAGCGCTACGCCTCGGGTCTCATGGCCTCCTCTCTGGGGTTACCTCTTCCACTTGCCCCACTTTCCGGGTTCCTCTGCAGTATCCCTCTGACCATACTCCTGGATCTCGGGTTCTGAGTTCTCTCTTCTTTAGTCATCTCTGGACAATCCTTTATGAAGTGGTCTTGGGAACCACATCTAAAACATGCATTTCAAGTGCTTGGCATTCTCCCAAATGGCGTCTGCCACATTGTGGACATTCAGGTCTGTCAGGTCTAAAATTCCCAACACTTGCAACTGAAGTTGTCTGTGCTTTATTTCCCTAATATTGCTTACTCTTGTCTTTTCTTGAAAATCTAGTGGAAGTAGTTGTTCGAGTAGAAAAATCTCTTGACTTCTTAGATGATGATTGGAATGACTTGTTCCATTGTTTCTTTTTAGAATCGCGAGACTCTATTTTAGATTTCTTTTTCTCTTTTACCAGTTTTTCGGCTTTACAAGCCCTTTCCACTAGTACAACAAATTCTTTTAATTCGAGGACAGCAACAACTAGCTTAATGTCCTTATTTAAACCATCTTCAAACCTTTTACTCATAATGGCCTCAGTGGACACACATTCGCTAGCGTACTTGCTGAGTCGTACGAACTCTCGCTCATAATCAGTTACTGACATCTTGCCTTGCTTCAACTCTAGAAATTCTTTCCTCTTCTGGTCTACAAACCTCTGGCTAATATACTTTTTCTTAAACTCTTCTTGGAAGAATTCCCATGAGATCATTTCCCTTGGTACCACCGACACAAGGGTGTTCCACCATTGGTAAGCAGAATCTCTTAAGAGAGAGACTACACACTTCATGCATTCATCAGGAGTGCAGGACAGTTCGTTAAGTACTTTGATGGTATTTTCTAACGAACTCACTCTTTCGGATCATCATCTTTTTAGCTCGAAATTCTTACGCCCCATGCTTCCGATCCTATCAATTGGAGGTTTACCTCTTCTTACCACCTATACTACTTGAGGGCTCTTGGAGTAGGTTGTGGAAGCAGGCGAGGTGGAGGGGTTGTGCATTGAGTTCATTCGAACGAACTCCATATACCAGGCATCCATCATATGGAGGAATGCTTCTCTAGCCTCTTCTCCTCCTCCTTCTTGACTCACCGTAGTAGGTCTATTCTCATTCTCATACGGCACCATCCCTTCTGCGGGACCTAGTGCGTTACTTTCTACATCATCCGCCTCAGCTCTTTCGGGATCCATTTACTATATGTATAAACATAATTTAAGTCGTCAGGAGTCGTCACACTATCATTATAAAAACATTCTTACATATGGCATGTATAGCTAGACTCATGCTCGTGCTACGTTAGTCCTAGAACTGATTAAACTGTAGCTCTGATACAACTAAATGTAACACCCCGCACCCAAGACCGATACTGGGTTTGGATACGAGACATTACTATGCTTGAACTCACTGAAACATGTACTTACGGGCTATAAAATTTCGTTCCAACTTAAAAACTTCACTTTCTTAGTCAACACATATAACAAGGGCCTACGAGGCCTTTAGCTCATATCAGAAAACTTTCAGAATTAAAATTAAATAACTCATATTTGAAGACGAGTTCACATGCCCGTGTGACTTGAAACATGCCCGTGTACCCTTAAGCACGCCAATGCCCTCAAACCGTGTAGAACTACTGACTATTTTCACACGGCTTAGACACGCCCATGTCTACCAACCGTGGGAGGTTACTGATTAATTTCACACGACCATGACACGCCGTGGACTTAGGCAGTGTGCTAATCATTGATATCTTGACTAAATTAACATGGTGCGGCACATGCCCATGTCCAAACCGTGTGTCTTACATGGCATACACACACGGTCGTGGGATTTGCACGTGGCCTCTTACGAGTAATAATACTAAGGTGCAGGTTAACACGGTCTTGACACACGCACGTATGTCCAACCGTGGGCACTTACACAGCTATTTACCAAGTCGTTAGCCACCTTGAAATGAAGATCATATCCATACACAATTCAACAATACAATAACAACCCAATTTTATGAATAATACTACATGCTTCATTGATCTCAATAAACATACATGCTTAGTCCAATTTGGCCAATCACTTAGCCATATACAAAAGAATAATAAACTTGATAGCCTTTACAAAGGCCTTCTTAAAACATGTTCACAAAATGAATGTTTCCTATACATGCCATACTTAGTAAAGTAACTTGGCTATACCAAAATAAGAGTTGATAGTGTGTTGTGAACTCTGACTTTAATGATCCATGAGTTAGCTTGGTGTGCATAGAAAGAAAGAATCATAACGTAAGCATATAGCTTAGTAGGTTTGCATGTAACAACTCATAGCATCATCATTGCTTAATATAAACCATTTCACATAAACAATGGTATCATGAATTTCAGCTAAAGAGCTTACTTACTCAATATAGATTCTTACATGTCTCATGACACTTACTATTATCATACTTGTAAGGTAACCATGATACCTATATCACTTGGTCACGTTGATCAGTATACTATAATAACAATAATCATGATATCTACTTTCTCATTCACAACATGAATAATACTCAACTTCATCTAACTTCATCTTGATACTAACTTTACTTTCTTAGCTTTCTTGCTATTTTCTTTTAGCTTACTCATTTGTCCGATGAATTTCTGTGAATAATCGAGGATACTAAATCTATTCCCACATAATATGATGCCAAAGCCATATCCTAGACATGGTCTTATATGGGTTATCTCGTCTTGGTTTCACGGCCATGCCTTGACATGGACTTATATGAAGTCTTACTCTTGATAACATACTCAATCCAAGCTTGAGTCCTTGGACTTACATGATAACTTGTTTGCTAACTTGATCAATGCCAAGCTTACCTTGGACTTACATGATAACTTGCTTGCTAACTTGATCAATGCCAAGCTTGCCTTATACTTACATGATAACTTGCTTGCTAACTTGATCAATGCCAAGCTTGCCTTGGACTTACATGATAACTTGGTTGCTAACTTGATCAATGCTAAGCTTGCCTTGGACTTACATGATAACTTGCTTGCTAACTTGATCAATGCCAAGCTTGCCTTGGACTTACATTATATCTTGCGTGGTAGATCTAGTATCCTGGAAAATTCATCTCCCATCGAGACTTGCTCGTACTTATCATCATGATTTCTTGCTTGAACATAACATGGTCATTTCATACAATTGTTGCGCATTATATTAAGCAATTTAATGATAATAATCATAAAGCTTAGAAATCATACAAACTTACCTCAATATACAAAATGTGTGTAGATGTGCAATTTTAGTCCTCGACTTTGTTCTTGCCTCGATTTCGATCTGGGCTTTGTTTTTCTTGATCTATAATCATAAATAGATCATTTAATAACCATATTCACTAAATTGACTCATAACTCATACTTTGGAAAAATTACTATTTTGCCCCTATAGTTTTTAATATTTACACTTTTGCCCCAATTCTTGTAAAATGATTTTCATGCAACTTTATTAAACTTCATGCTCAACTGAATCATTTTCTATTCTATGACAATCATCAATTCTCACTATTTCTAGTAGGTATGACCAATTTTATAAGCTGTTACAAAATGGTCCCTACTATCATTTTCATGAAATTCTTTAAGGAAAAGATGTTTATCTAACATCAAACTCTCTTAAACTTCCATAAAAATCATTTAACAAGCATGTAATTCAAGGGTAGATTTTTGAACATGCATCTTAGCTTATTTTATAGCTAAAATTAGCTAATTCATAATCTGAGAACTTAAAAATCGAAGAATATTAAAAGCAGGGCTAAGATGAACTTACTATGAGCTTGAAAAAATGAAGAACCCTAGCTATGGTGTCTTCCAATTTTCGGCAGCAACAAGGAAGAAGATGAGTGAATTTTTCTCATCTTTATGCTATTTTAATCACTAATGAGGCCAAATGACCAAAATGCCATTCCTCTTAAAAATTTCTATAAGTCTCTTAAGGCTAATTTTGTCCAAAAATTAAATTTTGGGAAAATTGCTATTTAAGGGCTCATAATTATTATTCTAAAGCTATTTCATGCAAAAATCTTCTAGAAACTCATATATTGTAACTTTTGCAATTTAGTCCTTTTTGGACCAATTGACCTTAACTTAATAAAATTGCTTTACAAAACTTTCATACTAACGTGAAAACATGATATAAACTTGAAAAACTCATAATTTCACCTCGGGTTCGTGGCCTCGCACCACTATCCCGACTAGGCTCTAAATCGGGCTGTTATAGGAGGCCTCAGCCAATACTTCAAAAGAGGATCAAGATATATGGTTTTACACGCACAGTGGAAGGCGCTATGATCTAATCAATGCCCGAGCAGAACTCGAAAAAGAAAAAACCTTAATAGTGGAGCAAAAGAGGGAAAAAGTAGCTAGATTTGAGCCACTTGTCAATGAGCCAGAAAAAAAGGAAGAGGTCAATGAATTCCTGAAGTTTCTGAAGCACAGTGAATATAGTGTTGTGAAGTAGTTGCATAAACAACCAGCTCGCATATCTATACTAGCTCTACTCTTGGATTCGCAGGTATACCGAAGTGCATTAATTGAAAGTACTGAATGAGACGTACGTGGCCAATGATGTCTCTGTCAACAAACTAGATCGGTTGGTCAATAACATAAGTGCTGATAACTTCATCTTCTTCAATGATGATGAAATACCACTAGGGGGTATGGGATCCACTAAAGCTCTGCACATTGCTACTAGATGCAAGGGATACATATTGCCCGGGGTTTTGATCGACAATGGATCGGCACTAAACGTGTTGCCTCTATCTACACTTAACACGCTACCTGTGGATAGCTCACACATGAAGGTATGCGAATATAGTGAGAGCATTTGACGATACAGAAAGGAGGGTCATGGAAAGAATTGAAATACCTCTGTTGATTGGCCCAACTACCTATAAGGTGGACTTCCTAGTAATGGATATCAAGCCCTCCAACAACTGATTATTGAGAAGACCTTTGATACATTCGACTGGGGCAGTACCTTCGTCGCTACATCAAAAGTTAAAGCAAGTATCATAGGGCCGACTGGTGACAATAAATGCCAAAAAGATATTATTACGACTGTAACCGGTGATGCACCATACTTGGAGATGAATGATGAGTCAATTGAATGTTCTTTCCGGTCTTTGGAGTTTGTGAATGCAATTTTCATTATTAAAGGGAACCGGATTCCAATGCCAAAAATATCTAATGCTACTAGGATGGGATTACAGATGATAGTAGGAAAGGGAGCCTTACCCGAAAAAGATTTGGGAGACTTCTCCAAGGAAGAGTTGAGGTTCCAATGCTAAAGGACAAACATGATAGCTTTGGCTTAGGGTACAAGCCAGATGCAAGACAAAGAAGGAAGGAACTAGAAAGGAGGTAAGAAAGAAGAATGACACGTGTGAGTGGAGAAGAAATCAAATGGGAACCAATGATATTCCCCCACATATCGAAAACTTTTGTATCAAGAGGAATTATTTATCCTAAGCGAAGGGCACCGGGAAAAGAAAGTGTAGAAGAAATGTTCAGAAATGTGCACATCAATGCCATACATGAAGAAATCACCGAAAAGGGCCTTGTCAGATATTCGCCTTTACGAACCTGGGAGTGTTTTGAATAATTGGACTGCAAAAGAAATTCCTATAGTTTTTAGAATTTACTCAGAGCAATGTTCAGAACACACTTGTTGCTTTTAGCCTAGAAGCAATAAGTATTCCTTTGTGAAATAGGCATATGTCTAAACATCATTATGAAATACATAATTGAGATCATTTTGAATAAATATCTTCTCATTCTTTTTCTTTCATTTTAGATTCTTTCATTGTTTTTTCCTTGGACCTTTGTTCTGAATCATTCTTTCATTTCATTCATAAGCATACCGTACAAATAGTTATTCTCAAATTCATTCATTTTTTGTATATTCTTTTGTACCTATAACAAGTCCCCAGATATCAATGACATGAGTTACGCTACTACAGATTTAGAATCTCCTTTTGAGCAAGACATGTGTTTAGAGAGATCTCAGGACTTTGAAGATGACATAGATTGTGGTTTATCTCCGGACTTGTTAAGAATGGTAAAACAAGAAGAAAAACAAATTCTACCTCATGAAGAAACAGTAGAGATTGTGACCTTGGAAGAGGGAAAGGTAGTGAAAATTAGAACATACATAACTGAAGAAATGAAGCGAGATCTCGTAAAATTACTTCAGGAATTCAAAGATATATTTGCGTGGTCATACCAAGATATGCTAGGGTTAAGAACTGATATTGTTGTACACCGCCTTCCCATAAAAGATAATTGCAAGCCGGTTCAGTAGAAGCTCCGGAGAATGAGGCCAGACATTGTGTTGAAAATAAAAAAGGAAGTCAAAAAGCAGTTTGATGCTGGATTCCTGCAGGAAGTCAAATACTCAAAATGGGTAGCCAACATTGTGCCTGTCCCTAAGAAAGATGGAAAGGTATGGATATGTGTAGATTACAGAGATTTGAATAAGGCCAGCCCGAAAGATAATTTCCCCTTGCCTCACATTGATACTTTAGTAGACAATACGATTGACTATTCATTGTTTTCCTTCATGAATGGTTTCTCGGGATACAATCAGATAAAGATGCATCCTGAAGACATGGAAAAGACTACCTTCATAACCTTGTGGGATACATTTTGTTATAAGGTGATGCCATTTAGGCTAAAAAATGTAGGAGCGGCATATCAAAGGGCCATGGTGACCTTGTTCCATGATATGATGCACAAAGAAATGAAGTTTATGTCGACGATATGATCGCAAAGTCCCGAACAGAAGTGGAACATATACGAGTTTTGAGGAAGTTGTTCTTAAGACTAAGAAAATTTCAGTTGAAGCTCAATCCAATAAAATGCACTTTTGGAGCTAGATCGGGAAAATTGTTAGGCTTCATAGTCAACGAAAGGAGAATCGAGATTGACTCAGATAAGGTCCAGGCTATACAAGAATTGCCTCCACCGCACACTCAAAAAGAAGTTCAAGGTTTGCTTGGAAGCGTTAAATTACATTGCTCGGTTCATCTCACAATTAACCTAGAAATGTGATCCCATATTTCATCTTCTTAAGAAACACAATCCAAGCATGTGGGATGATGAATACCAGAAAGTTTTCGATAAGGTTAAACAGTATTTGTCAAGTCCTCTAGTATTATCACCTCTTTGCCCAGATAGGTCATTAATACTGTATTTGACAGTGTTTGATCACTCTATGGGGTGTGTGTTGGGTCAACACAATGATTCGAGAATAAAAGAAAAGGCGATATACTACCTCAGTAAGAAATTCACTGAATGTGAGATGAGATATTCGCCAATTGAGAAATTGTGTTGTGCCTTAATTTGGATGACTCAGAGATTGAGGCAATACATGCTGTACCATACAACCTAGCTAATCTCGAAGTTGGACCCTTTAAAATATATGATGGAGTCAACAGCTTTGAATGGAATGTGAGCCAAAAAGTTGTGAAAGGAAGTGTAGTAGCAGATTTTCTGGCTAGCAAAGCTCAAGAAGATTATGAGCCCCTGAACTTTGATTTTCCCAATGAAGAATTAATGTTGTGGCAGCTACTGAATAAGACGCTACAAAAGATCACCTTTGGAAATTGAACTTTGACGGAGCATCAAATGTTGTAGGCAATGGAATTGGGGCAGTCTTGGTATCCCCAAATGGAGATCATTATCCGTTCACATGCAAGTTGGATTTTAATTGTACAAATAATATGGCAGAATATGAAGCATGTAGTATGGGACTCCGTACCTCCATAGAACGCAAAATTAGAATGCTGGAAGTATATGGAGATTCTACACTAGTGATCTACCAGTTGAAAGGTGAATGGGAGATAAGAGACCCTAAATTGATCAATTATCGTAGGATAGTTCTGGGGTTAATTGAGGAGTTTGACGACATCACTTTCAATTATCTCCCGCGAGATAAAAACCAAATGGTAGATGCTTTGGCTCCTTTGGCTTCTATGGTCAGAATAAGTAAACAAAAAGATGTAAAACTCATTCAAATGAGTGTTTACGAGACCCCAACTCATTGTTACAATGTAGAAGAAGAAGAAAGAGATGATAACCCTTGGTACCACGATGTATTACGATACATGAGAACTCGTGAATACCCTGATCAGGCAACCGAGAATGAAAAGAGGACGTTAAGAAGACTAGCCTATGACTATGTCTTAGGCGGAGAGATCTGTATAAAAGAAGAAAGGATCGGTACTATTGAGATGTGTGACACTTTGTTGAAGCTAAGAAAATTCGGAAGAAGTCCACGAGGGTGTTTGTGGAACGCATGCCAATGGTTTCACAATGGCCAGACAAATTATGAGATTCGGATACTATTGGTCTACCATGGAGGGGGACTACATCAATTATGCTAAGACATGTCACAAATGCCAGATCTATGGAGACAAAATTAATGTACCTCCTTCACCTTTGCATGTTATGACTTCCCCATGGCCTTTCTCCATGTGGGGAATGGATATCCTCGGGCTATCTCTCCAAAAACTTCAAATGGGCATCGGTTCATCTTTGTAGTCATTGACTATTTCACCAAATGAGTAGAGGCTACTTCATATGCCAGTGTTACTAAGACAACAGTCAACAGATTCCTACAAAAAGAAATCATATGTCGATATAGGATGCCTGAGAGGATCATATCCAAAAACGTATTAAACTTGAACAACAACACGGTCGTAGAGGTCTACAGTCAATTCAAGATCAGACACCACAATTCGTCACCGTATCGTCCAAAAATGAATGGTGCAGTGGAAACAACCAATAAAAATATTAAGAAGATTGTGGGGAAAATGGCTGAACTTATAAACATTGACATGAGAAATTACCATTTGCTCTTTATGCTTATCGAACATCAGTCAGGACCTCTCTTTGGGGCAACTCATTTCTCATTGGTTTATGGAATGGAGGCAGTGTTACTCATCGAAGTTGAAATTCCTTCCCTTCGAGTCTTGCCAGAGTTAAAGTTAGATGAAGCAGAATGGATCTAGTCTCGATACGATCAATTGAACTTGATTGAGGAAAAGAGGCTAAGGGCTATCCGTCATGGTCAGATGTACCAAAAGCAAATGATGCGAGCTTATGACAAAAAGGTTCACCCAAGAGAATTTCACGGGGGGGACTTAGTTTTGAAAAAGATCCTCCCCATACAAAAGGATTTCAGAAGGAAACGGATGCCAAATTGGGAAGGTCCTTATGTGGTGAAAAAGGCTTTCTTTGGAGGAGCATTGATCTTGATCGAGATGGATGGGAAAAACCTACCCAATCCTATAAATTCAGATTCAGTCAAGAAGTACTATACTTGAAGAGGAAAAGAAGCCAAAGTAAAAACCCGCAAAGGGCGCTTTGAGACTTTCTCTTAAAAAAATAAAAAATGGAGAGGCCAAGGTGAAAACTCGCAAAGGGCGCCTTGAGACCAAAGGGGCTTTGAGTCAAAAACCCGAAAAGGGTGGCTCAAATTATGATCAAATTGTAATGGGGCATGTGATGATCTTCCTATACCTGAATTAAGAGGAATGAGAGATGTTACATCTTGGGGCATCAACAGAGTACTATTGATCTTCTAAACACATATTGAGCTTAAATTAGTCTTCAAAAAGTCCGTACAAAGAAGCTCAGGCTGAGATATCTGGGGCACCTATCTGTTCCCCTCACTATTTTGTATTCTAGCCATATTTGCTTTCTTTAATTAACCCATTCTTTTCAGATTTTGCTCTTGATAAATTTCATTTTTGTCCATCAGTATGATCATTTTCAAGCATTTTGTATTGAAGTAATGATTAATGGACTAATAATACTTTCATAAAAGGAGTTTTGCATATTACTCGGAAAATTTTAAATAATACGAGAACACGAAATAGGACTTTTATTTAGAACTCACCAAGTCTAAAGGTTGGAAATATTTGAGAATGAAACTAAAGCAGTGACCATTTCTTGAATTTCTTTGTCAAAAATGTTGGTTGAACAAAAAGATAGGATATGATGTCAGTGGTACGGCCTTGAAGAACAACGAGCAATGCAGACCTTAAGCATTAGAAAGGGATCATTCTCATGAAATTTTGCATTCATGCAAAACACATTTAGTTAGGAGCATTCGATTCATTCTGATCATTGCATCTTAAGGGATCATTCTCATGACACTCTGCATTCATGCAAATGTCATCCATAATACATTTAGTTAGGAGAATTTGATTCATTCCGATTATGGCATCCTAATCATTATACATTTAAAAAAAAGAGAAGAAGAAGAAGGATCATTCTCATGACAATCTGCATTCATAATACATTTATTTAGGAGCATTTGATTCATTCCAATCATTGCATCCTAATCATTGTACATTTAAAAAAGGATTATTCTCATGACATTCTGCATTCATGCAAATGTCATCCATAATACATTTAGTTAGGAGCATTTGATTCATTTCGATCATGGCATTATGCATAAGCATAAGTCCATAAATCGATTCCACAAGTCATGTTCCCCAAAGGAGGGCATAACAAGATCGACGAATCCACAGGTCCAACACCTCTGAAGTTGCAGTAGGACAGATCAAATCCACCATGGCGAATCTCATTTCCCTGAAGTTGCAATAGAGTAGATTGAAGCCATTACCCTTATCTCCATGAAGTTGCAGTGAAGTGAATTGAAGATAGCGAATCTTATTTCCCTAAAAACACAGTGGAACAGATTAAAGCTACGATAGATCTTATCTTCTTGAAGTTGCAGTAGAGCAGATTGAAGCCACAGCCTTATGTCCCTGAAGTTACAGCGGAGCAGACTGAAGATAGCAAATCTTATTCCTTGGCATTACAGTGAAACAGATTAAAGCTACAGATTACGGTGGATCTTATCTTTCTGAAGTTGCGGTGGAGTGATTGAAGCCATTGACCTTATTTCCACAAGTTGCCGGAGAACGAAGACAATAAATCTTATTTCCCTAAAGACGCAGTGGAACAGATTAAAGATACGGTAGATCTTATCTTCCTGAAGTTGCAGTGGAGCAGATTGAAGCAACCAACCTTATTTCCCTGAAGTTGCAGTGGAGAAGACTGAAAACAACAAATCTCTGCCTGAAGTTGCAATAGAGCAGACTGAAGATAGAAAATCTTATCTCCCTGAAGTTTCAGCGGAGCAGATTGAAGCTACAAGTCTAATTTCCTTGAATTGGATCGAAGTGCTAGTTCTTATGCCCTTGAAGATGGAGTAGGATGGAATGAAGCTACTCGAAGAAGAAAAGCACTAGAAGAATTCAGGATTTGGCGAGACCGAGCAAAATTGACCCTTTTAAAGTCTTTGTTCTATTCTCGTTACACGACAATAAGCAAAGAGGGGCAGTTGTAATGGGCCTATTTCGCCCAGGCCCATCAACCATATTAACCAGATTAAAAATAATAAAATAATAAAAACCCAAATATTAATAAAGTCCATAAGCAATCCAAATTTACAATAAAGTAGTAGGCCCAAAATTCCTAAGTGGCCCAAGTACTAAATCCAATTACAGTGGCCCAATAACCCAAAACAGATTAAGGTTTCAAGAAACCCTAGAGGCTTCTAGAGTCTTTTAGCGCTGCAGCACCTTCCCACACATACGCCACCACCCCCACGCTCGGGCCACCACGCCAGCAGAGCACCCAGGCCACCCCACGTCCGTACGATAGTTTCACCTGCGAAGAAGACAGAAAACACAGCAAACCAAGCATAGCAGAGAGAAAATTATATTTTATTTTTATTTTATTACGATTTCGGCTATAAAACCGAAGGAAAAATAATATGTAAAGGTCTATAATTTTTTACAAACAAAATCAATACAGAGAAATAAAAGAAATTTTCGAAAGGTTCTCTTCTTTTCCTTTTCTTTTTTCTTTTTTACGCACTTTAAATCATTCATAGACATATCAAAGTTTTTTTTTTTACTTTTAAACTACACATATATTTAAAATATAATATAATAAAAAGGAGAAAAAATTACTTATCGGAGTTCCTACCACCTATACGGTGGTAGCCATGATCCACGGTGGCAAACGGCGACGAGGTCTCGCCGAAACCTTCACCGGACTCTGGTTCGGTTAAAAAGGGAGAGGGAAGGTTGAGAGGATTTCTCCCCTTTTTTTATAAACGAAGGAAAGAATAAAGTTTTTTTTTAAAATTTTTCTACTTAATTAAACACTTTAAACGACGTCGTTTAGGGCTGGTCACTATAACCTTAAAACGACATCGTTTTACCCCTCCAAACCCGCGCATTGACCCGACCCGGGGAAGGATCCGCGTTTTTTGTAATGGAAGGGCTAATTACACCTTTAGCCCTTCCGCATTTTTATTGTTCTACAATCAAGTCCTTTTTGTTTTTTTAATTTAGGCCCATAATTTATCGCAATTCCATTTGGGCCCTTGTTCGAACGATGACGTTTTGGAGGGCAGGGATTAATTTCTCTTTTGGTCCCTCTTTGTTATCCGCGCATTTAATATGGTCCTTTTCTTTTTATTTATTTGCGGATTTGCCCTCAGATTTCTGTTTTCAGTTAAAATTAGTCCTTTGTTGTTATTTTTGTTATTAATTTAATTAATTTTAATATTATTGCCATTATTTTATTACTTTTAATATTTTTAATAATATTATTTTATTTATTATTATTACTTTTCTTATTATTATTATTATTATTAGTATTATTATTATTACTATCATTTTATTATTATTAGTATTATTACCACTATTATATAATTATATATTATTATTATTATTATTATTATTATTATTATTATTATTATTATTATTATTTAATTTTAATATTATTACCATTATTTTTACTATTATTTTTTATATATTGCAATTTCTATTATTGCATTCATTTTATTATTACTTTCCTTACTATTAATGTAGTATTATTATTACTAATATATTTAATTAATTTTGTTTTATTACTATTACTTTGTTAATATTTATTTATCTATTGTTTGTAACTATATTTATCATATTGTTATTTATTATATTTATATCCTCTTAAATAATTTCCAATTTTAAATCTTTAATTATTTGTATTATTATTATTTTATGATCTTTTTACTATTGTATATAGTATTTATTTATCTATTGATTTACCATTAGCTTTTATTTTTGTTATTATTTTCTTTTATTTATTTATTCTTTTCCTATTATTTCATATAGATTGTTGATTTTAAATTTTATTTTATTGTATTTTATTTTTGTCTTTATTTTTGTTATTTACATTCGTACCCTTGTTTTTATTCTATTATGTATTTGTAATTCATCTTCTATTTTATAAAACCATAATACATTTTATCCGATTTTTGGAAATAAGCAATTACTTCATGTTCTAAGATTCGAAAGAAATCGTGCCCTAAATTACTGGGTTTCGATTTTTCTCATCGAGTCTAAAGAACTAATTATTTTTAAAATCAAAACGTATAAATTAAAGAAAATACTTATTATCGGAAATTCAAAAGTGTTGTATCCTAACTCACTAGATGTGACATTTTTTTATCTCAAGGTAAGGATTTCTAAAAACAAATGCAATATTCTTTATTTGACATTTTGAGAAATTGTGTCCTAACTTACTGGGCTTCGATTTTTCATTTGACCCAAATGACTGAATATCCTTTTAACTTAAATGTATGACTTTTAAATGGAAAAGGCAAGCTTAGCTTCGAAGATTCGAAATGTCGTATCCTAACTCACTGGGTATGGTATTTTATTCCTTTAAAATAAGCGGGCCTCAGCATCCGGTTTAATATATTCTAGTTTTCTTTTAAATAAAGAGGATTATATTTTAAAATCTTTTCAAATTTTTGACATTAAGACATTAATCAATCAATTCGGTACTAACTCTATTTTCGTTTTTAAATGTCGACCCCGTTTTCCAAACAAAAAATGATTTCGACAATGTGTGCTCAACTTCATGTGGAACCTCATACGTGTCCAGCAGTTTTTAATTGAGTTTGGGTTATTGCACTATTTGGGATACCAACTTAGTAATTGTTCCTACATTAGTTCATTATATTTCTTTTTAAAAAAATTTAATGAATAAAAGTTAAAGCTTCCATATGAGAACAATTACCAAGTTCAAAAATTAATTTGGACAAAAAAAATTCATGCACCAATGTTAAAATAATTGCCTAATTCAAGTTCTAAACAATTTTCAAGTTAAGGGATTAACTTGAAAAAAAAGTTCAAGCTCTAATATGGGATCTTTTTATCTTGTGTTAAAATGAAGGATGTAGATGGGCAAAGAATAGGTCCCTAGTTCATTCCTTTCTAATTTTTTATCGTACAAAATATCAATTTTAATAGTATTTTGTAAGTTTGAAAGTATTTTATAAGTTTCATTTTAAAGATGATACTGTGATTTTTTTATCAATTTTATTATAGGTTTTAATTATATATGTTCTTTTTGTCACATAAAACTATCCATAGTCCTTCCTCAATCTATAAATAGGAGGATAATATGTTTCAATGTACTCGAACCCACTTTTTCTTGCATTGATAACAATGCTCATACCAATCAAATTAAAACTCAATCAACATGATGCTATGACTTTTTAACGAGTATATTTAAAATGTTCATATTTTAAAAATAATTTTATTTCAATATCTTTAATGTTTCAAATTCTTATAATAATTATTAATTTATAAAACAAAATTTTTAAATATAGTTAAATATTTTAATATTTTTTAAAATAATCTACTACTTTTAAATATAATTTTAAAGTAAAGAAGTATATATCGGTTGAAGCCTAGCTCAACTTACATCATTGATATTACAAGGTTAGGTTTTATATTCAATGACAGCGGGAGGGGAGCAACCAAGACTTTAACCTCCTAAAATTGAAAATTACAGTTTTTACCTTTTAAAATGTATAAAATTATAAATTAATAATAATAAAATTACACTTTACTCTTAAAAATAATAATATTTTAATTTAATCATTTAAAATTTATAAAATATTAAACAATAAAATACAAAATTTTATTTTAACTCTTATTAAAATTTATAACTTTTAACTCTGCTGTGAAAATTTTTTCTCACTTCCCCTACCTATATTAGTCCTTGGTTAGGTGTTGTATTAAAAATTCAAGCTCCATCAATTTTCAATCCAAATCATTTTTTTTAATTTAATATTTACATCAAAACTCAGCCAAATACAATCCATTGGTAATTAGTTACCGATCAACGTTCTACAGAAACGACAATCACGGAATTGATCAGAAAAGGGAAGCTAATGAGTGTGGAAAAAGCAGTCCGAAGTAAAACAAACTCTTTCCAACCAAAAAACACAAACGTTTGGATTTGGAACATTCATCAGTTACCCTTCGATCAAGTCTAAAGCTTTGGGCGTGTCTATCCCGTCCACTAAAAAATGGGTAAGAATTGCATGCGTTTGACTTTGAAGCCAAAATGTTGAGAAAAATGGTGTGATTACAATATATATAAAACCATACTCTTCTAGTCTTTTGCTTTTAGCACTTCAAACCCATTGTCATTTTCGTTGTCACATTCCACATAAGCTACCAAGTTTTAAGATGAATATTGAACGTAATTGGCTAGCTTGATTAATGGTTAAAAACATTACTGTTAGATATGATACTATAAATAGGAACTCTACAAACGTTGCCTTTCATAGTTTGGTTTCTTCATCAATTGTTTTAACAACTGAAATATCAATGAGTGTTCTTTTAGTGCTTTTGTTTCTCAGTCTAGCAACCGTTAACATTAATGAAGGTTGCATTGAGAGTGAGAGGCAAGCCCTTCTCATGTTCAAACATGATGTCACAGATGGTGCAAACCGATTGAGCTCTTGGTCTCTTCATCATGGTCATGGAGATTGCTGTCAGTGGGATGGGGTTGTTTGTGACAATGTGACGGCCCATGTGCTTGAGCTCCATCTTGCAAATCCTCGACTTCTTCTGGATGATTATTGCAGTGATGCTGAAAATGAAGCCATGGAGAGGTCAAAGCTAAGAGGTAAGATAAACCCTTCTTTGCTTAAGTTAACGCATTTGAGTTATTTGAATTTAAGCCAGAATGGGTTTGGAGGTATTCCCATTCCCGACTTCATAGGTTCTATTGAGAGTTTGAGACACCTTGACCTCTCCAAAGCTGGATTCGGAGGCTTGGTCCCTAATCAACTTGGAAATCTCTCGAGTTTGGAGTACCTTAATCTTAGAGCAGATATTGTAGATAATCTCTATGTTACCGATCTCCAATGGTTGTCTAGTCTTTCCTTGATAGAACACCTTGATTTGAGTGATGTCGACCTTGCACAGGCTTCCAATTGGTTGCAAGTACTGAACACACTTCCTTTCTTGAAAAATTTATATTTCTCAGGTTGTCAGCTTCCACAAGTTCCTCCACCCATACATCTTAATCTATCATCTCTTGCAATTCTTGACCTTTCTTTAAATGATATTGAGAATAGTTTGGGAGTATCCATAATTCATGGCCTTGTCAATCTGACTTCCCTTAGACACCTTGATCTTTCTAATAACCTTTTTAATTCGTCGATACCTGAGTCGTTGTATAGTCTTGATTCTCTCCAGTTTCTCAATCTTGGCTCTAACAAATTCCGAGGAAAACTTTCAAGTTCTATAGGAAACATGAGTTCTGCCATTGACCTTGACCTCTCAGATAATGAACTTGAAGGACCGATTCCAATAACAATGGGAAATCTCTGTAACCTAAAGTCAATCGTTTTCTCAGAGCTTAACTTGAATCAAGATGTATCAACCATTTTAGCAGTTTTGTCTGGATGTGTCTCTAATCAATTAGATAAATTGGATTTAAGTGGGTGTCATCTGTCTGGTCAGTTAACCAATCAACTTAGGAACTTCAAAAGTTTGAAGGAACTACATTTGTCTGGAAACTCTGTCTCTGGTCCCATTCCAATCTCCATTGGAGAGCTTTCTTCCTTGGTAGTCGTAGAACTTGATCAGAATCAATTGAAAGGGCAGCTTCCCAGTTCCATTGGAAAACTTACAAATTTGGAAATCCTTGATATTTCTACTAATTTGTTGGAGGGTGTTGTTTCGGAAACTCACATCGGCAATCTTCCGAAATTGAAAGTTTTCAGGCTTCTAAGAACTCTTTTGTTTTAAGAGTCAGTCCTGATTGGATTCCTCCTTTCGAACTTGAACTCCTAGGATTGAGGTCTTGGAATGTAGGTTCAATGTTTCCTTTGTGGCTTCGTTCACAAAAACATCTAAGGTATCTAGATATCTCTGGCTCAAGGATTTCTGATAGCCTTCCTGGTTGGTTATGGAATTTCTCCTCCCCGTTCCAATATTTGAATCTCTCACACAACCAAATCCATGGGCAGATTCCTGGTATACCTTGGGCTATGTCGGTTGATTCAGTGATTGACCTTAGTTTTAATCTTTTGAGTGGCCCTTTACCTCAAATTTCTCCCAATGTGTCTTTTCTAGACATGTCAAATAATAATTTGTCAGGATCTCTTTCACCTCTTTTATGTTACAAGTTGAAGGAGACCATGGGAACAGTAATTCTTAATCTTGGTGGAAATGTTCTATCTGGGGGGATTCCAGATTGTTGGCTGAATTGGCAGAATTTAAAGGTCATAAAATTAGGTAACAACAGACTTAATGGAAGCATTCCAAGCTCAATGGGAATTCTACAGTCCATTGTATCATTGCATCTTCAGAAAAACCACCTGTCTGGAGAAATTCCGTTGTCATTGAACAACTGCACAGATTTAATCCTACTTGATGCTGGTGAGAATGAATTGCATGGAAGCATCCCTCGATGGATAGGCGATAGCCTTCGAAAGCTGGTAGTCTTGAGCCTTCGTTCGAACAAGTTTTCTGGGTACATACCGGATGAGCTCTGTGCTATTGGTTCTCTCCAAGTCTTGGACCTTTCTGATAACAATCTAATCGGAAGTATACCAAGATGTGTAAATAAGTTTCGAGCAATGGCAAAGTTTAATGGCCCAATGGGAACAGCTATATCTTATGTGATTGGTGCAGGCACTTTTGTTGCAACAATTGTGATGAAAAGTCAAATGCTAGAGTATAGCACAAACCTTAACTTGGTGAGAAGCATAGATTTGTCTAACAACAAATTATCAGGAGAGATCCCCGGGGAAGTGACGAGCTTAGTTGAACTGATTTCATTGAATTTGTCCCATAATCTTTTGTGTGGAACAATTCCTGACAGAATTGGTGAGTTGAGATCACTGGAATCTGTTGACTTCTCTGTAAACAAGTTGTCTGGTTCAATACCTGAAAGCATGTCGTATCTGACATTTTTGAGCCACTTGAACTTGTCTTTCAACAATTTGTCCGGAGTAATCCCTTCGAGTACTCAGTTACAAAGCTTCGATTCATCGTGTTACGAAGGCAATCAACTCTGTGGATTGCCAGTTCCTAATATGTGTCCTGAAAATGGTACAATTCACGGTGTTGGACATGGAGGTGGAAATGGCAATGAAAATTCAACAGACTGGTTCTGGTTCGGGTTAGTAGTCGGATTTGTTATCGGCTTTTGGAGTGTGTTTGGTCCATTGGTATTTGATAAGCGATGGAGGTCCATTTATACACTTTTCGGTTCTCAAACAAATGTGGAAAATCATTAACTCTGTAAGTGCATGTGACTACAATATCTGACAGACAAACTATATTATGAATTAACAATATAGGTCTTACTGTTCTTATACTACTCATTCATTTTCAGGGTCATGGCATGTCTTGACTTTCAATGAAGACTGTTGATGTCAGAAATCTAAGGTAACCTTAGAAGTCAAGTATTCGATCTTTACCAACTCAACCAACTGGTTGTATAATATATCACATGATCAAAAGGCTTTCTTCTGGTTCAAAACTAATGTATCTCTTAGGTCAAATTATGCTATTAGACTCCATATTTTGTGTAAATTATTATACGTTAATTTGATCAATTTCAATCCTAATCCATGTTGCAGTTAAATCTATTTAGTTAAATTACGTCATTAGTACTATACTACGTGCATAGTTATAGATTTAGTCCATGTTCACCGATTAGATTATTCTTAGTGACTATATTTTTTTTTTTAATTTCAAATTTTTAATCTTAATGCAAACGATAAATCAAATCTATTAATTAATTTTTGGTGAGTAATATGTGAAAATAACAAACAAACTTAGCATTGCACATGTGATAATATATTTGACACATTAAATTTTAAAAATATCATTACTTAATGAATTTAATAGTTATAATTTGATTAGGACTAAAATTTTAAAATCTAAAAGTACATGGACTGAAAATGAACAAATAAAAGTATAAGTATTAAATCCACAACTTATACAAAATACATGGTCTAATAGTAAAATTTGACATATTTTTACATCAAGATTTTCTTGTTGAAAATTGGAAATAATTTCTATTCAGAAAATAACTATTTTCTTTTCAATTTAGGATGAAAAGAAACCAATAGTACTTAAAAGAACAACCTAAACCATTACTAATTTAATCAAAAGGAAACAAATGAAGGATATTTCTTTTCTCACAACATACATCAGTTTAAACTTTTGGATTAAACAACACTTTTATCCCTTAATTGTTTTTTAACTTAATTCTTAATAATTTTTCGTTAAAATGCGTTGTTTGTCCCTTTTATATATAATTTGAGATTTGATTTTAACCCTTTAAAAACTAAAATTCAATTTTTCTATTTTTAATTTAAAAATTATTAAAACAATAATTTATGGTCTACAAAAATAAAATTTGAGTTTAAAAGTATGGTTATGTGTGAGAAAAATATTTAACACATTATAATGCTGGTCATTAAAACGATACAAAAAATCTTGTTATTTTGTAAACAGCCCATTTTGTTCGGGCTCATTCAGAAAAAGAAAAAGAAAAACATAATAAAAAAATAAATGTCCACTTTTAAATGTCCCTTTTACAATTCATTGGCCCAAATTAAACCCAAAGCCCAATTACACCCTTAACCCAAAACAACCCTAAACAGATTATCCACCAAATTAGCCCAAAACACCCCTGGCCCAAAACATTAAGCAAAGTCAGGAATCCTAGGGTTTCCTGACTACCCTTGCGTCGCAAGCCTCGATCTCAGCAAGCGCTGTAACCCTCATGCCCTCGGTAGCGCCAAAATCCTCGCGAGCTGCACACCACCAAATCGCGCTGCAGTTAGCGCGCTTTGCGCCCCATCGTCGCCAGATTCCTCGACGGCCACCTACAAAATAAGGAAAAAACAACAGCAAAGGGAAGAAAATAAACAGGACATATATATTTCCTTTTTTATTTTTTATTTTAGGGCTATATAAAGCCTCAAAAACTTGTAAATGGGGGCACGATAGATAGAGAGAAATAGATAGAGGCAAATATTCAAGAAAAAACAAAAATAAAAATACAAACAAAAGGTGATTTCCCATTTTCGTGTTGGCATTGTTTTTTTATTTTCTTTACGATTCTTGCAAAGAGAGAATATTCTAGTAATGACAAGATAGAAAGTATCTTACCTCTCGATCGACGAAAAAAAAAGGGAGGCATTTGGGCTTCTGACCGTCACGGATGAGGCGCGTGTGATGGCGCGTGCGGTGGCGCAACACCGGAGCCAAAGGCCGAGACTGACCTCAGGCCAAAGGAACAGAGAGCATTTTGGAGCTCTCTTAAAATTTTTTTTAAAATGGTGAATAGAATGAATTTTTGAACTGATTTTTGCCTTTTATAATAAGAAGGAAACGACAACGTTTTGCTTAATCGATAAGTGAAAAAATGACGTCGTTTCAATGGACAACTCGCGTTTTAACCCGATCCATTCCAGAGATCCGCGTGTTTTTTTTAATATTGGGCTATTTATTTCCTTAGTCCTTCCACATTCTTCAGTCTTTTTAAATTCTTCCAAATTAATTTTTTTTTATTTTTCGAATTAACCCTAAAAATTTATTTTTATTTAAATTAAACCCTCAAACTATTTTAAAAGGTAAAAATCTATTACGACGACGTTTTAAATTTGGCATAATTTCCATTTTAATCCTTGTGATTTAATGCGTGTTTTAATTTAATCCTTTTAACTGCTTTTAATTGCTATTTTAACTCATGTTTCTTTGTTTTATTATTATTATTTTATCCTTTTATTTTATATTATATTTAATTATTTTACCTTATTAAATATTATATATTATTTCCTTACATTTATTAATTTATTAATAGTACAAAATCTATATATATTTTATATGTTTTTCTTATTCTACTTGTTTAATAATTTATTATTATATATTATTATATTATTTATTATATTATATTTTGTAGTATTATATTATATTATATACTTTTAAAAAATAAATTTTATATAAAATTTATTTTATTTATATTGTTTATAATTTTATTTAAAATCATTATATCTTGTTATTTTTATTTATGCCTTGTTTACATTATTTATATCATATATGTATGATCCAATTTTACCCCAACCAAAGCTCAAACAACAAACCAAAACAAAATCAAACCAAACCCAATTAACCAAGCCCAAGTAACTCCACCACCCCACTAAACCGACCACTAACTCCACCATTCCACTAACTCCACCACCCCACTAAACCGACCACTAACTCCACCACCTCACTAAACCGACCACTAACTCCACCACTCCACTAACTCCACCATCCCACTAACTCTATCACCCCACTTGCATGCATAAGTTGTAGAATTTGGCTATAAAAGCCATTCAAGATCATTGTATGGGGAGGTTTTTTTTCTTCTATTTTTCGGATAGTTACGAATACACGAGAAGATTCAAAATATTCAAGGTGTTCTTTTTATTCATTTTTTTACACTTGTTTTTAAGAATAAACGCGAAAATACGGAAAAAGAGGTAGAAGCGTACCCCTTTTGAGATCGTCGAAAAAAAGAAGCTTTTTAGTTTCAAATTGCAGTGCTGCATGTCATTGCAATGTTTCGCTTTTGGAGGGTGGGGATATTTTCCTTTAGCCCCTCCTTGTTACTCATAAGTTCTAATTGGTCCATCTTTTAATTTTATTTTGATTTTACCCGGATGCTTGTTTTAAATTCAATTTAGTCCCTATTCGCTTTACTTTCAAATCAATTATCTCTAAATATATATTATTGTACTTACTGTTTTAATGTGGCCATTACCATTATTGTTTTTAATATTTTTTTCTTTTACTTTATTACTATTACTAGGTTCGTTGGCATTATTAGCATCATTTTATTATTGCCACTATTTTACATGTATTATTATTATAAAAATCATTTTTATATTACTATTTATTATTCTTATTTTCATTACTATTATTTTTATCACTATTATTACATATATATTATTACTACAATTATACTTATTATAATTACATTTATTTTTACTACTACCATTATTTTTTATTATTACCACTATTAATTCTAATATTATTACTATTATTGTCTTATTGATATTTTTATTTTGCTTTTTCAAAATTTATAAAAAGGGGTTTCACAAAGGTAATATTTCGTGTTTGGAAGTTCGAGAAATTGTGCCCAATCGCTACTGGCTTCGATTTTTCGCTCGTCTCGATCACTAAATATTCTTTAAAGATTTTGATCATGTTTTTGAAAATAAGGCAATGTTTCGTGTTTGGAAGTTCGAGATTTCGTGCCCAATCGTCTTTGGGTCTCGATTTTCTATTCGTCCAAACAACTAAATATCCTTCAAAGATTCTTTATCGTGTTTTCTTAAATAAAGGCAATATTTCATGATTGGAAACCCAAGGAATCGTACCCAATCGTGCTGGGTTTCGGTTTTTAGTTTAGCCAAATAGTGAAGTACCCTTTTTAAATTGCAATACATGTATTTTGGAAATCATGAAATGATCTTGGGATCGAGAGTTTGAAGCATCGTGTCCTATCGTGCTGGATATGGTATTTCAACTCTTCGGAACAAGAGGGTTTCGATATCCAATACGAGTCATCCAAACAAATTTTCCATATTTTAAAATATTTTCTAATTTTCGATATTAAGGACTTTAATCAATCAATACGGTACCAATTTTGGGCGTTGCGAGGGTGCTAATCCTTCCTCGTATGTGAATCGACTCCGAGCCCGCTTTTCTTAAAATTTGAGACCAAAATATTTTCTAAAGTGACCCAATCACACTTCAAAAAAAGATTGGTGGCGACTCCATTTTCCTTTTTAAAGTCGGCCCATTTTCCAAACAAAAAAAATGGTTCCGACAGCTTGGCGACTCCACTAGGGACCGAACTATAAGAGAGTCAAGCCGTAAAATTGGTTGATTAATGTCCTTTTTATCAAAAATAAAATTTTTTCGCTTTTTCGATTGCATGAGTCTGTGTCGCGTCATATATCTCGCTTTGGTTTGAGACACATAGAATTTTTTGCATTCATATTGCATGACAGCTTGTGGTCATACCCTTAAGTGGGAGCAAAATCTATGCCTTCGTGAGGTTTTCACCTCCGCATGGGCTAGGGGATCGCCTTCCGGATACATCCGTATTCTATGGTTCCGTGAGGTTTTCACCTCCATAAGGCCATAGGGAAATGTATTCCTCGAATCGAACTTAATCAAGATGAGCCTATAATGGGTGAGGATTGAGGAATCATTGGTTCGTACCTTTTTTAGAACTAAACCACATGTAGAAAACTTAAGGGCCTACCCTAGGTAGAACCATGTCAAACCCTAGTGGTCACCCCGATAGGTTCTATGTTATTTATTTTTCTTGTCTTGACGGGTTTTATTCATTTTGATTGCATTGCATTCACATCATAGAAAAGAGGTGTTGATTTCAAATTCGATTACTAAATAGAAAAGTTGGTCATAAGAAAATGAATTTTTTGATAAAGTGGATTATAATACAGTCATTCGAATATAGTCCAAGTGAATACAACGAGAGAAGACTGATAGTCCGTGAAGGAATACAAGACCTTATCACCCAGGGATTCAAGTTGACAAAACTATTCGAAGATTACTACGTCTCGGCATTCTTGAAGAAGCTAACAAGTGAACAGGAGTAGCGGTTCAGATCAAGCAAAAGGAGTTAGAGGAAGTATCTATTAGAATTTTGCAATACTTGACTTTTGCAAAGAAGGGATTCATGTTTTCACTTGGACTATGAGGACAAGGCCGTGTATGCAATCCATTTTGTGTAAAGAAATTTATTTTCTAGTAAAGTTTTTCTAATGTAACTGAATTCAGAGTCAATGCCTCTTATTTTTTGCATTCATTCATTTGCATTGCATTTCATGCATTTGCATTGCATCACATCATTTGCATTAAATATCATAAGACAATACTTTTAATGAGAGGTTGTATTATAGTGACCCTGGAACATCATTACTGCACACAAATGTAGAAACGGCTAAGGATATAATGAAAACCTTGGGCATCAACGCCGCATTCGAAGAGGGATCGAATGAAAGAAACCTAGGAGGCATTCGCCCCTACGAGCCTGAAAGTGTTTTGAATAACTGGACTGTGAAGGAAACTCCTGTAGTTTTTAGAGCTAACACAGAGTAATGTTCAAAACACACTTGTTGTTTCAAGCCTAGAAACAATAAGAATCTTTTGTGAAATAGGCTCATGTTCAAACATCTTTATTTTCAATAAAAAATGCATTTTTGTGTTTCATGCCGAGCAAATATTTTCTCATTTTTTCCATGTCATACTATATATATTCTTTTGTTCTTTGGAATGTTCTTTCATTTTCATCCATGATTATAAATAATCATCTTCAGAACCATTTATTCTTTGGAATTTGCCTTCGTACCTACAATAGGTACCCAGATATCGGGACATGAGCAACGCTGTTACAGACTCCCTTCTAAGTGAAATATGGGTCTAAAAGGATCTGAATATTTTGAAGATGTCAGAGATGACAACTTACCCATTGATCTATTAAGGATGGTAAAACAAAATGAAAATAGACTCTATCGTACAAAGGGTCAGTAGACATTGTGAGTCTGGGAAAGGAGTGAAGATCGAAACATTACCCACCATAGAAACAAAGCGAGATGACATTGAGTTATTTAAAGAATTCAAAGATGTCTTTGTGTGGTCGCATCAAGAGATGCCTAGGCACGATGAGCCTACCATGAAAGGGAGATTTAAATCGGTGTTGCAGTAAATGCCAAATTGAGAAGACATGACTTATATGCTTTTTTTTATATGTGGGGCATAGATGTTAAGGGGATGATTTCATCAAAAGTATCTAGTTGACGCCTATTCATTTTCGTGATTGTCAACTATTCCACTAAGAGGGTGAGGGTCGGTTCCTATGACAAAGTCACAGGGTCAATCATCAAGTTTAATTTCAACTTCGAGTTCAAGTTCGAATTTAAAAAAAAAAACAAAACAAAAAAAAAAAAGAAAGAAAGAAGAAAAGAAAAGAAAGGAACCATCCAAAAAAAAAAGATTTTGAAAGATGATGGAAACCTGTAAATATTGGCATAGAGAAGTTACCATTTACCCTCTATGCTTCTCGAATGTTGGCGAGGACTTCCACCGGGGCAACACCCTTCTCATTGGTTTATGGATGGATACAGTCTTACCCATCGAAGTTGAAATTCTTACTCTTTAGATTTTGTCGAACCGAAGTTGGACGAAGCGAATGGGTTCACTCTGTATGACCGATCGAAACCGATCGAGGAAGTGGCTAAGATCCATTCGCCATGGTCAACTGTACCAGAAGGGGATGATGCAAGCTTACAATAAGAAAGTCCGCCCCAGAGTATTCCATGAAGGAGACTTGGTATTGAAACAGATCCTCCCTATGCAAAAGGACTTCAGTAGAAAGTGGATACCTAATTGAGAAGGACCTTATGTTGTAAAGAAGGCCTTTTCTGGACGAGCTTTGATGCTAGCTGAGATGGACGGAAGAAGTCTGCCAAATCCAATTAATGCAGACTCAGTCAAGAAGTATTTCGCTTGAAAGTGGGCCAAGATGAAAACCCACAAAGGGCATCTTGAATCCAAAAAAAAAAATAGAGAAGCCAAGGTGAAAACCTACAAAGGGCACTTTGAAACCAAAGGGGCTTTGAGTCAAAAACCCGAAAAGGGCAGCTCAAGTTGTGATCAAATCATGATGGGGCATACAGTAGTTTTGCCACGCTTGAATTGACAATGAGGAAGTATGTAACATCTTGGGGCATCGACAAAGTACTCTGAATCCCCTAAACACATATTGAGCTTAAATGGTCCTCAAGAAGTTTGAACAAAGAAGTTCAGTCGGCGATATCTGGGGCACCTAATTGCCATCTTACCCATCCTTAATTTGCTCGTTTCAAAATACACTACCAATAAATTTCCTTCTTGATTGCATTTGTTATCTTATTTGTTTCGAGCTATGCTCCTAATTAATTTCTTTCTTGTCCATTATTATGATCTTTTCCAAGCATTTTTCATTGAAATAATGATTATTGAACTAATAATGCTTTCACAAAAAAAGTTTTGCATATTACTCTGAAAGTCTTTAAATAATACAAGAATCAAACAGACAATTATTTAGAACTAACCAGCTTAAAGGGCTTTGAGCACTTGAGAAAAGGGATTAGCAAAGGACAACATCTTCAAATTCTCTGTTAGAGGTATCACTAAATAAAGAAGACATACGTCGAGGATATCACCTTAATAAACAACAAGCAATGACAAATTCAAGTGTTAAAATAGATCATTCTCATTTTGCACTCATTCGTAACATTCATAATACATATGGTTAGGAGCATTTTTCATGACATCCTAATCATTTGGCATAAACATATACCCCATGAAATCAATTCTACAGGTAGGTTCCCTATAGGACAATGTAGCAAAATTGATGGGTGTTACAGAAAATTATAGACCTTATCCCACTGAGCAGGAGTGGAACAGGTCGAAGACGACGAGCCTCAATTCCCTAAGCAGTAGGGTAGCAGGCCAAAAATTACAGATCTTATCCCACTGAGCAGGAGTGGAACAGATCGAGCACGTTGAGCCCTAATTCCCTAAGCAGTAGGGTAACGGGCCAAAAATATCAGACCTTATCCCACTGAGCAGGAGTGGACCAGGTCAAAAACATTGAGCCTTAATTTCCTAAGCAGTAGGGTAGCAGGCTAAAAGCAGCAGATCTTATCTCCACTGAGCAGGAGTGGAGCAGATCGAAGATTCCAGCCTTATCTTCACTGAGCAGGAGTGGAGCAGGCTAAAGATAGTAGATCCTATCTCCACTGAGCAGGAGTGGAGCGGATTGAAGACAACAGATCTTATCTCTACTGAGCAGGAGTAGAGCAGATCGAAAGTAGCAGATCTTATCTCCACTGAGCAGGAGTGGAGCAGATCGAAGATTCCAGCCTTATCTTCTTTGAAAGGGAGTGAAGCGAAGCTAAGATAGTAGATCCTATCTCCACCGGAGCAGAGTGGAGCGGATTGAAGACAATAGATCTTATCTCTACCGAAAGGAGTAGAGCAGATTGAAAGTAGCAGATCTTATCTCCACTGAAAGGAGTGGAGCAGATCGAAGATTCCAGCCTTATCTTCACCGAAAGGTGGAGTGGAGCAAAGCTAAAGATAGTAGATCCTATCTCCACCGAAGCAGAGTGGAGCGGATTGAAGACAACAGATCTTATCTCTATCGAAAGCGAGAGTAGAGCAGATTGAAAGTAGCAAATCTTATCTCTACTCGAAAGGGAGTGGAGCAGATCGAAGATTCTAGCCTTATCTTCACTGAGCAGGAGTGAAGCAGGCTAAAGATAATAGATCCTATCTCCACTGAGTAGGAGTGGAGTGGATTGAAGACAACAGATCTTATCTCTACTGAGCAGGAGTAGAGCAGATCAAAAGTAGCAGATCTTATCTCCACTGAGCAGGAGTGGAGCAGATCGAAGATTCCACCTTATCTTCACCGAGCAAGGAGTGGAGCAGAGGCTAAAGATAGTAGATCCTATCTCCACCGAAAGCAGAGTGGAGCGGATTGAAGACAACAGATCTTATCTCACCGAAAGGGAGTAGAGCGGATCGAAAGTAGCAGATCTTATTTTCACCGAAAGGAGAGTGGAGCAGATCAAGATTCCAGCCTTATCTTCACTGAGCAGGAGTGGAGCAGGCTAAAGATAGTAGATCCTATCTCCACTGAGCAGGAGTGGAGCGGATTGAAGACAACAGATCTTATCTCTACTGAGCAAGAGTAGAGCAGATCGAAAGTAACAGATCTTATCTCCACCGGCGAGGTGGAGCAGATTGAAGATTCCACCTTATCTTCACCGAAAGCAGGAGGAAGCGAGCTAAGGATAGTAGATTCTATCTCCACCGAAAGGTGAGTGGAGCGGATTGAAGACAACAGATCTTATCTCTACCGGCGTGAGTAGAGCAAATTGAAAGTAGCAGATCTTATCTCCACCGAAAGCGAGGAGTGGAGCAGATCAAGATTCCACCTTATCTTCACCGAAAGGGAGTGGAGCAAAGCTAAAGATAGTAGATCCTATCTCCACCGAAGCAGAGTGGAGCAGATTGAAGACAACAGATCTTATCTCTACCGGCGGAGTAGAGCAGATCGAAAGTAGCAGATCTTATCTCCACCGAAAGTGAGTGGAGCAGATCGAAGATTCTAGCCTTATCTTCACTGAGCAGGAGTGGAGCAGGCCAAAGATAGCAGATCTTATCTCTACTGAGCAGGAGTAGAGCAGATCGAAAGCAGCAGATCCTATCTCCACTGAGCAGGAGTGGAGCGGATCGAAAATTACAGATCTTATCTCCACTGAGCAGGAGTGGAGCAGATCAAAGACAACAGATCTTATCTCTATCGAAAGGTGAGTAGAGCAGATCGAAGATCGAAGCCTTATCTCCACCGGCGCAGAGTGGAGCAGGTGAAGAATAGATCTTATCTCCACTGAGAAGGAGTGGAGCAGATCGAAGAGCAGATCTTATCTCCACTGAGCAGAAGTGGAGCGGATCAGAAGGCCACAAGTCTTATCTCCATGTATCGGCAATGGAGCAGACTAAAGATTATAGCCTTAATTCCCTAGCAAGAGGGTAATAGGTTAAAGAAGCGAGATCTTATTCCACCGAAAGGTGGAGCAGATCAAAGACGATGAGCCTTAATTCCCTAAGCAGAGGGTAACAGTTAAAGAAGCGATCTTATCCCACCGAAAGGAGTGGAGCAGATCAAGACGATGAGCCTTAATTCCCAAGCAAGAGGGTAACAGTTGAAAATTGCGATTTTATCTCCACCGGCAGGAGTGGAATAGATCGAATAAAATTTCTATACCCTCAAGATGCAATGGGTCAAAGCAAGGCTACAAGAGAAGAAGCGCCAAGAAATCAAGACTCAAAGAAACGGGCGAAATTGGCTCCTTTAGAATCTTTGCTTTGTTCTCGTTACGACAAAGAAGCAAAGAGGGCAACAGATGACCCAATTTTACCCCAACCAAAGCCCAAACAACAAACCAAAACAAAATCAAACCAAACCCAATTAACCAAGTCCAAGTAACTCCACCACCCCACTAAACCGACCACTAACTCCACCATTCCACTAACTCCACCACCCCACTAAACCGACCACTAACTCCACCACCCCACTAAACCGACCACTAACTCCACCACTCCACTAACTCCACCATCCCACTAACTCTATCACCCCACTTGCATGCATAAGTTGTAGAATTTGGCTATAAAAGCCATTCAAGATCATTGTATGGGGAGGTTTTTTTTTCTTCTATTTTTCGGATAGTTACGAATACCCGAGAAGATTCAAAATATTCAAGGTGTTCTTTTATTCATTTTTTACATTTGTTTTAAGAATAAACGAAAATAAAAAAAAAAGAGGTAGAAGCGTGCTGCTTTGAGATCGTCGAAAAAAGAAGCTTTTTAGTTTCACCACTGCAGCATCGCGGTGTCAGTCTTGTTGACCATTTTGGAGGGTGGGGATATTTTCCTTTAGCCCCTCCTTGTTACTCGTAAGTTCTAATTGGTCCATCTTTTAATTTTATTTTGATTTTGCCCCAGATGCTTGTTTTAAATTCAATTTAGTCCCTATTCGCTTTACTTTCAAATCAATTATCTCTAAATATATATTATTGTACTTACTGCTTTAATGTGGCCATTACCATTATTGTTTTAATATTTTTTTCTTTTACTTTATTACTATTACTAGGTTCGTTGGCATTATTAGCATCATTTTATTATTGCCACTATTTTACATGTATTATTATTATAAAATCATTTTTATATTATTATTTATTATTCTTATTTTCATTACTATTATTTTTATCACTATTATTACATATATATTATTACTACAATTATACTTATTATAATTACATTTATTTTTACTACTACCATTATTTTTTATTATTACCACTATTAATTCTAATATTATTACTATTATTTTCTTATTGATATTTTTATTTTGCTTTTTCAAAATTTATAAAAAGGGGTTTCACAAAGGTAATATTTCGTGTTTGGAAGTTCGAGAAATTGTGCCCAATCGCTACTGGCTTCGATTTTTCGCTCGTCTCGATCACTAAATGTTCTTTAAAGATTTTGATCATGTTTTTGAAAATAAGGCAATGTTTCGTGTTTGAAGTTCGAGATTCGTGCCCAATCGTCTTTGGGTCTCGATTTTCTATTCGTCCAAACAACTAAATATCCTTCAAAGATTCTTTATCGTGTTTTCTTAAATAAAGGCAATATTTCATGATTGGAAACCCAAGGAATCGTACCCAATCGTCTTTGGTTTCGGTTTTAGTTTAGCCAAATAGTGAAGTACCCTTTTAAATTGCAATACATGTATTTTGGAAATCATGAAATGATCTTGGGATCGAGAGTTTGAAGCATCATGTCCTATCGTCTTTGGATATGGTATTTCAACTCTTGAACAAGAGGGTTTCGATATCCAATACGAGTCATCCAAACATTTTTCCATATTTTAAAATATTTTCTAATTTTCGATATTAAGGACTTTAATCAATCAATACGGTACCAATTTTGGGCGCTATGAGGGTGCTAATCCTTCCTCGTATGCGAATCGACTCCGAGCCCGCTTTTCTTAAAATTGCAGACCAAAATATTTTCTAAAGTGACCCAATCACACTTCAAAAAAGATTGGTGGCGACTCCATTTTCCTTTTAAAGTCGGCCCGCTTTTCCAAACAAAAAAATGGTTCCGACAATATAAATATGTGATTGTATTTATTTATTTATTTATTATTAATCTTGCATGAAAATTTTCATATTTATTTAATAATTTTATTTTAATATTTAGGGTTTTATGTATATATTTTACTTGCCTATATTCTTTCATTTATTTATTTATGATTGCCATTGTATAATTATTTATTTATTGTTTTATGAATACATTTTACAAGATTACTATATTTTATCTAAAGGTTTTAGAATAAGGCAATGTTTTGGTATTTAAAAATTCGGGAAATAGTGCCCTAACGTGCTGGGTTGCGATTTTACATTTGGCTAAATAACTAAATATCTTTTTAACAAGTTTTGAAAATCGTGAGATAATTTTGATTACGAAGGTTTTAAAATATCATGTCCTAACGTGTTGGATGTGATGTTTATATTCCTTTAGAATAAAAAAATCTCAAATTTTAACTTAAAGTGCTCGAAGTTTTTTAAAGAAATCATATTTTTAAATACTTTTAAATTTCAAACATTTGGACATAATTTTATCGATTAAGTACCAATTTCTGGGCGTTATGAGGGTGCTAACCCTTCCTCATATGTAACCGACTCCCGAACCCATTTTCTCGTTTTCCGTAGACCAAAATCAAATGTTTTAAAACGAAACGTTTTATATGGTGATCCAGTCACACTTAAGTAAAAAGGATTGGTGGTGACTCCCATTTTATTTTTAAAGTCCATCTCATGTTTTTAAACTGAATTTTTAAAATAGTTTCGACATATTTAAAAGTTGAATTAAAATGAGTTTAATTTTAATATTTAAAAATAATTTTCCCAACAAAAATCAATTTTTTTTAAATGAAAAGAATTTTTTATCACCTCAAAAAATGATATCCCTTCAAACAAGTCGAAGAATATAAGGATGCAATTTTTTTATTTATTTGAATTTTCATTTCATTTCAAGAAGGATATTCGAAAGTAAGTATCCAAGGTTCTCTCGTCACCTCGGTCCAGACTTGATAATTTACTATTGCTTGGAAACATTGCCTTTATTATTTTTTAAATAAAATAATATAAAAATCTACTAAATATTCCAATTATTAATTTTATGAATTTAAGAAAATTTTACGCCTTTAAAATTAACAAAATAGCTAACACTAATAATGTGAAGTCTGTCGTCGGCATTTTATCTCCCCTCAAAAAGCAATTTCAATTTATAAAAAAGTTAAACGCAACTTAATCAGTTTTCTAGAAATTAAAAAACATATATAAATTATACGAAAAAATTGAGATCCTAAGAGTTGTACATCGAGCTATCTATACATATCATTCAGTCTATAACCATGTCTTTTCTCGTATTTATAAATTTATTCAATTTTGATAGTTTCAAAGACTACTAGACAGCTCCGGAAATCTGAAACATATCGCTCCACAAAGCCAAAGGCTAAAGCACAAAAACCCAAAAGTTGAGAGACCCAGGATGGAATTTTCCCTTTTTCCTTCCCTCACGTGAAGCTTCCAATTTCTTTTTTCCGTTAATATATATTTTGCCCCCAAACTCGTCAATTTGTACATTAGTTGGCCTGCCTCTTGGATACTTTTTCAATTTTCATGTCTTTACTATCTTAAAACTATTAGTGATTAAACTCTACTCCTTATAGGCAAACATTGCATGGCACCCCTGAAAATATATCAGGTAGTCTTCAGCCAAAGCTAAATCGAGGTCAGCAAATTTCCGTGCCCACTGCCCACTCAGGTATTTGATTGTCATTTTACCCCCCCTTTTTTATATATTTTAAAGTTTTTAATTTCAATTGCAAGTTTTAACCCCCTTCCATTTAGAAATTTTGATTGTTTTATATATCATATCCTGATACAGGATTGAAGGAGTGAGATTAAACCATAATAAAATAGTCTACATAAATTTGAAAAAAAAAACCCTAAATGTTGGTTAAATGTAAAGAAGAGAAATGAGAAAGAGAAGGGTACCGGAATACTAAACACTCTGCGGAGATCGAAAATTCAAAGGGAAGGTATCTTTTGGCGGAGTTACTTTGGTTACAGGAAATTATGATAAAGGAAGGTATCTCAAGAGATGTTTGGCGCTTGAAGAGGTTGGTTAGGGCGTGAAAGACGATGGGGACCTAGTGGACGTCAAATGGTCGTGACTAGTGAAGGTGTAGGGATGGCACGAAATTAGGGATTTTGGGTGATGGTGACGGTGAGATATTTTTAGTATTTAGGAATTTTAGTTTTTTTTAATTAAATTATTTATGTAGTATAAAATGATTTTATAATTAAATTATTTATTTGGATTGGGTTATATATATAAATATTTATTTGAATTGGGGTGGTTGGGGCTTGGGTGGGTAGTGGGCTATTTATTTCGATTAATTATTCGATTTCGAATCAAATTAATCGATAACTGAAATTTTAAAAATTTATTAATCAACTTCCCACCAAATTAACTTCGACTACCAATGGATTGACCAAATTAGATTCGTTCAACCGATTAATTCAATTTTAATCGAAGTTTGAACACCATTATTTGTACTTAGTTGATACCTATTTTCTTTTGACCTAATTAGTACTTAAATTTGTATTCTATCATTGATACTTTTACACTGACACCATTAGTTTTTGTTAATACGACACTAATTGTCAATCTGATGATGCAACATAGCAGCCTCTCTATATGCTATGTGACAAATATAATTAAAAAAATCTTTAAATTAATAAGAAGATATAATTTTTTTCACAACAAAAATGAAATTGGACAAAAGATTGTCCAGATACATTTTCATCTGCACATTCTTTTATCCGATTCATTCTAGATGTATTTTTAACAAGTCTATATACTTTAATTTTTATTATAAAATATTAGGTTATTTGTATTATCATTTTAAAATTAAAAAGTACATAAAATTTAAAATAGATAAATTAATAAAAAATAAAAAATTTAACATCAAGAATTAACTTAGACATATAGGTGTCTAGATTCATTTTAGATTGGTTTTTAGTTCTTTTATATATTTTATAAATTTATAAAATTTTAGTTGTTTTATACATTTATATATTTTATAATTTTTAAAATTTTATATATATTTCAAAATATTATAAGTTTTTAATATATTTCTACTTGGGGTAAATGACCGAATATACCAATTTTTAAAAAAATTTACGGAAAAGGCCCGAAAAAATAATTATTTACCGGAAAGGGTCATTTCTCCCGAAAACGCGTCCACGTCAGTGCGTTTCACTATAGCAAAACAGACTTTTAGCGGCATTTTTCGTGGCGTTTTAAGGAAAAACGCCGCAAATATTATACATTCGAGGCGTTTGAAGGAAAACGCCGCAAAAAAATGAGCAATAGCGGCGTTTATTTACAAAACGCCGCTAAAAATGATATATAGCGGTGTTTATTCGTAAAACGCCGCTAAAAGTCTAAGAATCAGCGGCGCTTTTGGAGAAACGCCGCTAAAAGTCTGATCTTTCCCGGCGCTTTTAGAAAAACGCCGCTAAAAGTCTGATCTTTAGCGGCCGCTAAAAGTTTGATCTTTCACGGCGCTTTTGAAAAAACACAGCTAAAAGTCTGATCTTTAACGGCGCTTTTGGAAAAACGCCGCTAAAAGTCTGATCTTTCGCTGCGCTTTTGGAAAAACGCTATTAAAAGTCTGAGCATTAGCGGCGCTTTTCGAGAAACGCCGCAAATAATTTTAAAGTTTTTTTGGATATATATGACTGATTGTTTTTAAATTTATATATTAAATAATTTCTTATATAATTTTGATTCTAGTTTAAATTATTTAAAAGAAAAATATTTGTAAAAATTGAAAAAAATATTAAATAATTTCTTATATAGTCGTAAAAGAGATAGTATTAATTTTAAAATGTTGAATTAATTCTCATGATTGTTTAGGGTTTATGGTTTAGCATATATAATTTAAGGTTTAAGGTTTAGAAGTTACTATTTTAATGTTTAGGGATTATGATTTATGATTTGCGGTTTAAGGTTTAAGGGGAATGTGTTAGGGTTTCATAGGTTAAAAGTTAGGGTTAATGGGTTTAAAAGGTAATTGGTTAAGGGTTTGGGGTTAATATGTTAAGGGCTAGGGCTTATGACTTAGAAAATTTTGAAGTAAAAACATAGAAAAATATTTGTTAAAATGAAAAAAAATTATTAAATAATTCTTATATAATCGTAAAAGAGATAGTATTAATTTTAAAATATTGAATTGATAATATTAATTTTAAAATATTGAATTAAATCTCATGATAATTTAGGGTTTCTAGTTTAATTTATGGTATATAGTTTATGGATTAATTTTTATAGTTTAGGGTCTAGGGTTTATGATTTAGGGTTTAGAATTTAAGATTAAGGGTTAGGTTAGGGTTTAGGTCGGGTTTATAGTTTTGGATTTATTATTTGAGTTATGGGGTTTTGGGTTTAGTGCTTAAACCATATCGAATAATAAAGTTAGAGTCTTCTTGTTTAGGATTTAAGTATTAGGGATTATGATAAAATAGATAAAAATCATATTATTTTAGGATTTAGGTAAGCAATTAGATTATATATTTCTTTAATTACTTCTCCAATGTAATATATATATGAGTCAATGTGTATAATTTAGGGTTTTAAGATTTAGGTATGAGAAATTAAATTATAAAACTAAAAACAATTTATTAATATTGAAGGAATCTAATTAATAATTAAACTAAAAAAATTATTAATAATGAAGGTGTTAGCGGCGTTTTCAAGAAAAAACGTTGCAAAAAGCACATTACTAAACAAAACTACGCCGTTTACTTGGGGCTTTAGCGCGCTAGCGATAAAACGCCACAAAAGAGTAGAATTAGTGGCGTTTTTTCCCAAAACGCCACAAAAACTATTAACTTTAATTGAAACGACGCTGTTCTCTATAGATTATTAGTGGCGCTTTATAGTAAACGCCATAAATAAAAAGACCATATTTTAGTGGTGCTTTTTGAAACCGCCACAAAAGGCCAATTTTTTTAATAAAACTTTACTTTCGCAATTTTCTTTCACCCTTTTAACAAAAAGAGCCATCCCCTCCTCCCCCAAAACAGCAGACCTAATCCCTAATTTCTCCCTAAAATCCCTTAACCCTCTCATGCTGAAAACCCGACCGGTTATTCGAAGCCGAAAGCAAAACACTCCCAAAGGCCAAATCTTTTGATTTTCAGAGTCCAATTAGCAGCGCACAGTAGCTTCAATGTCGGATCCAATCATCCTATCCGATGGAGATGACCCAAAGATCCCCCGCCCTTCCATCTACAAGAAGCCCAGAACTGTACTGGACAGTCATTTACATCCGGTTTTGATTCTCGACGATGACCCTACCCCGCAAAAACCGTCACTGGGCCCCCTTCACCTGCGGCTCCACTCCTTCCTTTGTGGCCAAAACTCTGATGTCAGAGCCTTCAGTCGTCAGGTGCTCCAATGTTGGCCCTTCAATTGAGGCTTCGGATCCTTAAATTGGAGATGCCAAGCTCTCTGGTCTATACCTTTCTCTTCTGCATACATTCTTTAGTTGAATTTTGGCTTCGTTTTAGGGTTGCAGTTTGGAATTTATTCGTTTTCATTTTAATTTGAAATAGAGATGGTTCAATTTTGGTAATTTTGTCTTATGTTGATGCAAAAGCAAATGGTAACGATGAAAGCTGTGTATGATGAAAATGGGTAAAATAGCTCAAATATAACTGCATTTGAACATATATTTTCTTGCTTTATGTAAAAGTAAACTAGTATATTTTGTTGTTAAGAAATGTTAAATATTACATGCAAAAATGTTACATGCTTTTGTACCCAGATACATTCTTTTACTTAATTTTTTCTTGTAGAAGCAAAAACCAAGCAGCGAAGTTAAAACAAAATAAAATTAAAGCTTTTGCTAAATCATGACAAGTGTAATTTTTTTACATATTATTGCAGTTAAAACTTAGGAGGTTCATTCTATTAGCAGTTTTTGGATAAAATAATTTGGCATTTGATGTTTTTATGTTTCTTTTTGAGTTTTTTGTTTTTTAATTGCTTTTCTATCTGGAGTCATTTCGGAGTGGTTCATCTTTCGTTTATTTTTTTTTTTCAAAGTTTTTTGTTGGTTGAAAAGAAACTCTGATGGGTCACTATTATCTGTCCTTCTGCATAATGTTTACTTTTATTTTTCTACCTTTGTTTCCTTACCTAACAGGAATAAGCAGATTGATATGTTTGGAATCTGATAATAATTCTGAAACTGGTTCTAAAAGGGACAATGATCAGGAGAATGGATCACAGTGCTCCTACATTGATGAGTCCAAGAGTTAGAATAGCGTTCTAGAGTTTTTGATTATGAATCTCATCTAGGTTTGTTGATGCTGTCTGTTTAATTCTTCTATATGTGATTGTCTGGTTCTTGAAACATTGCTACAATTTTGAAAATTGCCAAAGGAAGCATATCCAATAGTTTGGAATCTGTTTTCTTGCATATTAATGGAAGATAAAGAATTATGTTTCAGGGAGTTCTAATCTAATCCAAATGTGTGAGGACAGTTCTTCTCAGCCATTGTATGAAGAGGATGATGGTGATCCATAACTTCTTGAGGTATGATTACATAAATGATGGATTACTTACCTTCTGAAGTAGCCAAACGGGTTGCTGTCATGTTGTTTCCAAATTTCAAAGCATATCCAAACATGTATTTGAAGTGCTAAACAAATATATTGATAAAATTTCAAAAACTTAATATATTTGAATATATATTTTCATAATAAAGATCATACGAGAAATACACTTAGACAGTTATGCCAACATAACTGTCCAACCAATATCCCAATGGTGTTTGTCCTCCAGCATTAGTTGTGGCCAACCAATATCCTAATGGTGTTTGTCTTGGCATGAAAATGCATATAAGCAGTAAGTTTTCTTGGTAGAGTATTAGGAGTTATATCTGAAGTAAATGAACTCCACTTGTTATGAAGTTAAGGTTCTAGGTTGAGTTCTTAAATTTTGCTAGTCTAAGTGCTCGTAGTTGTTAAGATGTGTTTTGCAACTGAAAGCAAAGATTCATCTCTCCATTATTTCTAAATCATTGGAAATCTAGGTGAGCTTTTGAACCCATCAAACACTTCTATCGGGGAATATCAAAGTGCTGGACATGCTCCGACACAGTGAATACATGCTGGGTCACTTCAAAATATAAAATAAAAATAAAATTGGAAACAATCAAAGACACTCGGACATGTGATGGTTTTTTCTTTTGCATTTTCTACCCAATATGGAATCAAGAATGATTTGGTTCCAATGGTTTCCTAAGGTTCAAGTTTTAAATTAAAAAGAAGATTAAAAATAAATAAAATGTATTTGCATTTAATATTTATTGAAAATTATCAAAATTATATTTTATTGTATATTATGATATAAAAATATTTTTATTGCTGTCATGCCATATTTATGTATTACTTTTTAAAGCAATTCTCTTGTCATGTCTTTGTTGTATTATATGCCCCTACTTTTTTGCTTTGGACTTATATTTGTACATTGAGTGTTTTGGAGGATTTCAACCAGAAGAGATATAGTTTCATGATTAGAAACCAGTTTACGTGTCCAGTACCTTCAAAACGTGCTGCAAGTAAATCTATGTTGCTTTTGATATCGACTTTATTATAAGGCTTGTATCTGCCACTTCTAAAGAATAATTTGCATAAGACTGAATACTGAAATTTTCTGTCAGTTGGAGAACTATGCAAGTTTCTTCTGTTATTCTCTTTCTTTGTATCATTATTCATCTTAAAAGGTAGAAAGATGATAAAATTACTGTCCTTTCTATTCCGGTATAGTTTAGTTACATTCCTTTGTGATTATAAGGCATCATTAATGTAGTCATTCAAAATTGAATGATACAGCTTCTGATGTTCTACTTCTTATTTACAGTATAGAGGGAAAAATGGGTGGACGCCATTAAACTACCCAAGACTTGAGAAGCTTTTGTCCCAAATCCAAAATGTGGTATGTAGTCGGTAAAATTTACGGATGACTTCATTTCTCTTAAACTATTTGTGTTTGACATTTTTGTCTTAAATGCTTTCGGTATAACTGCAAGATTCGTGTATCCATGCGGTGTTTGTGTATCGTTGGAGATAGAAACTACTAGTTTTAGAGAATATGAAAAAAAAAGCCAATATTGTAGCCAAATACATATAGATTTAAGAAAATTCATTGAGCTAATGTTTCCCATTTTCAGGTTATCGTGAATTTTGTGGTTTCGATCCTATCGCATATGTTTGTAGATCTTCGCACTTTGGCATTTCAAATCTTGTGGTTTGATACTTTGATTGAACTGAAAATAGCTTTTGTGTTTCAGTCTGGCTTTGTCCTGGTATAGTATGGCCATTTATGGAAAGAACACCTACTTAGACTGTTTCATCTTTACTCTTCAGGAAAGCTTAAGGTAAAACATATATTCTATTTTTTGTTTGATATACTTTTAGGAAACCTTTCCTAACATGCTGTAATTCGATTCTACTAGGTTGTAATAGACTCGAAAAGATTTTCAGGTTTGCATTCAGTTGCAGATGCTGTTGAGTATCTGCATTCTGGTAAAAGTACTGGCAAGGTGAGCACAAATTTTCAATAAAATGGGAGCATTCAAGTAATCCAACCTAGACCTCTAATGTGTTTATATTACTGTCAAAATTCTATAGGTTGTCGTTTGCATCGATCCAAGCTTTGAACATCAAATGGCTAAGTTATGATTTGAAGCCAATGAAATTATCGTTCATTGTTCATCCCTACCGGGTACAATCTTAAACTATTTGCATCTTATATTGAAAGATTATTATACATAGATAGCACAAGTTATGTTCATCTATAGTGGTTACTTGGTTAGAATAAAGGAACTATAGATGGCATTGATTGTTGCTGTTGTTGTTGGGATTTTTTTTTTTTTTGTATGAGACATTCTGAGAAAAATGTACTGCTAAATGATACCATATATCATAATGCACAAAGATATTGCTTGGTGGCATGGACCACCTTATTGTATTGGTCTTTAGCTTTGTAATGACATTATTGGTATGAATGAATGACATGCGTTTTTTTCACTATTTGCTCTTTTGATTTGTGTTTGTGTTTTTAATTATACACTTTTTTATAGAAATAATATTATTTTTCGCCTTAAACTTGAAAATTAGGTCTATTTTATATTGGTACATTTTTTATCCACTTTGATATATGAATTTAGCAACTAGATTCATTTTGGTCCCTAAACTTGAAAAATATAAAAGTTCAATGATTTGTTTTAATAACTGATTAGTAGTTGAATTAATTAGACACTGGTTCTCATTTAATCAGTCAATTTAATCAGTTCAACTACTAGATCAACAGTAATTAAATAAATAATTAAAATTTTCAAAAATAGAAAAATACAACCTGTATAGTTTAATGCAAGAAGGGTGTGATATTAGGAAAAAAATTAAAGGAATTTAGCGGCGCTTGTGAGAAAAGCGTCGCTAAAGGATAGGACTTTTGGCGGCGTTTGTGGGAAAAGCGCCGCTAAAGGATAGACCCTTAGCGGCGTTTGTATTAGCGACATTTTTATGGCGCTTTCAAAAGCGGCACAAATACTTTTAGTGGTGCTTATAAACGCCGCTAAAAGCCTAAAAAATGCCGCTAAAAGTCTGGTTTGGTGTAGTGTTTTCAAGTGATGAATCCAAAAAGCGCATCCACGAGGAAGCGCTTTGTGCCACATCAGCCAAAAACGCGTCCTTGAGGGCGTGCTTTACTGATGTGGCAAAAGCGCTCCCTCGTGGACGCGCTTTCCCCCTGCAACGGTAAAAAAAACTATAAAAATCCCCCACCCTTTTATTTTTTTCACGCAAAAGTCCTTACTCATTTTTCTCTCAACTTTCTCTCAAATTCTTCTCAAATTTCTCTTAAATTCCTTTAAACTTCCTCTCAAATTTCACAATAGTCCTTTAATATTTACAAAAAAGCCATTTTTTAAATTTTTTGAAATATATTTTTTTGATAAATTTTAAAATATTCGATCGTATACGTAATGGCCGAAGAATTAATTCGTCTTGAAAATAAACACATCTCCATCGATCAAATGACAATGGTAAGTTTTAATTTTAATTTTTCAACACTATTTAATATTTTTTAGGTTTATGCAATTTTAATTAAATTTTATTTTATAATTTATAAACCGTCTGTAGATCGGGTGTTGCAATGCTATATTCGCAATATGTCTGGTCCGCCATCACCGTTGATCGAGAATTACCTGCGGGAAGCGGGTTTTTGGCACGTGGCCACGATAAGCCGGGGTGCAAGTTGGACCCGAAGTTAATCAGTGCGTTGAAAGACGGTGGAGACCTGATACTATCACTCTAGAAGATGTGCATTTGCAATTAGGATTGCCGGTGGATGGGTACGTAATCATTGGGTTCGCAACTTCTGGTGATTGGGGAGCGTATGCTACGAGCTTTTGGGTGCTATTCAGGATAACATTTATGGTGGTCGGATCAAGATGGGCTGGTTACGAGACACATTTCTGGAGCCGGATAATGATTCGACCGAAATAGAAAGAATAGGTATGCTCGGGCATACATTCTTGAGATGATTGAAGGCTATCTGATGCCAAACTTGTCACGAAACCTCGTAATCTGAGATGGCTGCTGAAACTCGTTGATTTTAGAGTAGCCGGTGAATTGAGTTGGGGGTCTACCGTGCTAGCAAAATTGTATTGGGAGATGTGCGGGGCGACGCGACCGAATAAAGCGAAAATCAGAGGTTGCCTATCACTACTGCAATCACGGGCACGGTTTCGATTTCTATTTTTACGTCCTCGAGTCGACCACCCATATATATTCTCACTCATAACGAGGTAAATTTAATATTAGATTTTACAATTATTACGTAGATTTAAAATATAATTGTATGCTAAAAATTTATTTAATTAGGTGGAACCATTCGGCGAGTTATGTTGGAATACCTACATCGCTTGAAGATATACGGCTTCTACTAGAGCAACTGTCGGAAGCACAAGTAAGTATTAAATAAAATATATTTTTGTAATAAAATAGTCATTTTGTATTTCGTATTTAGTATTAGGTATTTAGTATTTATTATTTAGTATTTAGTATTTAGTAAATAACTAATATTTTTATCATGTTAATATAGTTTGAATGGACACCATACGAGGATTCGTCAATTCGGACAGTAATTTCGGAAGAGTTCTTTCAAAATCTAAACATTTGGCATGTGAAGGTCCCATTGATCAACTATGTCAATGTGGAGATGCACCAGTCAGATCGGGTTCTGCGTCAATTTGGATTCTAACAACCGATTTTCGTGGCACCTGAGGTGCTCGATGATGAGCATAAAGTCGATTCAGTAGTTGCATGCGGATTGGCCAAGATTTTGGTCAGCATATATCGAATTGTGGGAGAACCGGTATGATTATATACCTACTCGAGAACCGATCATCGTTCCTGAGTTAGCGTGCGTGCCGGAATACATGCCATAGTTTAGGATCCATGGCAAGCCGTATTTATTGTCGAAAGAGGAGAGGCGACAACAACTTCGTTAACAAAGGGAACGACAGAGCCCTTTAAATTCAAGGAGAATGGGTGATGAGACGGGACCATCAACAGCACCGACACAACTATCGGGCCCATCAACAGTGCCAACACAATCACCGGGCCCAACACTTTAGCCAACGACACCCACATCATAGCCTTTTCAGATTATGCCAGGTGCGTACCCTAGCCCTTATATGTATCCTAACCCTTATATGTTTCCTTTTCCCAATCCCACGGCAGGTTGGAATGCATGGCCCGGTTCGAGTCCGTTCCCTACTACTCTGACTGGCCAGCTGATCTTGAGGCTGCCGTAGCATGAGGGATCGCACGAGACGCCGTCGGGGAGTTCTTCTTTTTACCAGTCTCCTTCGCCTTATAGGATTCAGACACATCTGCCATGGTTTATGCAAACACTTCCCTAGTCATTATTTTATCAAGGTGGGTCATCCTCCCAACACCCACAATCGGACCCCCTGCCGGAGGAACTAGAATCCCTGCCTAAGGTTCCACAATCCCCGTCGAAAGCTAGAAGAAGGAGGAATCCAGTAGCAGTAATAAATCGACCACCCCATGTGGTAATCGATTCTCGGCTGCACCAACATTGATTCCAACTGCTATTTTTTATTTTTATTGTAATTTATTTTTATATATTTAATAAAATAAAAGTTATTTTTTATTTTTATTGTAATTTATTTTTATATCTTTAATAAAATAAAAGTTGTTTTTATTGTAATTTACTTTTTATATCTATAATAAAATAAAAGTTGATTTTATTTTTATTGTAATTTATTTTATTTTATATCTTTAATAAAATAAAAGTTATTTTTATTGTAATTTATTTTTATATCTTTAATAAAATAAAAGTTATTTTTATTTTTTTGTAATTTAATTTTATATCTTTAATAAAATAAAAGTTATTGTTTATTTTTTGTAATTTAATTTTAATATCTTTAATAAAATAAAAGTTGTTTTTTATTTTTTTGTAATTTAATTTTATATCTTTAATAAAATAAAAGTTATTGTTTATTTTTTTAATTTAATTTTATATCTTTAATAAAATAAAAGTTTTTTTATTGTAATTTATTTTTATATCTTTAAAAAATAAAAGTTGTTTTTTATTGTAATTTATTTTTATATCTTTAAAAAATAAAAGTTGTTTTATTTTTTGTAATTTAATTTTATATCTTTAATAAAATAAAAGTTGTTGTTTATTTTTTAATTTAATTTTTATATCTTTAATAAAATAAAAGTTATTTTTATTTTTTTGTAATTTAATTTTATATCTTTAATAAAAAAGTTATTGTTTATTTATTTTTTGTAATTTAATTTTTATATCTTTAATAAAATAAAAGTTATTTTTATTTTTTTGTAATTTATTTTTTATTTTTATAAAATGAAAGTTATTTTTAATATCCTAATTGTAATTTAATTTTTATATATTTAATAAAATAAAAACACATGTTTTTACTTCTATAATGTCTTTAAATACATCTAAATAGGACTCACATGAAGTTTTAAAATATGACACTTGTGCGGTTTAAAACGCCGCAAATCAATCTTGCTCCTAGTTTTAACCCCAATTATATCCTCGAGACATGACATTTCATTCTTCCAATCTATCATTCTTTTCCTTTTAAACGACCCAGATTGACGTTTAACCATGTCATAAGCGTCCTTAATCAAGTCAACGAAACCTTCAAATGAGATTTCAGACTCAGGGTTTTTCAACATTAGTCCAACACTAGTCCTATTGGGTAACAAAACTTTGAAACGGCAAACGTCATTGGAATCTTCATCGTCAAAAGCCAAACGCCTCTTTAGACCCTTAAAATGGTCCTTGTTTTTCATGATCTTCGTTTAAGCAGACAAACAATGTTGTTATATATATACAAAAAATGAAGAGAATAATCTTGGGACGTAAAGGAACAAGTTGTGTTTCTATATATGCTATAAAAGAAAAAGCAGAAACTGTGAGATTCTATGTGATGGTCATGAAAAATAGGGAAAGGAAACGAATCGTCTTTGGTGGAATTTAATGGACTCCTCGTCTCCCTAACATGCAAAAAGTCTTAATGCCTCTTTTCCTCCTCCTAATATATCTTAAATATCATTGTAGTACCCACATTAATGCCTCTTTTCCTCCTCCTTGTAAATAAAATAAGCATTTAGCAAGAAAGATAATTCTAAAGAATAATGATGATGGTGATATTTTAGATTAATTGAATAAATTTTTTTGTTTTGCAACTTAGTCCTTCTACAAAAGTTCACCATTTTCATCAAGAAATTAAAAAAATTTTCATAGCCACCAAGAGACAAAAATGATAAGAAGACTATCAACTATTCCGATTTGGACACGAGCGAGATGTATGGCCTGGGTTCCTACACCATCCGCATAACTTCCGTTGGTTGGCCGTTTCTCGGATATCCATATTGTTGCGTATTCTAGTAGAGCAAGGTCGACCTTTTGGTTTGTGCTGTAGTTCTCTATCCGATAACAACTTATACGGAGCAAGCGATACAGACGGCCACTTACGTTCATTTGAGACTGGTGGGAATACGTGTCTCCACACGTTGTACATGTTTTCTATTTTATACACTTCGTCGACATAGCTCATGGGATCCAGATGGAGATTCTGAAAAGCCGCAAGTACATGAGCGCATGGGTAATGAAGTGCATCAAATATCCCATAGTCGCAGGTCCTATTTATCAAGTGTACACGATATTGCCCGCCAACAATACCTTGGTTCGGTCTGTCAAACTCCGTCACACGAAACTATAGGTTATTGCGATCGTGACACACTGTGTGCATGGTGTTGGCTCGTGCTTCCCCTTGTTAATTTCTCGCGATACCTTCGCACACCAAGCATGGCCTCCTTGCATTTGGCCTTTATAACTCACTACTCGTTTCGAAAATAGTGCCACTAAACGAAAATATGTCTCTCGCACAACTGATGTTATCAGTAAATGACGCGTTCATTTTAGAACAGAATTTATGCATTCAGCCAGGTTTGAGGTTATATGACCGTACCGTAGGTCACCGTCGTATGCTTGTGTCCACTGTTCAAAAGGTATATTGCATAGGTAGTTTGCGCCTTTTTCATTAACTGTGCGCAAACTTGCCAAGATCTCGTGAAAACGGTCCTTATTGATCTCGTACCCTGCCAATATAAGTTGATAGTGAATATTACATACCACTCTTCAATTAAGAATAAATTGATTATTACAAACGAAATTATATTAATAGATATTACATACCCATGTTGGTCACTTGCCGTCGTTCACTTATAGATCGATGATGCCCGTGGTAGTTGGATGCAACATGCCTTAGGCAATATCTATGGTGTGTGCGATGCCACAGGCTTCCCTGTCGCTCTATTGCGGCTAGTATTCTAAAGCCCCAATCGATATAACGCATATATCAGGTTGGGGGCAAACATACCTCCTTAACCTAGATAGAAAGAAATCCCAGCCATCAGCTAACTCCCCCGGTGTTATTGCAAACGAATTGGAAGGATTTTGCCACTGCCATCCTATGCCACAGCTAGCAATAGCCGATGCGTATATCTACCATACATAAAGGTATCGTCAATTTGTACCAATGGCTTGCAGTATAGAAATGCGTCTCGTCATTGCTTAAATGTCCAGAACAGACGCTTGAACACTTGGCATCCACGGAGCAATGGATCGTTATAGTATGCTGGTTCCGTTTCAGGTCTATTATGCTGCTTGGGACATATCTCTCCAACACCTGACACCACTGCCACACTTCATTATATGAAGCATCCCACCGACCATGTAACTTTTCCACGCCTTCTGCTTAGCTATCCAAGTTTTCCAGTAAGTGGGCGTGTACCCCAATTGGCTACAAATATTACCAATTAAGGCCAGCACTGTAGTCTTAGGATTCGCCTTCACCGTCGGTATTATTTAAGTCAGCCAACATCTCTGAATCCATCTTCGGATGATCTTGTGAAACACCTATCAACGAAGTACGTTAAATAATGCAACATTACGTAATATCAGTATTATTCAAAAACCTTGAACACCTAGTGATACTGTACCGACAAGACATGTATGTGGACCTTTGTACTTTTTAATCTCCCACAAGCTTGTCCTTTTTCTCAACGAGGCCATAATTTTCCATGAACATGTACCGTCTTGCACTACACACTTGGCCTCATACTTATCGAGTTTGGATTTAACCACGTTGTAGTTAACCCCGTTCTTGATGCTATATTATTTCAATGCACCAAGAAAACTATCCTTGTTGCAAAACTCTTTACCAACTTCTAATTTGCCCGAATCCAACGACGAACTTGTATGGTCACGCCTTCTGTATGGTAGTTCAGGAAACTCCAATGTATTATCTTGAGATAGATCGACATTATGCATGTGGGCTAGAGGCGAGTACGCCCTGAATCGCGGATCTTCTTCTTCTTATTTATCTGAACCACCTTTAACATCTTCAGGTACGATTGGAACAGACTCTGGTTCAGAAAATAATGTAAATTCTACACCATCGGGGCTGGGCTCTCGAGGTGGATCCACATCGGACTCATCATCCGACCCACCATCATCTACAACGAACGAGGGCCCCTCACTGATGAATGTCGTGGAGAGTACATTATCCCTTCTTAAACAACTTTTGTAACATTCACAATCATATGTGGATTGTCAACCACTAGAAGTTGACGACGTTCCTCAATACGTATTTCTAGCATCGAACGTCGAAGGAAGGATATGCATGTCTCATCCACCAACCGAGTGTCGTGCAGGGGTTGTGTTTTTCATACTACCACCAAACACGGGCGCTTCCATATTTTGCCTCCCACTAACAGAGTGTCACTTGGGGTCGTGTATTCTCCTCGAATAGTAGTAGATGTTGAAGTCGAAGAAAGATCACTTGGCGATGAAAATTGTACATATACCTCAAGATAATGTGATCCACTGGCAAGATGAGTCTCTACCATTGCCTCCAAGCTCGAGGACCTTTGATGTCGAATGAGTCATATCTCATCGGATCAACCGAAGTGCAAAATCTATACTTAATAGACTGAACTTTCATTGGCATTGTTCCGAAGATTTTATGCCTAATTCTTTTGCGAAGTTCTGTCAAATCTATGTTCCGGTTAAAACCCAGTCGCGTTGTGTTCTCCTATTAAAAAACAACACCATTTTTGGTGTCACAAACCTCACCGTCGTAGTAAATAACAGCATTAATACGTTCACTCATCTTCAGTTTCTATTTTACTTTTGCCTCAATTTTTGTTATGCAACCTGAGAATGAAATTTGGCTGATTTATAGTTTAAGGATTGCCAGAGACTACTGTAGCAAAAGAGCGTTCACGTGGGAGCTTTTTTCAAGATTTTGTCGACAAAGGCACCGCTTGAAGCGTTTTGGTCACTATTTGTTCAGAAACATCTTCTCAAAATTATCTTTTCAGGAACTATTGTAGCAAAAAAGCGTCCACGTGGGAGCTTTTTTCGGTACTCTTGCTGACAGTGTATCCTGCTTTAACCGTTTTGGCCACTATTTGTTCAGAAACGTCTTCTCAAAATTATCTTCCCAGATACTCATCAGAGCAAAAGAGCGCCCACGTGAGAGCTTTTTCAAGACTTTCTTCGACGGTGCATCCTGCTTGAAGTGTTTTGGTCACTATTTGCTCAGAAACGTCTTCTTAAAATTATTTTGCCAGAGAGCACTGTAGCAAAAGAGCGTCCACGTGGGAGCTTTTTTAAGTACTCTTGCTGACAGTGCATCCTACTTGAAGCGTTTTGGTCACTATTTGTTCAAAAATGTCTTCTCAAAATTATCTTCCTAGATACTACTGTAAAAAAAATTCAAATAATTATTATTTTGCTAATATTTTTTTTTCAAAAGCCTAAACTTAAATTTATTCTAATTAATTAGCCCTAAAATCTAGTCTATTAATTTTTTCCTAAAACCCTAAATTTTAAGACCCTAAAAATCTCTAAATCGTAACCTTAAAACCCTAAAAACTTATACCTTAACACTAAAAACAACTGAAAAGTCCATTGGGGGAAGGGCAAAAGTGCATCTACGAGAGAGCGCTTTTGCCACATCAGCAAAGCGCACCCTCAAAGACGCATTTTTGGCTGATGTGGCACAAAGGGCTCCCTCATGGACGCACTTTTCTGATTCATCCCTTGAAAACGTGCTGACGTGGTCGCGTTTTCGGGAGAAATGACCCATTTCAGTAAATAATTATTTTTTGGCCCTTTTACGTAAATTTTTTTAAAAATTAGTATATTATGATCATTTACCCTTCTACTTGTGTATGTTTTTTTATAGGTTTATAAATTTATATATCTTTCAAAATAATAATAAACTAAACGCTGATGTTTTATTAAAAAAATTATCGGTGTCGACATTTGTGAATTTTTATGTTTTTTCTGATAGGGACATACTGAACAGCAGCCCCCCACTTAGTATGATGTTTAAAACTAGAGTAGTCATTACTGGTTGATCAAGTCTAAAGCTTGGGCATGTCTGACCCGTAAACCATAAAAAGGGCCACAACTGCATATGATAATGAAGCCATATAAGGTTGTAAAAAAGGAGTAATGAAAATATAAAACCATACTATTTTGCTGTAGCTTTTGAAACCATAGTGTTAAAACTGACATTTTTGGAATATTGTCAATTGTAATTTGCGAAGCAATAGATTAATTTCATCTGTCGCCTTCCATTTAAGCTGTCAAGCTTTACTGTGGAAATTGAAATTAGTTGACTAGAGTGTTTAAGGGTTAGAAAAATTAAAACATTACTATCAGACACTGACAATATTATATTAATGGCAACTTTAACAATATTGCCTTCATAGTTGATTTCAATTCTTAATAAATATTCTGACAATTGAAATATCAATGAGTGTTCTTTTAGTGCTTTTGTTTATCAGTCGAGCAACCGTTAACATTAATGAAGGTTGCATTGAGAGTGAGAGGCAAGCCCTTCTCATGTTCAAACATGATGTCACAGATGGTGCAAACCGATTGAGCTCTTGGTCTCTTCATCATGGTCATGGAGATTCTTTGTCATGGGATGGGGTTGTTTGTGACAATGTGACGGCCTATGTGCTTAAGCTCCATCTTGCAAATCCTCGACCTCTTCTCGGATGATTATGGCAGTGATGCTGAAAATGAAGCAGAGAGAGGTCTAAGCTAAGAGGTAAGATAAACCCTTCTTTGCTTAAGTTGACGATTTGAGTTATTTGAATTTAAGCCAGAATGGGTTTGGAGGTATTCCCATTCCCGACTTTATAGGTTTTATGTGAGCCAAAAAGTTGTGAAAGGAAGTGTAGTAGCAGATTTTCTCGCCAGCAAAGCTCAAGAAGATTATGAGCCCCTGAACTTTGATTTTCCCAATGAAGAATTAATGTTGTGGCGATTCATTGAATAAGACGCTACAAAAGATCACCTTTGAAATTGAACTTTGACGGAGCATCAAATGTTGTAGGCAATGGAATTGGGGCAGTCTTGGTATCCCCAAATAGAGATCATTATCCGTTCACATGCAAGTTGGATTTTAATTGTACAAATAATATGGCAGAATATGAAGCATGTAGCATGGGACTCCGTACCTCCATAGAACGCAAAATTAGAATGCTGGAAGTATATGGAGATTCTGCACTAGTGATCTACCAGTTGAAAGGTGAATGGGAGATAAGAGACCCTAAATTGATCAATTATCGTAGGATAGTTCTGGGGTTAATTGAGGAGTTTGACGACATCACTTTCAATTATCTCCCGCGAGATAAAAACCAAATGGTAGATGCTTTGGCTCTTTTGGATTCTATGGTCAGAATAAGTAAACAAGAAGATGTAAAACTCATTCAAATGAGTGTTTACGAGACCCCAACTCATTGTTACAATGTAGAGGAAGAAGAAAGAGATGATAACCCTTGGTACCACGATGTATTACGATACGTGAGAACTCGTGAATACCCTGATCAGGCAACCGAGAATGAAAAGAGGACGTTAAGAAGACTAGCCTATGACTATGTCTTAGACGGAGAGATCCTGTATAAAAGAAGAAAGGATCAGGTACTATTGAGATGTGTAGACACCGTTGAAGCTAAGAAAATTCTGGAAGAAGTCCACGAGGGTGTTTGTGGAACGCATGCCAATGGTTTCACAATAGCCAGACAAATTATGAGATTCAGATACTATTGGTCTACCATGGAGGGGGACTACATCAATTATGCTAAGACATGTCACAAATGCCAGATCTATGGAGACAAAATTAATGTACCTCCTTCGCCTTTGCATGTTATGACTTCCCCATGGCCTTTCTCCATGTGGGGAATAGATGTCATCGGGCCTATCTCTCCAAAAGCTTTAAATGGGCATCGGTTCATCTTTGTAGTCATTGACTATTTCACCAAATGAGTAGAGGCTGCTTCATATGCTAGTGTTACTAAGACAACAGTCAACAGATTCCTACAAAAAGAAATCATATGTCGATATAGGATGCCTGAGAGGATCATATCCGAAAACGTATTAAACTTGAACAACAACACGGTCGTGGAGGTCTACAGTCAATTCAAGATCAGACACCACAATTCGTCACCGTATCGTCCAAAAATGAATGGTGCAGTGGAAACAACCAATAAAAATATTAAGAAGATTGTGGGGAAAATGGCTGAACTTATAAACATTGACATGAGAAATTACCATTTGCTCTTTATGCTTATCGAACATCAGTCAGGACCTCTACTGGGGCAACTCCTTTCTCATTGGTTTATGGAATGGAGGCAGTGTTACTCATCGAAGTTGAAATCCCTTCCCTTCGAGTCTTGCCAGAGTTAAAGTTAGATGAAGCAGAATGGATCTAGTCTCGATACGATCAGTTGAACTTGATTGAGGAAAAGAGGCTAAGGGCTATCCGTCATGGTCAGATGTACTAAAAGCAAATGATGCGAGCTTATGACAAAAAGGTTCACCCAAGAGAATTTCACGGGGGGGACTTAGTTTTGAAAAAGATCCTCCCCATACAAAAGGATTTCAGAGGGAAACGGATGCCAAATTGGGAAGGTCCTTATGTGGTGAAAAAGGTTTTCTTCAGAGGAGCATTGATCTTGATCGAGATGGATGGGAAAAACCTACCCAATCCTATAAATTCGGATTCAGTCAAGAAGTACTATACTTGAAGAGGAAAAGAAGCCAAAGTAAAAACCGAAAAGGGCGCTTTGAGACTTTCTCTTAAAAAAATGAAAAATGAAGAGGCCAAGGTGAAAACTCGCAAAGGGCGCCTTGAGACCAAAGGGGCTTTGAGTCAAAAACCCGAAAAGGGCGGCTCAAATTATGATCAAATTGTAATGGGGCATGCGATGATCTTGCTATACCTGAATTAAGAGGAATGAGAGATGTTACATCTTGGGGCATAAACAGAGTACTATTGATCTTCTAAACACATATTGAGCTTAAATTAGTCTTCAAAAAGTCCGTACAAAGAAGCTCAGGCTGTGATATCTGGGGCACCTATCTGTTCCCCTCACTATTTTGTATTCTAGCCATATTTGCTTTCTTTAATTAACCCATTCTTTTCAGATTTTGCTCTTGATAAATTTTATTTTTGTCCATCAGTATGATCATTTTCAAGCATTTTGTATTGAAGTAATGATTAATGGACTAATAATACTTTCACAAAAGGAGTTTTGCATATTACTCTGGAAAATTTTAAATAATACGAGAACCTGAAATAGGATTTTTATTTAGAACTCACCAAGTCTAAAGGTTGGAAATATTTGAGAAGGAAACTCTAAACAGTGACCATTTCTTCGAATTTGCTGTCAAAAATGTTGGTTGAACAAAAAGACAGGATATGACGTTAGTGGTATGGCCTTGAAGAACAACGAGCAATGTAGACCTTAAGCATTAGAAAGGGATCATTCTCATGAAATTTTGCATTCATGCAAAACACATTTAGTTAGGAGCATTCGATTCATTCTGATCATTGCATCTTAAGGGATCATTCTCATGACATTCTGCATTCATGCAAATGTCATCCATAATACATTTAGTTAGGAGAATTTGATTCATTTCGATCATGGCATCCTAATCATTATACATTTAAAAAAAAAAAGAAGAAGAAGAAGGATCATTCTCATGACAGTCTGCATTCATAATACATTTATTTAGGAGCATTTGATTCATTCCAATCATTGCATCCTAATCATTGTACATTTAAAAAAGGATTATTCTCATGACATTCTGCATTCATGCAAATGTCATCCATAATTCATTTAGTTAGGAGCATTTGATTCATTTCGATCATGGCATTATGCATAAGCATAAGTCCATAAATCGATTCCACAAGTCATGTTCCCCAAAAGAGGGCATAACAAGATCGACGAATCCATAGGTCCAACACCTCTGAAGTTGCAGTAGGACAGATCAAATCCACCATGGCGAATCTCATTTCCCTGAAGTTGCAGTGGAGTAGATTGAAGCCATTACCCTTATCTCCATGAAGTTACAGTGAAGTGAATTGAAGATAGCGAATCTTATTTCCCTAAAAACACAGTGGAACAGATTAAAGCTACGATAGATCTTATCTTCCTGAAGTTGCAGTAGAGCAGATTGAAGCCACAGCCTTATGTCCCTGAAGTTGCAGTGGAGCAGACTGAAGATAGCAAATCTTATTCCTTGGCGTTGCAGTGAAACAGATTAAAGCTACAGATTACGGTGGATCTTATCTTCCTGAAGTTGCAGCGAAGCAGATTGAAGCCACCAGCCTTATTTCCCTAAAGACGCAGTGGAACAGATTAAAGATACGGTAGATCTTATCTTTCTGAAGTTGCAGTGGAGCAGATTGAAGCAACCAACCTTATTTCCCTGAAGTTGCAGTGGAGAAGACTGAAAACAACAAATCACTTTGAAGTTGCGAGAGAGCGATGAAGATAGAAAATCTTATCTCCCTGAAGTTTCAGAGGAGCAGATTGAAGCTACAAGCCTAATTTCCTTGAATTGGATCGAAGTGCTAGTTCTTATGCCCTTGAAGATGCAGTGGGATGGAATGAAGCTACTCGAAGAAGAAAAGCACTAAAAGAATTCAGGATTTGGCAAGACCGGGCAAAATTGACCCTTTTAAAGTCTTTGTTCTATTCTCGTTACGACAATAAGCAAAGAGGGGGGTTGTAATGGGCCTATTTCACCAGCCCATCAACCATATTAACCAGATTAAAATAATAAAATAATAAAACCCAAATATTAATAAAGTCCATAAGCAATCCAAATTTACAATAAAGTAGTAGGCCCAAAATTCCTAAGTGGCCCAAGTACTAAATCCAATTACAAAGGGCCCAATAACCCAAAACAGATTAAGGTTTCAAGAAACCCTAGAGGCTTCTAGAGTCTTTTAGCGCCGCAGCACCTTCCCACACATACGCCACCGCCCCCACACGCTCGGGCCGCCACGCCAGCAGAGCACCCAGGCCACCCCACGTCCGTACGATAGTTTCACCTGCGAAGAAGATAGAAAACACAGCAAACCAAGCATAGCAGAGAGAAAATTGCATTTTATTTTTATTTTATTACGATTTCGGCTATAAAACCGAAGGAAAAATAATATGTAAAGGTCTATAATTTTTTACAAACAAAATCAATACAGAGAAATAAAAGAAATTTTCGAAAGGTTCTCTTCTTTTCCTTTTCTTTTTTCTTTTTTACGCACTTTAAATCTGTTCATATAGACATATCAAAGTTTTTTTTTTTACTTTTTAAACTACACATATATTTAAAAATATAATATAATAAAAAAAGGAGAAAAATTTACTTATCGAGTTCCTAGCCACCTCAGACGGTGGCCGACCACACGATCCACGATGGCAGATGGCGACGAGGTCTCGCCAAAACCTTCGCCGGACTCTGGTTCGGTTAGAAAGGGAGAGGGAAGGTTGAGAGGATTTCTCCCCCTTTTTTTTCTAAACGAAGGAAAGAATGAAGTTTTTTTTTAAATTTTTCTACTTAATTAAACACTCTAAACGACGTCGTTTAGGGCGGGTCACTACAGCCTTAAAACGACATCGTTTTACCCCTCCAAACCCGCACATTGACCCTACCCGGGAAAGGATCCGCGTTTTTTGTAATGGAAGGGCTAATTACACCTTTAGCCCTTCCGCATTTTTATTGTTCTACAATCAAGTCCTTTTTGTTTTTTTAATTTAGCCCCATAATTTATCGTAATTCCATTTGGGCCCTTATTCGAACGACGACGTTTTGGAGGGCAGGGATTAATTTCTCTTTTGGTCCCTCTTTGTTATCCGCGCATTCAATATGGTCCTTTTCTTTTTATTTATTTAGGATTTGCCTCGATTTGCTTTTCAGTTAAAATTAGTCCTTTGTTGTTATTTTTGTTATTAATTTAATTAATTTTAATATTATTGTCATTATTTTATTACTTTTAATATTTTTAATAATATTATTTTATTTATTAGTATTACTTTTCTTATTATTATTATTATTAGTATTAGTATTATTATTATTACTATCATTTTATTGTTATTAGTATTATTACCACTATTATTATTATTATTATTTTGATATTATCATTACTATAATTATATTTATTATTATTATTTTCCATATTATTATTATTATTATTATTATTATTATTATTATTATTATTATTATTTAATTTTAATATTATTACCATTATTTTTACTATTATTTTTTATATATTGCAATTTCTATTATTGCATTCATTTTTATTATTACTTTCCTTACTATTAATGTAGTATTGTTATTACTAATATATTTAATTAATTTTGTTTTTATTACTATTACTTTGTTAATATTTATTTATCTGTTGTTTGTAAATATATAATATTTATTTATCTGTTGTTTGTAAATATATTTATCATATTGTTATTTATTATATTTATATCCTCTTAAATAATTTCCAATTTTAAATTTTTAATTATTTGTATTATTATTATTTTATGATCTTTTAACTATTGTATATAGTATTTATTTATCTATTGATTTACCATTAGCTTTTATTTTTGTTATTATTTTCTTTTATTTATTTATTCTTTTCCTTTTATTTCATATAGATTGTTGATTTTAAATTTTATTTTATTGTATTTTATTTTTGTCTTTATTTTTGTTATTTACATTCGTATTCCTTGTTTTTATTCTATTATGTATTTGTAATTCATCTTCTATTTTATAAAACCATATTACATTTTATCCGATTTTTGAAAATAAGCAATTACTTCATGTTCTAAGATTCAAAGAAATCGTGTCCTAACTTATGTGTTTCGATTTTTCTCATCGAGTCTAAAGAACTAATTATTTTAAAATCAAACGTATAAATTAAAGAAAATACTTATTATCGGAAATTCAAAAGTGTTGTATCCTAACTCATTGGATGTGACATTTTTTATCTCAAGGTAAGGATTTCTAAAACAAATGCAATATTCTCAGATTTGACATTTTGGGAAATTGTGTCCTAACTTACTGGGCTTCGATTTTTCATTTGACCCAAATGACTGAATATCCTTTTAACTTAAATGTATGACTTTTAAATGGAAAAGGTAAGCTTAGCTTCGAAGATTCGAAATGTCGATCCTAACTCACTTGGGTATGGTATTTTATTCCTTCAAAATAAGCGGGCCTCAGCATCCGGTTTAATATATTCTAGTTTTCTTTTAAATAAAGAGGATTATATTTTAAAATCTTTTCAAATTTTTTACATTAAGACATTAATCAATCAATTCGGTACTAACTCCATTTTCGTTTTTAAATGTCGACCCGTTTCAAACAAAAAATGATTTCGACAATGTGTGCTCAACTTCACGTGGAACCCCATACGTGTCCAGTAGTTTTTAATTGAGTTTGGGTTATTGCACTATTTGGGATACCAACTTAGTAATTGTTCCTACATTAGTTCATTATATTTCTTTTTAAAAAAATTTAATGAATAAAAGTTAAAGCTTCCATATGAGAACAATTACCAAGTTCAAAAATTAATTTGGACAAAAAAAATTCATGCACCAATGTTAAAATAATTGCCTAATTCAAGTTCTAAACAATTTTCAAGTTAAGGGATTAACTTGAAAAAAAAAAAGTTCAAGCTCTAATATGGGATCTTTTTATCTTGTGTTAAAATGAAGGATGTAGATGGGCAAAGAATAGGTCCCTAGTTCATTCCTTTCTAATTTTTTTATCGTACAAAAATATCAATTTTAATAGTATTTTGTAAGTTTGAAAGTATTTTATAAGTTTCATTTTAAAGATGATACTGTGATTTTTTTTATCAATTTTATTATAGGTTTTAATTATATCTGTTCTTTTTGTCACATAAAACTATCCATAGTCCTTCCTTAATCTATAAATAGGAGGATAATATGTTTCAATGTACTCGAACCCACTTTTTCTTGCATTGACAACAATGCTCATACCAATCAAATTAAAACTCAATCAACATGATGCTATGACTTTTTAACTAGTATATTTAAAATGTTCATATTTTAAAAATAATTTTATTTCAATATCTTTAATGTTTCAAATTCTTATAATAATTATTAATTTATAAAACAAAATTTTTTAAATATAGTTAAATATTTTTAATATTTTTTAAAAATAATCTACAACTTTTAAATATAATTTTAAAGTAAAGAAGTATATATCGATTGAAGCCTAGCTCAACTTACATCATTGATATTACAAGGTTAGGTTTTATATTCAATGACAGCGGGAGGGGAGCAACCAAGACTTTAACCTCCTAAAATTGAAAAATTACAGTTTTTTACCTTTTAAAATGTATAAAATTATAAATTAATAATAATAAAATTACACTTTACTCTTAAAAATAATAATATTTTAATTTAATCATTTAAAATTTATAAAATATTAAACAATAAAATATAAAATTTTATTTTAACTCTTATTAAAATTTATAACTTTTAACTCTGCTGTGAAAATTTTTTCTCACTTCCCCTACCTATATTAGTCCTTGGTTAGGTGTTGTATTAAAATTCAAGCTCCATCAATTTTCAATCCAAATCATTTTTTTAATTTAATATTTACATCAAAACTCAGCCAAATACAATCCATTGGTAATTAGTCACCGATCAACGTTCTACAGAAACGACAATCACGGAATTGATCAGAAAAGGGAAGCTAATGAGTGTGGAAAAAGCAGTCCGAAGTAAAACAAACTCTTTCCAACCAAAAAACACAAACGTTTGGATTTGGAACATTCATCAGTTACCCTTCGATCAAGTCTAAAGCTTTGGGCGTGTCTATCCCGTCCACTAAAAAATGGGTAAGAATTGCATGCATTTGACTTTGAAGCCAAAATGTTGAGAAAAATGGTGTGATTACAATATATATAAAACCATACTCTTCTAGTCTTTTGCTTTTAGCACTTCAAACCCATTGTCATTTTCGTTGTCACATTCCACATAAGCTACCAAGTTTTAAAATGAATATTGAACGTAATTGGCTAGCTTGATTAATGGTTAAAAACATTACTGTTAGATATGATACTATAAATAGGAACTCTACAAACGTTGCCTTTCATAGTTTGGTTTCTTCATCAATTGTTTTAACAACTGAAATATCAATGAGTGTTCTTTTAGTGCTTTTGTTTCTCAGTCTAGCAACCGTTAACATTAATGAAGGTTGCATTGAGAGTGAGAGGCAAGCCCTTCTCATGTTCAAACATGATGTCACAGATGGTGCAAACCGATTGAGCTCTTGGTCTCTTCATCATGGTCATGGAGATTGCTGTCAGTGGGATGGGGTTGTCTGTGACAATGTGACGGCCCATGTGCTTGAGCTCCATCTTGCAAATCCTCGACCTCTTCTGGATGATTATGGCAGTGATGCTGAAAATGAAACCAGAGAGAGGTCTAAGCTAAGAGGTAAGATAAACCCTTCTTTGCTTAAGTTAACGCATTTGAGTTATTTGAATTTAAGCCAGAATGGGTTTGGAGGTATTCCCATTCCCGACTTCATAGGTTCTATTGAGAGTTTGAGACACCTTGACCTCTCCAAAGCTGGATTCGGAGGCTTGGTCCCTAATCAACTTGGAAATCTCTCGAGTTTGGAGTACCTTAATCTTAGAGCAGATATTGTAGATAATCTCTATGTTACCGATCTCCAATGGTTGTCTAGTCTTTCCTTGATAGAACACCTTGATTTGAGTGATGTCGAACTTGCACAGGCTTCCAATTGGTTGCAAGTACTGAACACACTTCCTTTCTTGAAAAATTTATATTTCTCAGGTTGTCAGCTTCCACAAGTTCCTCCACCCATACATCTTAATCTATCATCTCTTGCAATTCTTGACCTTTCTTTAAATGATATTGAGAATAGTTTGGGAGTATCCATAATTCATGGCCTTGTAAATCTGACTTCCTTAGACACCTTGATCTTTCTAATAACCTTTTAATTCGTCGATACCTGAGTCGTTGTATAGTCTTGATTCTCTCCAGTTTCTCAATCTTGGCTCTAACAAATTCCGAGGTAAACTTTCAAGTTCTATAGGAAACATGAGTTCTGCCATTGACCTTGACCTCTCAGATAATGAACTTGAAGGACCGATTCCAATAACAATGGGAAATCTCTGTAACCTAAAGTCAATCGTTTTCTCAGAGCTTAACTTGAATCAAGATATATCAACCATTTTAGCAGTTTTGTCTGGATGTGTCTCTAATCAATTAGATAAATTGGATCTAAGTGGGTGTCATCTGTCTGGTCAGTTAACCAATCAACTTAGGAACTTCAAAAGTTTGAAGGAACTACATTTGTCTGGAAACTCTGTCTCTGGTCCCATTCCAATCTCCATTGGAGAGCTTTCTTCCTTGGTAGTCTTAGAACTTGATCAGAATCAATTGAAAGGGCAGCTTCCCAGTTCCATTGGAAAACTTACAAATTTGGAAATCCTTGATATTTCTACTAATTTGTTGGAGGGTGTTGTTTCGGAAACTCACATCGGCAATCTTCCGAAATTGAAAGTTTTTCAGGCTTCTAAGAACTCTTTTGTTTTAAGAGTCAGTCCTGATTGGATTCCTCCTTTCGAACTTGAACTCCTAGGATTGAGGTCTTGGAATGTAGGTTCAATGTTTCCTTTGTGGCTTCGTTCACAAAAACATCTAAGGTATCTAGATATCTCTGGCTCAAGGATTTCTGATAGCCTTCCTGGTTGGTTATGGAATTTCTCCTCCCCATTCCAATATTTGAATCTCTCACACAACCAAATCCATGGGCAGATTCCTGGTATACCTTGGGCTACGTCGGTTGATTCAGTGATTGACCTTAGTTTTAATCTTTTGAGTGGCCCTTTACCTCAAATTTCTCCCAATGTGTTTTTTCTAGACATGTCAAATAATAATTTGTCAGGATCTCTTTCACCTCTTTTATGTTATAAGTTGAAGGAGACCATGGGAACAGTAATTCTTAATCTTGGTGGAAATGTTCTATCTGGGGGGATTCCAGATTGTTGGCTGAATTGGCAGAATTTAAAGGTCATAAAATTAGGTAACAACAGACTTAATGGAAGCATTCCAAGCTCAATGGGAATTCTACAGTCCATTGTATCATTGCATCTTCAGAAAACCACCTGTCTGGAGAAATTCCGTTGTCATTGAACAACTGCACAGATTTAATCCTACTTGATGCTGGTGAGAATGAATTGCATGGAAGCATCCCTCGATGGATAGGCGATAGCCTTCAAAGCTGGTAGTCTTGAGCCTTCGTTCGAACAAGTTTTCTAGGTACATACCGGATGAGCTCTGTGCTATTGGTCTCTCCAAGTCTTGGACCTTGCTGATAACAATCTAATCGGAAGTATACCAAGATGTGTAAATAAGTTTCGAGCAATGGCAAAGTTTAATGGCTCAATGGGAACTGCTATATCTTATGTGATTGGTGCAGGCACTTTTGTTACAACAATTATGATGAAAAGTCAAATGCTAGAGTATAGCACAAACCTTAACTTGGTAAGAAGCATGGATTTGTCTAACAACAAATTGTCAGGAGAGATTCCCGTGGAAGTGACGAGCTTAGTTGAACTGATTTCATTGAATTTGTCGCACAATCTTTTGACTGGAATAATTCCAGAAAAAATTGGTGAAATGAGATCACTGGAATCTGTTGACTTCTCTGTAAACAAGTTGTCCGGTTCAATACCTGAAAGCATGTCGTATCTGACATTTTTGAGCCACTTGAACTTGTCTTTCAACAATTTGTCCGGAGTAATCCCTTCGAGTACTCAGTTACAAAGCTTCGATTCATCGTGTTACGAAGGCAACCATCTCTATGGATTGCCACTTCCAAAGAAGCATTCTGCAAATGTTGCAATCCACAATGGAGGTGGAGGAAATGACAATGGATTTGAAATGGAATGGTTCTATTTCGGTATGTTATATGGATTTGGTATGGGCTTTTGGAGCGTGTTTGCCCCTGTGGTGATTAATAGGCGATGAAGCTCCGTATATACATTTTCCAGTTTTAGTAATGTGGAAAATCATTAGCCCCAGGGTTTTTTAGGGGGTTCGGAAGAAATTTTAATTTTTTATAGTTTATATCTTTATAATTTGTAAAAGATTAAATCGAATTTTTATAATTTTAGGGGGGCTAAAGTATAATTTTACCTTTATTAATTTAAAATTTTTAAAAAATTATAAGGGGCCAAATAATAATTTTACATTTTAAGAAGAGCCAGGGCCCATGCCAACCTCCCTAGATTCGGCCCTGATTAGCCCTGTAAGTGCATTTCTCTACCCATTATATATGTATCTTACAAAAAAAAAAAACTGATAGGAATTGGTAAATTTTAGCTTGCATAATCACTTGTTTAACAGAGTTCAGCATTTGTATTGTTCCTTCTTTTAAACATTTTCTCACTGTTTTCATGACAATACTTTTATCTTCTTTTTTAAAATTTTAGGTGAGGGGAGGCTACTGGTTTCAAGGTCATGGTAAGTCAGAAGTCTCAACGAGGATGCAATCAGAAAACAGAGAAGATATCTGAAGTGTTGTTTACAAAACATATTTAATTTAGTTCTCGACGATTATTTAGATTTAAATAGGGTGATTAATAAATTATTATTGTTCAAATGTATTTTGTATATGAAAGCTTAAATTAATATAATCATTTAAAATATTGATTACTTTATAGAACTGTTTAATCTATTATATTAAAAATATGATTGATATTAAGTTAATATACATATAATTAGAAAGAATTTCAATATTATTAAATTTCTAAAATAATAACTTAATTTGTTATAGTTATAATAAAACATCAAAGTAAAATATATAAACATAGACAATCGCATTAAAAAAAGGTTAGCATTAATTAAAATTTGGATAAATCTCAAAATTATACATGAATTTTAATTTATTGTATAATTATATGTGTAAAACTTTAATTGTGGTTCAAATATATAAATGAAACTTTAATTTTAATTTAATTATACACATTTAAAGAAATAAATATGTCAATTTATTTTTATATTGAAGTTTATAAAATGATATTACTTCAATAATTGTGTTAATAATTTAAAGAATTAAATCAAATTAAAATTTGATATATAAAATTGCATAAAATCAAAGTTTACATGTTTACGTGTATAATTACATCAAATCAAAGTTCATGTATTAAATTATATATTAAATCAAGATTTATATATAAATTTAATATTTATCTCAAGTAAATTATATACATTTCTCAAAAGTTGATAAAAACAAATTAATTGATGATGATAATTAGGGGCGAATTTAGGGGGTTGACAGGTGATCCGGCTCCCCCTAAAATGTAAAAATGTTATTTAAGTTTTTAAAATTTTTTAAAAATTTTAAATTAGTAAAAGTAAAATTACACTTTGGCCCCCTCTAAAATTATAAAAATTCAATTTAATCATTTAAAAGTTATAAAGATATATACTATAAAAAATTAAAATTTCATTCGATCACCCTACAAAATTGTATTGGCTTCTCCCTGGGTGATAATGTGTAAATAAAAAAAAGTTTAATTGATAACGATATTGTGCAATTAAGATTTTCGGATATATGAGTTTAGAGTAAAAATTTGAAAGTTGAAAGGTAAATTAAATTTGATAGCATAGAACCCTGAAGTGGACATCTATGAGTGTCTAATTGTCAAAAAGAAATCATAATATATGTGTAACAGGCCCAATCTGCCCGGGGCCCAATTAACCAAACCAAACACAAATATTAAAAACCATTAATAAATCCAACAGTCCAATTACAATTTACATAGGCCCAGATTTAGATTGTGGTTAAAAATTAATATACCATTACCCGTTTCCTAAATGACTAATCCCCTTTACAACCAAGCCCAAATTTAAACTGTGTCCCGATTGGCCCAATAGCATTACATTCTTATAAACCCTAGGGACCTTCTAGAGAATTCCAGCACTGCAACAGCCTCTCTTGCGCGTGCCTCCACGCCATCCGCTGCCCTCCTCCGGCCAACAAGATAGCCTCCGTGACGTGCACGTCCACACCTCCGTCTGTGACATTGCACTGCGAAAACAACGACAAAATACAGTACAGCAAATCAAAGAAAAAGGATCGTATTTTTCATTTTTTTTGGAATATTTTTTGAGTTCGGTTATAAAAAATCGAGGCAAACATTTGTAATCTTGGACACACGAATTTTTGAATACGGAATACAAAAAAAAGAATCAAAAGGTGATTTCTGATTTGAATTTTCTTTCAAAATTTTCGAGTTTATTCTATAGACTTTCGATTTGTTTTCTTTTCCTTTCGAATCTATTGTATACAAAAGAAATAAAAGTCGGAATACTTACCGTTTATTACTGTCGTCGGAGTCCTCATCTCCTTCGTCAAAATCGAAGCTTGAGATTGGGATTCGGAGCCGAAACGGGCGACTCTTTAGGCTTTATTCCAAGAGAGGGCAGGAGGGTGTCACTATGCGCCACCACGCGCCGATTACAATGGCAGAATAGTGGTCAGACGAAGGCTCCTTTTGGAGTTTCGGCTGAGAAAGAAATGACAAGGGGCTAGGGTTTGGTTTAGAAACAAAAAAAAGGATTAAGCTGTTCTGATTTTTTTTAGGTTTTATTTACTGATTTAAATCATAAGAAGCAGCGTCGTTTGAAGCTTGATTAAGTGGCTTCAAAACGACGTCGCATAAAGCAGCCTTGATTCAATTCGACCCGCCCCGATCAGAATCCGCGTGTTTCTGAGTATTGTTTTTATTGTGCGATTAGTCCTTCCTATTTGTGTGAATATTTGATTAAATCCTTTGTACATTTTCTTGGTTTCTTAGAATTAGCCTCTATAATTTGTGCGATATTTCAATTTGATACCTGTCTATACGCTGCGTTTTGATGGCTTGGAATATTTGTGTATTTAATCCCTGATTATTGGCATGCATTCTACTTTAATTATTTTTTGTATAATAACTTTGTTTATTTCTAAATTAACCTTTTAATTTTACTTTTAATTCAATCGAGTTTTTATTCTTTTATTGTTTTAAATTGATTGATTTCTTTGTTTTTTAAAATAAATTGTTTTTGAATTAATTGATTCATTTTGATTTGTTTTAAATTAAATACATATATTTTTATTATATACATTTTATTTCTAAATTTTTTTAAATGTTTGTATAATTCAAAATTGATATAATATCAAATACAAATATTCTTTTTCGGTATCATATCTTAGAAATATTTAATTTAAATTATCCTTTGTTCATTTTAAATATTATTTATTTATGTAAATATATATTTGTTTGCATCAAATTTTTCTTCAATAGGGACCAATTATTGCTTTGTATATATATTTTAAACTTATCTATATGTGCATGTTTTTTATAAATCTAATTGAATAATTTATATCTTTTAAAATTTTCAACCTTATTCGTATTTTTTGTTTATTTTAAGAACTCTCTTTATATATAAATTATTAAGTTTTATGTCATATGTGTATTAATTTGATTTCGTAATATTTGTACATAAATTTGTTTCAAAGATAAGACAATATTTGTATGTTTGGGAGTGTAGGAAAATGATGCCCTAACGTACTGGGTGTTAATTTCCTATTCAACCAGATAGCCAAATACCCTTTTCAATTAAATCTTGAGGATCAAAGATGATCTCGGTGTCGAGGTATAAAGGTGTTATGTCTTAACGTACTGGATATGGCATTTTTATTCTTTCGAAACGAGCTAATCTTGAAGTTCAAGATTCAATATAAACTAACTTTCTTTAAGAAAACTGGCATTTTATAGCATGTTGTTAATATGATCTTTAATTTGTGTATATTTCTTGATTAATGTTTATGCATCCTATTACTGTTACGCCTCAAATTCTAACATGTTCTAATTTTTACTAAATGTTTTTATTTATTTAAATGCATTTTAAGCCTAATATAAATTTTTTTTTAAAATAAGGCAATGTTTGTGCGTTTGGAAAGTCAGAAAATTATGCCCTAACGTACTGAGTGTCAATTTTCTGTCCAACCAGGTAATCAAATACCCTTCTTTGATTGCATGTTTTGAAGATCAAAGATGATCTCGGGGTCGGGGTATAAAGGTGTTATGTCCTAACGTACTGGACGTGATATTTTTATTTCTTTCGAAACGAGTTAATCTTGAGATTCAAATTCAATACTGATTAATTTTCCTTAGAAAATTTATAACGTTTCCAAGTTTTCAACACAGGGACACTAATTAATCAATTTGGTACCAATTTTGGGCGTTGCGAGGGTGCTAACCCTTCCTCGCACGTAACCGACTCGAACCTATTTTCTCGAATTTCGCAAACCAAAATATTTTTATGGGTGATCCAACCACACCTAAACAAAAAAAGATTGGTGGCGACTCCTTATTTCTAAATTTGATCCCCGTTTTTCAAAACATCGATAATGATAGCTTGGCGACTCCATTGGGGATTAGTTGAGAGTCAGACCATAGATTGATTAATTCTTGTCCTTTGATTGAAAATTTGGATGATTGTTTCGCAAATTCATGTTTCTTTTAATACATTTTTCTTTGGTGCTATGATAATGTCGAGTCTTAAAATACTTTGGCATCGCATTGCATGACCATTGTGGTCACACCTTTAAGTGGGAGTGAAAAACTATGCCTTCGTGAGGTTTTCACCTCCGCATGGGCTAGTGGACTGCTTCCGGGATACATCTGTACCTATGTGCTTTGTGAGATTTTCATCTCCGCATGGCCATAGGGAAATGTATTCCTCTGAACTGAACTCGATCCATATAAGCATATAATGGGTGAGTTTTGCTAGTTCAGGTACCCATTCTTTAGAACTAAGCCACATATAGTAAACTCTAAAAGCTCACCGTAAATAGTATCGCAATAAACCATAGTGGCCATCCGAATAATTACTCTACTTGTTTCTCTTTGCTTATTTTTATCCTATACTAATGTGTTTCATTTTGTTTCAATTATTATTGCATCGCATATCATTTCATATCTAAAAGAGTGTTGATTCATATTCGACTACCAAATTAGAGAGTTTGTCATGGAGAACGAGTTTCTTGATAAAATGAAAGACAGTACGGTGGTCCGTATATTTGTAGTCCGTTTCATATAAAGAATTTTGCCCTCTAGGAAAGTTTTCTAGAAGAAACTAAATTAGAATCGACACCCTTTTGCATCTGTTGCATGCATTCACATGGCATTACATCATATGCATTAGATTTCATGAGAAGACCCTGATTGGTTGAAGTTATTTCAGCATTAACCTGGACATCGGCAAAACCAAACATCCCTATGGTACCCAAACCAAGATGAAGGATATGGATCAGAGATTAGAGAAGCTTGAACAACTCCAAAGGGAGATGCAGGATAAACTTCAGCTCCAAATGCAAGAGCGGCTTGCTAAGATCCAGCAGGATATGATGGACAAAATGATGGAATCACAGAGAAACATGATGACTCAAATGATGCAGTTGTTGAAGGGGCATATGGATAAAGGAAAGAGCTCCATGGTCAATATTGAGGAGAATAATGAGTACCATCAATATCCCTAGGATTTTACTCCACCACACGTGCAAACATTACCTGAAGTGACTGTACAAAGGCCATCTATCACGATTAGGCCTCAACAGTTCCAAGCAGATGCTTCAGCGAACCTTCAAACTGGCCCAGGTTCAGGAAATAATCCAATCATTACTAATGTCCCTGATTTGGAAGGAGAGAGGACAAAAGCAAAATTGCCAAAATAGCTAGAAGATAGATATAAATGGTTGGAGGAGAAGTTTAAAGCGATCGAAAGTATTGATAACTGTTACGGAGTTGACGCAAAAGATTTAAGCTTGGTCCCAGACTTGGTGCTCCCATACAAGTTCAAAATGCCTGAATTTGATAAGTATAATGGGACAAGTTGCCCCGAGGCTCATATTACTATGTTTTGTAGAAAAATGATGGGGTATATTAATAATGACCAACTGTTAATCCATTGCTTCCAAGATAGCCTAGTGGGAGCAACTAGCCAAATAGTATAACTAGTTGAGTCGTGCCAAGATTGGTTCATGGAGAGATTTATCCCAAGCATTAATGAAACAGTACAGTCATGTGACAAACATGACTCCCAACAGAATTACTCTTCAAAACATGGAGAAAATGGCGAATGAAAGTTTTAGACAGTATGCGCAGCGGTGGAGAGAGGTTGTCATCCAAGTCTAGCTACCACTTCTGGAGAAAGAGACCACAATGCTCTTTATTAATACGCTGAAGGCCCCGTTTATCACTCATATGCTAGGGAGCACTACAAAGAGCTTCTCAGACATCGTAATGACTGAAGAAATGATTGAGAATGCCATAAAGAGTGGAAAGATAGATGCTGAAGAAAGTGCCAAAAGATTATCCCCAAGAAATAGGGAAATGAAGTGAACAGCTTGAGCAAGCGTCCCAAATTAGCCACTATAGGTCAACTGAGGGTTGTGACCACTGGCCATCAGGGCTCATCAAGATAAGAATCCAGTGCAAAGCAACTCCAGTTTGCACCAATTCCGATGACATATAGGGAGTTGTATCAAAGCCTATTTGATGCACATGAGGTGGCTCCTCACTACCCGAAACTGATGCAACCTCCATATCCAAAATGGTATGACCTAAATGCCCAGTGTGAGTACCACGTAGGGGTCACAGGGCATTCGATAGAAAATTGCCTTGCTTTCAAGAAATTGGTGGAAAAATTCATCGGCATGGGTATTGTGAAATTAGATGACACGCCAAATGCAAAAATATGAGCCTGGGAGTGTTTTGAGCAATAGGACTGTGGAAGAGACATGTATTTTTAAAGCTAATCTAAAGTAATATTCGAAACACACTTATTTCTTTCAGCCTAGAGGCAATAAGAGTTATTTTATAAAATAGGCTCGTGTTCAAAATCTTTATTTCAATAAAAAGTATCTTTTTTAAAAAATATTTTTCTATTTATAGATTCTTTTGGTATTTTGGATTACTATTCAAATATTCTTTCATTCTTTATTCATGATCATACCATACAAATAATCATTCTTGGAATCATTTTTATGGAATTTACCTTCGTACCCACAATGGGTCCCCAGATATCAATGACATGGGCGACGCTGTTACGGACTCCCCTTTTGAATGAAATATGGGTCTAAGGGATCTCAAGACTTTGAAGATGACATAAATTGTAACATATCTTCTGATTTGTTAATACTGGATGAAAAACAGATCCTACGTTGCTAGCCAAGGAAGGAGATGAAGATCAAAGCCTAGCTCAATGCAGAAATAAGATTTCCTATATGTGGGGCATGGATGTTACCAAGACAGTCTCATCAAAAGCTTCTAGCCAATATTGATTCATTTTCGTGGATGTCGATTACTTCACTAAGAGGGTGAAGGTCGCTTCATATGCCAATATTACAAAGTCGATAGTCATTAGAACAAAAAAAGGAGAAAGAAAAAAGAAAGAAAGAATACTGACACAAGCAAATGTCAAAAAGATCACATTTAACCGCACAATGTCAAAGTCTGCAGTCTGTTCAAAGATCAGGTGCCACATATCAGTGTAGCAAAAGCAACCAAAGAGAAAAACAAAAGATCATAAAAAGGCTGAGACTTGTAAAGATTGGCATACAGAAGTTACTATTTACCCTCTATGCTTAACAAATGTTGGCCAAGACTATCACGGGAGCAACACGTTTCTCATTGGTTTCGCCCATTAGAGTCAAAATTCTATCAACGTTGAAATTGGATGAGACAAAATGGATCTAATCTCAATATAATTAATCAAATTTGTGAGGAAAGGTTAATAGCTATCCGTTACAGCCTGATGATGTGGGTTTGCGACAAAGAGGCTCATCCTAGAAAATTTTTAAAGGGGGACTTGATACTGAAGAAGATCTTTCATATACAAAAAGATTTTAGAAAAAATAGAGGCCAAACTAGGAAGGACCTTATGTAGCAAAGAAGGCCTGTTCTGGGGAAGCATGAATATCGATCGAGATGGATAGTAAAGACCTGCTCAATCCAGTGAATTCAAAAAAAAAATCAGTAAAAAGAAGAAAGAAAAAGGAGAGGCCAAGGCAAAAACCCGCAAAGGGCGCTTTGAGACCAAAGGGGATTTGAGTTGAAAACCCAAAAAGGGCAGCTCAAATTTTGATCAAAGAGGGCATACAGCAGTCTTGCTATGCCTGAATTAATGATGAAGAAGTATGCTACGTCTTGGGGCATCGACAAAGTACTCCGGATCCCCTAAACACATATTGAGCTTAAAATGGTCCTCAAGAAGTTTGAACAGAGAAGCTCAGGCTGCGATATCTGGGGCACTTAGTTTTCTATCTTATCCATTTTGAAATTTCTATCTTTGATTACCTTATTCTTTCCAAGATACGCCTTTAATAAATTCCCTACTTAATTGCATTTGCTAACTTTGATTAAATTGCTTGTTTCGAGCTATACTCCTAATCAATTTCCTTCTTGTCCATGGTTATGATCTTTTTCGAGCATTTTGGATGATTAGTGGACTAATAATATTTTCATAAAATGAGTTTAGCATATTACCCTGGAACCTTCTAAATGATACAAGAACCTGAAACAGACTATTGTTTAAAACTCACCAAGTTTAAAGAAGAGTCTAAGTGGAGGTTATCTCATTGGATTTTCTATTAAAAATAGTTTGTGACACAATCTCGATGAAAATGGGCATTTTAACCCAAGTGTAAAACGGGAATCATTCTTGAAAGAAATTGATATTCTGCATTCACGCAAGCATCATGCATACACATCTGGTTGGGTCACCCGAGGAGTGATCAGTTGATGGAACAAGCTACAGGCCCTATACCCCCGAGTTATAGTGGGATAGATAGATGCTGATACAGATCCTATGCCTTTGAATAGCAATGGGATGGATTGAAAAAAAAAACAAATCCTACATTTTGGAGTTGCAGTGGGATGGATTCAGATCTTACACTCTTAAGTCACAATGAGATGAACCCTGAAGTTACAGTGGAGCAAATCTATTGAGCAAGATAATCGTTTTCTAGGGTTTTTTTGTTGAAAATACCAGTCGAACAAGATGGCAGCATAATACATCAGCAATATAGCCGTGATAAACAATGAGTGATGACAACCTTAAGCAGGATCATTCTCATGAAATTCAGCATTCATGCAAAACACATTTAGTTAGAAGCATTTGATTCATTCCGATCATTACATCCTAATCATTGTAAGAAATCATTCTCATGACATTTTGCATTCATACAAATGTCATCCATAAGACACATCTATTTAGGGGCATTTGATTCATTCCGATCATTGCATCCTAATCTTTGTAAAAAGACCATTCTCATGACATTCTGCATTCATACAAATGTTGTCCATAATACATTTAGTTAGGAGCATTAGATTCATTCTGATCATTGCATCCTAACCATTTTACAAAAGCATAAACACAAAACTGATTTTACAGGATAGGTCCCCTAAAGGACGGTGTCGCAACATTGGTAAAATAGCAGATCTTGCCTTCTTAAGCGAAGCGGATCAAAGATACTAGTCTGGCGTCCCTGAGTTTGCAGTGGAACAGATTAAAGATAGAAGATCTTGCCTTCCTGAGTGAGGCGGATCGAAAATACAAATCTTTTCACCTTGAAGTCCCAATGGAGTAGGTCGAAGCTACAAATCCCTCCTTCCTGAGTGTATTAAGGATCAACTTTCATTTTCGAGAAGTTTCAGTAGAGAAGATTGAGGTTACGAATCTCTTCTCCCTGAATTTCTATTTTCTCAAAGTTTCAGAGTAGGTTGAGGCTACAAATCCCTCCTCCCTGAGTTTACAACGAGGATCAGTCTGTATTTCTTTGAAGTTTCAGCAGAGAACATTGAAACTACGAATCTCTTCTCCCTGAATTTCTATCTCCTTGAAGTTCTAGTGGAGTAGGTTGAGGCTATAAATCCCTCATCCCTCGAGTTTACAATGAGGATAAGTCCATATTTATTTAAAGTTTCAGCAGAGAAGATTAAAACTACGAATCTCTTCTCTCTAAATTTCTATCTCCTCGAAGTTCCAGTGGAGTAGGTTGAGGCTACAAATCCCTCTTCCCTGAGTTTACAATGAGGATCAGTCCGTATTTCTTTGAAGTTTCAGCAGAGAAGATTGAAACTACGAATCTCTTCTCTCTAAATTTCTATCTCCTCGAAGTTCCAATGGAGTAGGTTGAGGCTACAAATCCCTCCTCCCTGAGTTTACAATTAGGACCAGTCCGTATTTCTTTGAAGTTTTTAAGAAGATTGAAGTTACAAATCTCTTCTCTCTGAATTATTATCACCTCAAAGTCCCAGTGGAGTAGGTCGAAGATACTAATCCCTTCTCCTAAGGTTATTGAGGGTCCAACTTTATTTCCAAGAATTTTCAGTGAGAAGATTGAAGTTACGAATCTCTTCTCCCTAAAATAACATTGGAGCGGATCGAAGCCCTAGTTCTTATGCCTTTGAAGATGCAGCAGGGAAGAAGTGAAGCTACTAAAAAGATGCCAGGGTTCAACAAGACCGAGCAAGATTAACCCTTCTTATGAGTCTTTGCTCCATTCTTGTTCACGACAACGAGCAAAGAGGGGCAACTGTAGTAGGCCCAATCTACCCGGGGCCCAATTAACCAAATTAAAACCAAACACAAATATTAAAAACCATTAATAAATCCAACAGTCCAATTACAATTTACATAGGCCCAGATTCAAATTGTGGCTCAAAATTAATAAACCATTACCCGTTTCTTAAATGCCTAACCCCCTTTAAAACCAAGCCCAAATTTAAACTGTCCCGATTTGCCCAATAGCATTACATTCTCAGAAACCCTAGAGACCTTCTAGAGAATTATAGTGCATAATGACCTCCCTTGCGTGCCTCCACGTTGCACGCTTGCCTCCTCCGTGCGGCAAGATAGCCTCCGTACGTGCCACGTCCACGCCTCCGTACGCAGCCTTGCACCAGCAAAAACAATGACAAAATACAGTACAGAAAATGAAAGAAAAATGATTGTATTTTTCATTTTTTTTGGATTATTTTTCGAGTTCGGTTATAAAAAATCGAGGCAAACATTTGTAATCTTGGACACATGATTTTTCGAATACAAAATATAAAAAAAAGAATCAAAAGGTGATTTTCGATTTGAATTTTCTTTCAAAATTCTGAGTTTATTCTATAGACTTTCAATTTGTTTTCTTTTCCTTTCGAATCTATTGTATGCAAAAGAAATAAAAGTCGGAATACTTACCGTTTATTACTGTCGTCGAAGTCCTCATCTCCTTCGTCGAAATCGAAGCTTGAGATGGGGATTTCGGAGCCGAAACGGGTGACTCCTTAGGCTTTGTTCCAAGAGAGGGCAGGAGGGTGTCACTATGAGCCACCACGCGCTGATTACAATGGCGGAATAGTGGTTGGACGGAGGCTCCTTTTGGAGTTTCGGCTGAGAAAGAAATGACAAGGGGCTAGGGTTTGGTTTAGAAACAAAAAAAAGGATTAAGTTGTTCTGTTTTTTTTAGGTTTTATTTACTGATTTAAATCATAAGAAACGACGTCGTTTGAAGCTTGATTAAGTGGCTTCAAAACGACATTGCATAAAGCAACCTTGATTCAATTCGACCCGCCCCGATCAGACTTCGCGTGTTTCTGAGTATTGGTTTTATTGCGCGATTAGTCCTTCCTATTTGTGCGAATATTTGATTAAATCCTTTGTACATTTTCTTGGTTTCTTAGAATTAGCTTCTATAATGTGTGCGATATTTCAATTTGATACCTATCTATACGCTGCGTTTTGTTGGCTTGGAATATTTGTATCTTTAATCCCTGATTATTGGCATGCATTCTACTTTAATTATTTTTTGTATAATAACTTTGTTTATTTCTAAATTAACCTTTTAATTTTACTTTTAATTCAATCGAGTTTTTTATTCTTTTATTGTTTTTATTGTTTTAAATTGATTGATTTCTTTGTTTTTTAAAATAAACTGCTTTTTGAATTAATTGATTCATTTTGATGTGTTTTAAATTAAATACATATATTTTTATTATATACATTTTATTTCTAAATTCTTTTTAAATGTTTATATAATTCAAAATTGATATAATATCAAATACAAATATTCTTTTTTCGGTATCATATCTTAGAAATATTTAATTTAAATTATCCTTTGTTCATTTTAAATATTATTTATTTATGTAAATATATATTTGTTTGCATCAAATTTTTCTTCAATAGGGATCAATTATTGTTTTGTATATATATTTTAAACTTATCTATATGTGCATGTTTTTTATAAATCTAATTGAATAATTTATATCTTTTAAAATTTTAACCTTATTCTTATTTTTTATTTATTTTAAGAACTCTCTTTATATATAAATTATTAAGTTTTATGTCATATGTGTAGTAATTTGATTTCATAATATTTGTACATAAATTTGTTTCAAAGATAAGACAATATTTGTATGTTTGGGAGTGTAGGAAAATGATGCCCTAATGTACTAGGTGTTAATTTCCTATTCAACCAAATAGCCAAATACCATTTTCAATTAATTATCTTGAGGATCAAAGATGATCTCGTTGTCGAGGTATAAAGGTGTATGTCCTAACGTACTGGATGTGACATTTTTATTGTTTCGATACGAGCTAATCTTGAAGTTCAAGATTCAATATAAACTAACTTTCTTTAAGAAAACTGACATTTTATAGCATGTTGTTAATACGATCTTTAATTTGTGTATATTTCTTGATTAATGTTTATGCATCCTATTACTGTTACGCCTCAAATTCTAACATGTTCTAATTTTTACTAAATGTTTTTATTTATTTAAATGCATTTTAAGCCTAATATAAAATCTTGATTTTTTTTTTAAATAAGACAATGTTTGTGCGTTTGGAAAGTCAGAAAATTATGCCCTAATATACTGGGTGTCTGTCGAAACCATTTTTTGTTTGGAAAATGGGCCGACTTTAAAATACAAAAACGGAGTCGCCACCAATCTTTTTGAAGTGTGATTGGGCCACTTTTGAAAACGTTTTGGTCTCGAATTTTAAGAAAAGCGGGCTCGAGTCGGTTATGCACGAGGAAGGATTAGCACCTCATAACGCCCAAAATTGGTACCATATTGATTGATTAATGTCCTTAATATCAAAATTAAAAAATATTTTAAAATATGAATCTTTGAAAATGTTTAGATAACTCACATTGGATATCGAAACTCTCTTATTTGAAAAGTTGAAATACCACATCCAAAGACGATAGGAAACGATATTTCAAACTATTGATACTAAGATCATTTCATGATTTCCAACATTCTTGTCTTGCAATTTTTAAAAGGATATTTCACTATTTGGCCAAACCAGAAACCGAAACCCAGCACGATTGGGCACGATTCCCTGAATTTCCAATCATGAAATATTGCCTTTATTTTCAAAAACATTAAAGGACATTTAGTAATCCAGATGAACGAAAAATCGAAGCCCAACACGATTGAGCACGATTTTTCGGACTTCCAAATAAAAAAAAAATTCTTTGAAGGATATTTAGTTGTTTGGACGAACAGAAAATCGAAACCCAGCACGATTGGGCACGAATTTCTCGGACCTCCAAACACAAAACATTGCCTTATTTTCAAAAAACATTAAAGGACATTTGGTAATCCAGATGAACAAAAAATCGAAGCCCAGCCCGATTGGGAACGATTTTTCGGACATCCAAACACGAAATATTACCTTTGTGAAAACCCCTTTTTATGAATTTGGGTAAAAATGCAAATAAACACAAAAATAAAAATACGTTCCAAAATCGTCAATTTACATAAAACAATAGGAACAAGAATGAATAAATAAAAGAACATAATAACGAGAAAGCTAATGGTAAATCCATACAAATAAATACTATATGATAATCTAGGAGGTAATAAAAAAATAATAGTAATAATAATAAAACATTAATGAATAAATAATAATAGTGGAGAGAAAAATATAGTAATAGCAAAAAAGGATGATGACGCTAATAATAAAAAAAATAACGAGAATGATAAATATAATAATAATAGTTATAGTAATGAAAATAAAATGACACCACTTATAGTAGTAATAGTACCAAAAACAATAGTAGAATATATATATATATATATATATATTTAAAATAAACAATAGTATTAATAATAAAATAATAATGATAGAAATGATAAATAGTGATAATAATAATAAATAAAAAATAAAGGAAATTAACAATAATAATAATAATAGTGATAATACTACTAGTAAAAATAAAAAAATAGTGTTAATAATAAGATAATAGTAATAATATTAAAACTAATAATAAAAACAAAGATAATAATATATATAATTATAATAATAATGTATATAGAAAAATAGTAAATATAATAATAATAATAAATATAATAATAAATACAATTACGGTAATAATATATATATATATATATATATATATATATAAAAGAATAGTAATGGCGATAATGAAAATAATAATAATAATACAAAGTAACACTAATAAATATAATAATAAATATAATGATAATGAATATAAATATAGTAACAATAATATTCATATATAAAAATAATAATATTAAAAATGTTAACAATAACTTAAAATAATCAATTCATGGACAAATTAAAATAGGGATCAAATTGAATCAAGAACATAAACTTTGGGATAAATTTAAAAACAAATGAAGGTGAATGGGCCAATTAGTAAGGCGTATGCGTAACTTAGAGGGCCAAAATAGAAATTAATCCAGTTCCCAAACACTTTGCACCGAACACGGACTAAATTGAAACACAGATAAAATATAGGGGTGAATTTTAAAATGGAAAAAGTTGAAGGGATGCAATTAAGCAGTAGCGAAAAGGAGGACCTATAACGAAATTTCCCCATCTAGGGATAAATTTGCGCCCATTCACCTGCAGAAGCAAGTAACGCGCGGGGCCCACACCTTTTAATGCTTAAAAACCTAAAAATAAAATCTTTCATTCATTTCTTTCTCTGTTTCAAAACCAGAAAAAAACCCCCTTTCCTTCTTTTTTTTTAGGGTTTCAACCCTTTTCTTTGTCGCCATTTACGTAGCCAGACACGACCAAGAGCCCCATGCAAGCATCACAACTGACGGAGGAGGAAACCAGTAAGACCCTCACGACTTTTTTTTTTGTTTAAAACTTTTTATTTTAAAACACAAATGAAAAAAAACAAGAAACAAATAAAGAACCCGAAAGATTCAAAATAAACAAAAATAAAGGAAACCTTTTCTTTGTTTTTGATTACATTCTCTTGTGAAAATGTACTCTAGCCTCAGTATTATATTTTTTTACGTAAATCATATAAAAAACCCACATTATAATCGTTTTTTCCTTTTATCCTAAAAAACCCCTAAAAATAGAATAAAATCTAAACTACCATCTCCTTTAGTGTTGTATTGCTTCCCGCTTTGTAGGTTCGACCACCGGAGGAGTGGATGCGCACGATTCGAAGGCGTGGTGGCGTGGCTCTGTTGGTGGTCTTGGGATTGCTAATGCTAGGGTTTCTAGGAGAATTTTTTTTTGTGGGTTGTATTAGTGTTGGGCTTTGGGTTTGGGCACATTTATTGGACTATTTTGTTTTATTGGTATTGGTGTGGGCCTCGGGCCAAAATTGGATCATACAGATGCCCCTCTTTGCTTGTTTTCGTGTAACGGGAACAAAGCAAAGATTCTAAAAGAGCCAATTTTGCCCCGTTTTGTTGAGTCTTGACTTGACGTTTCTTTCCTTCAGGTAGCCTTTGCTTTAACCCACTACATCTTCAGGGGCATAAGAATTTTATTTCAATCTACTCCATTATTGCTTAGGGAGATAAGATTTGCTGTTTTCAATCTGCTCCACTCCTGCTCAGTGGGATAAGATCTGCCTCTTTAGCCTGTTACCCTACTGCTTAGGGAATTAAGGCTGGTGGCTTAAATCTGCTCCATCGTCGATACATGAAGATAAGATTCGTCATCTTGATCCGCTCCACTCCTACTTCGGTGGAGATAGGATCAGATTCTTGGCTCTGCTCCACTCACCTTTCGGTGGAGATAAGGCTCAGATCTTCGATCTACTCTACTCCCGCCAGTAGAGATAAGATCTGTTGTCTTCAATCCGCTCCACTCCTTTCGGTGGAGATAGGATCAACTACCTTTAGCCCGCTCCACTCCGCCTTTCGGTGGAGATAAGGCTTGATCTTGATCTGCTCCCTCCTTTCGATGGAGATAAGATTTACTTTCGATCCGCTCTACCCCGCTTAGTAGAGATAAGATCTGTTGTCTTCAATCCGCTCCTCTCCTTTCGGTGGAGATAAGATCTGCTATCTTTAGCTGCTCCACTCCACCTTTCGAGAGAGATAAGGCTTCAATCTTGATCTGCTCCCTCCCCGCCAGTGAAGATAAGATCTACTACTTTTGATCTGCTCTACTCCCTTTCAGAGAGATAAGATCTATACTTTCACTGCTCCACTCCCTTTCAAGAGAGATAAGGCTTCAATCTTTGATCTGCTCCACTCGCCGGTGGAGATAAGATCTCTTGCTGGCCTGCTACCCTCTTGCTTAGGGAATTGAGGCTCAATGTTTTCGACCTGTTCCACTCCTGCTCAATGGGATAAGGTCTGATATTTTCGGCCCATTACCCTACTGCTTAGGGAATTAAGGCTCAATGTTTTCGACCTGTTTCACTCTTGCTTAGTGGGATAAGGTCTACTATCTTTAGCCTGTTACCCTACTGCTTAGGGAATTAAGGCTCATCGACTTCGATCTGTTCCTCCACTTTCGGTGGGATAAGATCTCGCTATTTTTGCCCTGCTACCCTCTTGCTTGGGGAATTGAGGCTCAATGTTTTCGAATTGCTCCACCTCGCCGGTGGGATAAGGGTCGATATTTTGGCCCATTACCCCACTGCTTAGGGAATTAAGGCTCGTCGTTCTCGATCTGTTCGCTCCACTTTCGGTGGGATAAGATCTGCTATTTTGGCCTACTACCCTACTGCTTAGGGAATTGAGGCTCAATATTTTGACTGTTCCTCCACTTTTCGGTGGGATAAGGTCATAATTTTCTGTAACTCCCATCAATTTTGCTACATTGTCCTATGGGGAACCTACCTGTAGAATTAATTTCATGGGGTATATGTTTATGCCAAATGATTAGGATGTCATGAAAAATGCTCCTAACCATGTGTATTATGAATGTTATGAATGAATGCAAAATGTCATGAGAATGATCCATTTTTAACACTTGGGCTGTCATTGCTTGTTGTTTACTAAGGTAATATCCCTAACGTATGTCTTCTTTGTTCAGCTGATACCTCTAACAGAGAATCTGAAGATGTTGTCACTGCTTAGTCCCTTTTCTCAAGTGCTCCGAGCCCTTTAAGCCTGGTTAGTTCTAAATAATTGTCCTGTTTCGGATTCTTGTATTATTTAAAGACTTTCAGAGTAATACACAAAACTTCTTTTGTGAAAGCATTATTAGTTCCATAATCATTATTTCAATGAAAAATGCTTGGAGAAGATCATAATAATGGACCAGAAAGAAATTAATTAGGAGCATAGCTCGAAACAAATAAGATAGCAAATGCAATCTAGAAGGAAATTTATTGGTAGTGTATTTTGGAACGAGCAAATTAAGAATGGGTAAGATGGCAATTAGGTGCCCTAGATATCGCCGACTGAGCTTCTTTGTTCAAACTTCTTGAGGACCATTTAAGCTCAATATGTGTTTAGGGGATTCAGAGTACTTTGTCATGCCCCAAGATGTAACATACTTCCTCATTGTCAATTCAAGCATGGCAAAACTACTATATGCCCCATCATGATTTGATCACAACTTGAGCCGCCCTTTTCGGGTTTTCAACTCAAAGCCCCTTTGGTCTCAAAGTGCCCTTTTTGTGTTTTCACCTTGGCCTCTTTTTTTTTTTTTTTTTGATTCAAGATGCCCTTTGGGTTTTCATCTTGGCCCACTTTCAATGAAGTACTTCTTGACCGAGTCTGCATTAATTGGATTTGGCGGATTTTGTCGTCCATCTCGGCTAGCATCAAAGCTCGTCCAGAAAAGGCCTTCTTTACAACATAAGGTCCTTCCCAATTAGGCATCCACTTTCCTCCGAAGTCCTTTTGCATATGGAGGATCTGTTTCAATACCAAGTCTCCTTCATGGAATACTCTGGGGTGGACTTTCTTATTGTAAGCTCGCATCATCCGCTTCTGGTATGCAGTTGACCATGGTGAATGGCTTTTAGCCACTTCCTCGATCGGCCAGTTGGTCATCTAGAGAGTGAACCCATTCTCTTCGTCCAACTTCGGCCCGAAAAAATCTAAATAGTAAGAATTTCAACCCGATGGGCAAGACTGTATCCATCCATAAACCAATGAGAAGGATGTTGCCTCGGTGGGACGCCCTTGCCAACATTCGAGAAGCATAGAGGGTAAATGGTAACTAGTCTATGCCAATATTTATAGGTTTCCATCATCTTTCAAAATTATTTTTTTGGATGGTTTCTTTCTTTTCTTTTCTTCTTTCTTTCTTTTGTTTTGTTTTGTTTTTTTTTTAAATTCAAACTTGAACTCGAAGTTGAAATTGAACTTGATGATTGACCTTGTAACTTTGTCATAGGAACCGACCATCACCCTCTTAGTGGAATAATTGACAATCACGAAAATGAATAGTCGTCAACTAGATACTTTTGATGAAATCATCCCCGTAACATCTATGCCCCACGTATAGAAAAAGCATATAAGTCATGTCTTCTCAATTTGGCATTTATGGCAATACTGACGAAATCTCCCTTTCATGGTAGCCTCATCGTGCCTAGGCATATCTTGATGTGATCACACAAAGACATCTTTGAATTCTTTGAATAACTCAATGTCGTCTCGCTTTGTTCCTACGGTAGGCAATGTTTCGATCTTCACTCCTTTTCCAGACTCACAATGTCCACTGACCCTTTGTACGATAGAGTCTATTTTCATTTTATTTTCCCATCCTTAACAGATCGATGGGTAAGTTGTACTCTCTGACATCTTCAAAATATTCAGATCCTTTTAGACCCATATTTTATTCAAAAGGGAGTCTGTAACAGCATTGCTCATGTCCCGATATCTGGGTACCTATTGTAGGTACGAAGGTAAATTCCAAAGAATAAACGATTCTGAAGATGATTATTTATAGTGATGGATGAAAAATGAAAGAACATTCCAAAGAACAAAAGAATATATAGTATGACATGGGAAAAAAAATGAGAAAATATTTGCTCGACATGAAACACAAACATGCATTTTTATTGAAAATAAAGATGTTTGAACATGAGCCTATTTCACAAAAGATTCTTATTGTTTCTAGGCTTAAAACAACAAGTGTGTTTTGAACATTACTCTGTGTTAGCTCTAAAAACTACAGGAGTTTCCTTCACAGTCCAGTTATTCAAAACACTTTCAGGCTCGTAGGGGTGAACGCCTTCTAGGTTTTCTTCATTCAATCTCTCCTCGAATACGACTTTGATGCTCAAGACTTTTAACATGTCTTCGGCCATTTCTTCATTTGTCATCCCCAGTTTAGGAGGAATAATTCTTTCCGATATGAATACCTTGGATATATATGGAAAAGTAATTGATCCCCATTTGACCTCGGCGTCCTTCTTTACTGACTCACTTCCTATGGTACATACATTTTCCCCTCTCGCAAAGTCAAAAAACTCCAGCTCTTTATTATCCATTAACCCTTGTACTAGGGCTCTGAATTATTTGCCTTCTTTGGATCTCATGGCCTTCCTTGTTATGGAACTCACAATAGTTCCTCGTATCCTGGATTTGCCCTTACGTCTTGTATGATTAAACCTCTTTCCACCATTCTTCTCCAGACCTCTCTCATCGGGGTTCTTATTTCTGCAACGTTCAACTTGATTCTTTTTCCTGTGCTCATTATCAATGTGACTGGGTAACGGATTTCCTACAACAGGCGCATCATTGAACTCCACAATGCCTATTTTGATGAGCCTTTCGACTAGCTTTTTGAAAGGAAAGAAATTCTCTATCGGGTGCCCCACTATCCCTGCATGGTATTCACATTGAGTGCTTACATCGTACCATTTAGGATATGGAGGTTGCAGCGGTTCTAAGTAGACAGGGGCTACTACGTGTGCGTCTAATAAAGTTTTATACAACTTGTAACACCCCAAACCCGGCCCATGAGTCCTGACCGGATCTGGTATGTCACGGAGTAAAACAATTTGGGCCATTTTGGAAGTTTGGTGAAATCTTAAAAAAATTGGGCTAAAGTATGAAAACGGGTTCAAAACTTGATTGGGCTTTTTATAAATACTGTATGGGCTTTGTAAACCCTTTGAAAACATTTGATCATGTACATTTTAAAATCATCAAGTTATTGTTGACTAAGTTTGTTTTGGTTACCCGATGGTAACGCCTTTGAAAACCCGTAAAAGTTATTAAGTTGTAAAGATTACTTTTACCCTTGCCACTTTAATATTTATAAAATTCCATTTTGTAACATAAAATAATAAAGATAACATCCACATAGTAAACAATGACCTTATTACATCCCAAATTAAAAATACTCGTGAAATAAAATAATTAAACTTAACGAAAACAAAATTTAATTCCAACATTAAGCATGGCCGCCGAGTCCTCTCCGGCTCCATCTCCGATCTACTCATCTCAAAATGTTAAGGGAAGGGTGAGTCACCAAGACTCGGTGTGTAAATCCCCACCAAAAATACAACTCATACACAATTTATCAATTAAACATGCACATGCAACCCAACCTAACCATCCATACTCCTTAACTACCCCTGTGGTCAAAACCACCGGTGGTCAAAACCAATCGATGACTTAGAGTCACAAATCAAATGATGGGGCCAACCCATCGTGTGGTCAAACCATCGATGACCATAGGTCACAATATATCAAAGTGTGGTCAAAACCATCGGTGGTACCAAACCACCGGGACTTAGTCGCATTTATCAATCGTGTGGTCAAAACCACCGATGACCATAGGTCACAAATAACTGATGGGGCCAACCCATCTTGTGGTCAAAACCATCGATGACATCCATATTTCATCCCTCCTCTCATCAATCCCACCATCACATGCTTAAAAAAATTTTCATAAATCATATCATAGCATTTAATTATCATGTGATGGCATGCAAATCATATATCAAAATCACAAATTGGGGACTTACCCTAATCCATGTTTAAGCCCACAAGCATATCATAGGTCACTACCAAAATTCATACACAAGACAATAATATTGCAAGTTTAATAATAAAGTGTAAAGAGTTTACACACTGCTTCTACCGGAATTCCTAGATCCCAAGATCCGATCTACAACACTAGATTTTTGTCCCTTGAATGGATTTAATTTCCAATCAAACTCAAGCCTAACTTAGTCCCTAAATCCATCGTGACACGTTAGTTTCGACATTTAATCATAGACTTTTTAATTGAAAGGCCTTTGGTCGAATGTGCTTACCAACTTTCCTTGGAAAATAATTCGAGAGCTTCCCTACAATCGGTTTAGACATAATGTTATAACCATAGATCTTGATCCAACAAAATGTAACATCTGACGAGATCCACTTACCTCTTCTAACCGATTGAAGAAAAGAGCACCCTTTGCTTTGATGTTCTACCAAAACTACACCAAATAGGGGAGTAGATTCACTAAGGAAAACAAGAGATGATGCTGGAATTTTGAGTGATTTTGAGGCTTTGTCTAAGGAGATTTTGGCAACAAGGTGGTAGGGGCTTGACTAATGGAGGAAGAAAAGATGAAGGAAAAGAAGTAGGGTTCAAGGGGTTTTCGCTTGTAAAGAAGAAGAAAAGAAGTTGGAAAATTGAGCAATTGCTTAGGGAATTTCAAGCAAAGAACAAGTGAGAAAAAGAAGAGAAAAATTGAAGAACTTTTGGCCCTTCTTTCTTGTAAAAAACAATTATGGATGCCCTAAGGAGTCCCAAAGTGGTTAAATTCTCTTTATTTTGTGATAATTTCCACCTTGAATTATCACAAAATAAATCTAGCTTTAATCTCCTAATCCCTCAACAATTTAATAGCAAATAAAACACTAAAATTTCCCTCTTCCAAATTGATTATGAGCAAAAAAAATGCCTTATCTCTTATTAATTTAAGAGTCCTTAAATGTCGCTAATTTTGCTCCTCACGCCAAAGAGTAGGGAAGAAAAAAAATAAAACAAGGCACAAGGCCCGGGGTTCAACACGAACCCCATGCTATAGCCTCCCTTAAGCATCCGCACCAACTCTTCCAACCCAACTTTCATGTCAAATCCTCTCCACTTATTTATAAAGCCTTTATAATCTGGGCCCTTTTTCCTTCCAACGCTAAAGCCTAAAAAAATGCTCCATTGCACCCTTCATGTCTCGAACCCGAGACCTCACCGCAGCCCCCACTCTCCAACGCCTTTGCCACTTCTCCCATTAAACTTTCATGACATAAGCCTTCACCTTTTAATTATAAGCCCTTCTTGACCTCTTCCCTTTAACACAAAAGCCCAAAATAACACACCTTATGCGCCCTTATGCTTTCAACTGAGACCTCCGTGTCAACACCCTTAAGTGGCGCCCCAGGCCACTCCGCCCACCTGCCTTTCATGTCAATGAGCCCCCTGATTTAATTATAAGGCCTTCCTAGGCCTAACACCTAAAAAGCCCACAAGGGAAAAAAACATTCCCCCTTGTTCCTACCGTGGCTCGAACGCCCCCTAGCAACTCTCTTAGGCGCACCAAGCCACCTGTACCAAGCCCATTCTTGTGTCATGTTCCTCCTAAATTTTATTTAACCCCTATTCTCCACCCAGCTCCCTTCTTTTAAGTACTTTATAAAAGATTTTTTTTTTTTTTAATTCCAAATCCAACCTAAATCGGGGTTATTTCTAGACCCTAAATCATGCCAAATAAAATCATATTATTTATTTATTTCTTGAAGCCCACATGGAATTTATCTAATTTACAAATAACCCCTAATTCAGGGTGTTACAGTTCTACCCCCCTTAAAAATAATTTCGTCCTCGAAATTACTTACTAACGAATAGTCGTACATCTTAACTCACCGCACTATGCTACTACTGCGCACTCTGATCTTAAAGAATTATCATGCTTCCTAGACACAATCTCTAAGTTCACAACCAAGGTTTCAGGCACTTCCCTAGTAAAACAAGAAAACTCTACAATAATTAAAGTAATTAGGGGTATTCCAGAATTAAGGAACGCATCTGTTGTCACATCCGCACATCTTCCTCCTCACGCGGCCAATTGCATAAACCAACCTTGGTTGCCTCGCCTCTGACCTTCAAAGACCTCGCCACGCCTGCACCATTTCTATTACCCTAGTCGTACTCGACCCTCCGTGGTTGTTGGTCATCCTTCGTTTCGGTGCATGATCCCGACCTTCCGTTCTCACTTAGCCTTCTTAGGATGCTTCTAACTCGATGCTCCATAGACCCACATTCAAAGCATCCACGATTACCATTCCAACACTCTCCTTGTGAAACTTGCCACACTTATCACACCGTGGCGGCCATTGAGGACTAGCAGCAGTAGCAGGCCTAACAGTTTGATCCGACCCACCAAACTTTGACCTCTTTTACTGATTACCAGAGAACTCTGATGGTTCCGAGCTCCTCTTATTCCAATTTCTATCCTGGTTCCGTCTAACTGACCTGTCTTACTCCTCAAAGAACTTTAGACTTCTCCACAAGGACAGCGAACTCCCGTTCCTATTGTGGAGCTATCATCATTCTCAGCTCATCTCTCAGGCTATCCTCAAACCTGACACAGCGCTCATGCTCGGTACCCACAATACCACGAGCATATCTACTCAATCAGAGAAACTCAACCTCATATTCTCGCCATCGACTTAGTTCCTTGAACCAGTTCAAGAAAGCCTTCCTCTGAAAGCGTCTACATATTGGTTCCAATATACTTCTTTTGGTAGGCTCCCGAAAAATTCCCAAGTAAGGTTTTCGCACACTGTTCCATCCCTTACGGTGAGCCACCACCGATAGGACTCATCCCGGCAGAGAGATGATACCTTTAACTTCTCCTCGGGGTGAAATCCAAGTCACCCATAATCCTTTCCGTGGACTCTAACCAATATTCCACCGCACTAGGTGCCACTCCGAAACTCCTCTCAATACTTCGCTGTTAGCTTGGAGTCGTTCAACCACAGATTTATGGGTTCCTCTGACCAAGGCAATTTCTCGACTACTCGCTCCAACACCGTAGTAATCACCGAGATACTACGTCATTACCATTCGTATGGTCTTAAAACTCGCTTTAAGGTGTTGAGATCCAAGATCTCATTTTCGGACCCATGACCGGACCTCGCGGGCTTCGGCAGGTCATCCTACCTCTACCACTACCACGAGGTGGACGCCCACGACCTCTTGAACTCATTCTAACGATCGCGTTTATCTGTTTAAGAATTTTTATGTATCAGTACCTTAGTTTCACTTGGTTATCCGCGAAGAAATTTTATGATAGGAGTTTAAAGAGTGGTTCTTTCGTAATCATACAAGCACACAGTTTTCCATTCATTCAATCAAAGAGGCATTGTTGATTCCATTGTGATTGTTTTTCCACTACCCAGGGGTATTTCCGTAATTTGTCCTACAAGGGTATTTTCAAAATTTTTTTTTCAAAAATGAAAATTTTCGGATGATTTTGTCAAAAATTATTTTAAAACTCTTAATTTCCTGGGGTATTTTTGAAATTTTTTTTGAAATTTGGGGTCTTTCGGTGATTTTGAAACTCAAGGGCATTTTGGTAATTTTCCACAAATCTAGATAAATTTGCAAAATTTGATAAATCAGGGATGTTCAAAAGTTATAAATCTTTGAGGGCTCTTTTTGATGATTGCCCTTTCCAAAATAGTGATGTTTGCAAAATTTTGGAAGTTGTGGTATTCTCGTTAATTTTGTAGGTTAGGGGCAATTTTGTAATTTTACAAAATCATGTCGATTTTTGAATTTTACGATTTTGGGCACTTTTCATATGATGAAATTTTTGGATTAAAATCGTGGGTATTTTGGAAATTTCATAATTCAAGGGCGTTGTAATTTTACCCCTAAGGTATTTTAGTAATTTTACATAATCAGGTTATTTTCACAAAATAATTTCCAAAAATTGGGTTCTAAGAGATTTCATAAAAGAAAGATATTTTGAAAGTTTCTATTTGGAAAATTTTTCATACGGAAGGTATTTTGGTAATTTATAAACCAGGGGTATTTTGGTCATTTTCAACCTGAGGGGTATTTTGGTTTTTTTTTAACTAAAATATTTTTTTTATTTTCTAAAACAAAACGGCTAATCCCTTTTGGATTTTAGTCATCGGGTTTAGCTTTGTGAGTATGTCGCCCTGGCTTAGGATGAACCGATTACTACGCACTGGGTAGGATTCAAGTGAGTAGAGGTGAGTCACGAGGATCGCTTAAATACCGTGCCCCACCGAATCCAATCCTAGACATGCGATAACGATTACCACATCCTTTGCTCGGTGACAACTCATGTGTTTTGTTTAGGGAATTATTAAGTCTTATGCGTAGTTGGGGTACACTAGCCCTAGAGTTCAACAGCTTTATTCTAATAATCTACGTTCCCAATTTACCCTTCTACCCCACATCAAAAGAATTCACAAAAATTGATAGAGGTACTTACCTAGGCGGATAGGTGTCGGAGACTCGGTGCCATGCTGATCAAGCCGAAAATAATTTCTCAAACATTATAATAAGGCCTACTATCCAAAAACCAAATATTTTGGACCTTGGGCCCCCACAAATGAAGTTTTGAACTGTGCTCGATACCAATTTGTAACACCCCAAACCTACCATGAGTCCCTGACCGGATCCGGTATGTCACGAGTAAAACAATTTGGGCCATTTTGGAAGTTTGGTGAAATCTTAAAAAATTTGGGCTAAAGTATGAAAAACGGGTTCAAAACTTGATTGGGCTTTTTATAAATACAGATGGGCTTTTTAAACCCTTTGAAAACATTTGATCATGTACATTTTAAAATCATCAAGTTATTGTTGACTAAGTTTGTTTTTGGTTACCCGATGGTAACGTCTTTGAAAACCCGTAAAAGTTATTAAGTTGTAAAAGATTACTTTTACCCGGTTTACTTTAATATTTATAAAATTCCATTTTGTAACATAAAATAATAAAGATAACATCCACATAGTAAATAGCGGCCTTATTACATCCCAAATTAAAAATACTTAGGAAATAAAATAATTAAACTTAACGAAAACAAAATTTAATTCCAACATTAAGCATGGCCGCCTCGAGTCCTCTCCGGCTCCATCTCCGCGATCTACTCATCTGCAAAATGTTAAGGGAAGGGGTGAGTCACCAAGACTCAGTGTGTAAATCCCCTACCCGGAAAATACAACTCATACACAATTTATCAATTAAACATGCACATGCAACCCAACCTAACCATCCATACTCCTTAACTACCCCGTGTGGTCAAAACCACTGGTGGTCAAAACCACTGATGACTTAGAGTCACAAATCAAATGATGGGGCCAACCCATCGTGTGGTCAAAACCACTGATGACCATAGGTCACAATATATCAAAGTGTGGTCAAAACCACTGGTGGTACCAAACCACTTTGGGACTTAGTCGCAATTTATCAATCGGTGTGGTCAAAACCATCGATGACCATAGGTCACAAATAATCGATGGGGCCAACCCATCTTGTGGTCAAAACCATCGACGACATATCCATATTTCATCCCCTCCTCTCATCAATCCCACCATCACATGCTTAAAAAATTTTCATAAATCATATCATAGCATTTAATCATCATGTGATGGCATGCAAATCATATATCAAAATCACAAATTAGGGACTTACCGGAATCCATGTTTAAGCCCACAAGCATATCATAGGTCACTACCAAAATTCATACACAAGACAATAATATTGCAAGTTTAATAATAAAGTGTGTAAAGAGTTTACACACTGCTTTCTACCGGAATTCCTAGATCCCGAAGATCCGATCTACAACACTAGATTTTTGTCCCTTGAATGGATTTGATTTCCAATCAAATCCAAGCCTAACTTAGTCCCTAAATCCATCGCACACGTTAGTTTCGCATTTAATCATAGACTTTTTAATTGAAAGGCCTTTGGTCGAATGTGCTTACCAACTTTCCTTGGAAAATAATTCCAGAGCTTCCTACAATCGGTTTAGACATAATGTTATAACTATAGATCTTGATCCAACAAAATGTAACATTCGACGAGATCCACTTACCTCTTCTAACCGATTGAAGAAAAAGAGCACCCTTTGCTTTGATGTTCTACCAAAACTACACCAAATAGGGGGAGTAGATTCAGCTAAGGAAAACAAGAGATGATGCTAGAATTTTGAGTGATTTTGGGCGTTTGTTTAAGGAGATTTTGGCAAGAAGGTGGTAGGGTTTGACTAATGGAGGAAGAAAAGATGAAGGAAAAGAAGTAGGGTTCAAGGGGTTTTCGACTTGTAAAAGAAGAAGAAAAGAAGCTGGAAAATTGAGCAATTGCTTAGGGAATTTAAAGACAACAAGTGAGAAAAAGAAGAAAAATTGAAGAACTTTTGGCCCTTCTTTGCTATAAAAAAACAATTATGGACAGCCCCTAAGGAGTCCCAAAGTGGTTAATTCTCTTTATTTTGTGATAATTTCACCTTGAATTATCACAAAATAAATCTAGCTTTAATCTCCTAATCCCCTCAACAATTTAATAGCAAATAAAACACTAAAATTTCCCCTCTTCCAGCTGATTATGAGCAAAAAAAAATATGCCTTATCTCTTATTAATTTAAGAGTCCTTAAATGCTGCCAATTTTGCTCCCTCACGCCAGCAGCAGGGGAAGAAAAAAAAAATAAAACAAGGCACAAGGCCTGGGGTTCGAACCGGGAACCCCCATGCTATAGCCTCCCCTTAAGCGCCCAGACCAACTCTTCCAACCCAACTTTCATGTCAAATCCCCTCTCCACTTATTTATAAAGCCTTTATAACTGGGCCCTTTTTCCTTCCAACGCTAAAGCCTAAAAAAAATGCTCCATTGCATCCTTCATGTCTCGAACCCGAGACCTCACCTGCACCCCCTCTCTCCAACGCCTTTGCCACTTCTCCCCATTAAACTTTCATGACATAAGCCTTCACCTTTTAATTATAAGCTCGCTTGACCCTCTTCCCTTTAACGCAAAGCCCAAAAATAGCACACCTTGCGTCCCTTGCGTTCGAACCGAGACCTCCGTGTCAACACCCTTAAGTGGCGCCTGTGCCACTCCGCCCACCGCCTTTCATGTCAATGAGCCCCCTGATTTAATTATAAGGCCTTCCAAGGCCTAACACCTAAAAAGCCCACAAGGAAAAAACATTCCCTTGTTCTCGCCAGGCTTGAACGCCCCCTAGCAACTCTCTTAGGTACACCAAGCCACCTGTACCAAGCCCATTCTTGTGTCATGTTCCTCCTAAATTTTATTTAACCCCTATTCTCCACCCAGCTCCCTTCTTTTAAGTACTTTATAAAAGATTTTTTTCTTTTTTTTTTAATTCCAAATCCAACCTAAATCGGGGTTATTTCTAGACCCTAAATCATGCCAAATAAAATCATATTATTTATTTATTTCTTGAAGCCCACATGGAATTTATCTAATTTACAAATAACCCCTAATTCAGGGTGTTACACAACTCCTTATACGTCACCGGTATAGGAGTAAATTGGAATTTCTCAGTCCTTTGCCTCGTGTTGGGCTCTTGTCTTGGTTTGACTCTTGGCCCACAGCTACCGCTCTCGGTTGGGTAATAGTAATAGGTTTAGGATAACCCGAGCTTATATTTCTTACTTCACCTTCCTTTTTCTTCGGCGCCGCTCTTCTTGTGCTCTCTCCGGCCTCTATCTTCCCACACCTGATCGCATTCTCTATCATCTCGCCTGACATCACCATGTCTGTGAAACTCTTAGTCGTGCCTCCTAACATGTGGTTAATGAACGGTACCTTCAGGGTATTGATGAAGAGCATGCTCATTTCCTTTTCTAGTAACGGTGGCTGGACCTGTGTAACGACCTCTCTCCATCTTTGGGCGTACTTTCTGAAGCTTTCACTTGGCTTTTTCTCCATGTTTTGCAACGTGATCTGTCTAGTGCTATATCGGTCACATGGCCGTAATGCTTGATGAAAGCTCGCCAAATCTCTCGAGATTTGATTTGGGTACAACTCAACCGATTGTACCATTTCTTTGCAGCCCAATCGGACTATCTTGAAAGCGGTGGATCAACAAGCGGTCATTGTTGACATATCTGTCATTCTCGACAAAACATCGTAATATGGGCCTCGGGATGACTAGTCCGTTGTACTTTTCAAACTCTAGCATCTTGAACTTTGGAGGAAGTACTAAATCTGGGACTAGACTCAGCTTCTTAGCATCCACTTCGCATTGGTGATCAGCACTTTCCAATGCTCGAAACTTTTCCTTCAGCCATTTGCATCGATCTTCGAACTCTTTTGGAAGCTCTTCTTTTACTTCCTCCCCTTCTGCCACCTCATCGAAGTCTGGGACTATTGGTTTTACCAAATTGACTTCGGGGTTAGAGCTCGAGCTCATGGGAAGTTTCCAGTCTTGAGCACCGGATTGGTGCTGAGGTTTGATATTGACCGATACTCTTGGTGGTTGCACTTGGGAACTTGTCGGAGCTAGGCCCGGAGGGTAAGCAAAATCTTCATTATCTTCTCCAGTATCGACCATAGGCCTTTTTCCATTTCCAGGCCCTCCAGTCAACAACTGTGTTAGCTGGCTCATCATGCTTCTCTGGGATTCCAGCATTTGATCCCTCATATCCTGTTGGATCTTGGCTAACTGCTCTTGCATCTGAGCCTGTAGTTGGTCTTGCATCTCTTTCTGCATTTGTTCTAACCTTTCCATCCTTTGATCCATTACTCTCGTCTTTTTCTGAGTGTAATAGCGGTGTTCCAGGATAACTATAATATGACCTCTAGTTTATAGGGTTCTTTTATGATATTAAATGCACATGATGCGATGTGATGCTAATGCATGATATGAATGCAAAATAAAAAAAGTATTTCTACTTTATCATAAAATAGGAATTCGGCCTATCCTTCTTCATACACAAGCATTATCTTTACTTTATAACTTAGTTAATCATAAAAGCCTTCTAACTTAGTAATCAAAGCGCAATCGCCTTTTAAGTATGAAATGATATGCAAACATGGCCAAAATAAAACAAGTTAGTATCGCATAAAAGTAACCAAAGCAAGTAAAAAAAATGTCAAACCACTACATAGGTAGCCACTAAGGTTTAGGATGGCTCTACCTAGGGTGGGCTCTTGAGGTTCACTATATGTGGTCTAGTTCTCAAGGAAGGGTACCCGAACTAGTAGATTCCTCAATCCTCACCCATTATAGGCTCATACGGATCGAGTTCAGTTCAGGGGAATACATTTCCCTATGGCCATGCAGAGGTGAAAACCTCACGGAACCATAGGTACGGATGTACTCTGGAAGCAGTCCCCTATCCCATGCGGAGGTGAAAACCTCACGAAGGCGTAGCTTCTCGCTCCCACTTAAGGGTGTGACCACAACAGTCATGCAATATGAATGCAAAAATATTCTATGTGTCTCAACCAAAGCAGATATATGACGCGACACAGACTCATGCAAATGAAAAACAAAAAAAATTTGATTTTTGATAAAAAGGACATCAATCAACCAATTTTACGGCTTAACTCTCTTATAGTTGGTCCCCTAGTGGAGTCGCCAAGCTGTCGAAACCATTTTTTTGTTTGGAAAATGGGCCGACTTTAAAATACAAAGCGAGTCACCACCAATCTTTTTGAAGTGTGATTGGGCCACTTTTGAAAACGTTTTGGTCTACGAATTTTAAGAAAAGGGCTCGAGAATTCGGTTATACGAGGAAGAATTAGCACCCTCATAGCGCCCAAAATTGGTACCGTATTGATTGATTAATGTCCTTAATATCAAAAATTAAAAAAATATTTTAAAATATGAATCTTTGAAAATGTTTAGATAACTCACATTGGATATCGAAACTCTCTTATTTCGAAAAGTTGAAATACCACATCCAAAGACGATAGGACACGATATTTCAAACTATTGATACTAAGATCATTTCATGATTTCCAACATTCTTGTCTTGCAATTTTTAAAAGGATATTTCACTATTTGGCCAAACTAGAAACCGAAACCTAGCACGATTGGGCACGATTCCCTGAATTTCCAATCATGAAATATTGCCTTTATTTTCAAAAACATTAAAGGACATTTAGTAATCGGATGAGCGAAAAATCGAAGCCCAAAGACGATTGAGCACGATTTTCGGACTTCCAAATAAAAAAATCTTTGAAGGATATTTAGTTGTTTGATGAATGAGAAAATCGAAACCAAAGACGATTGGGCACGAATTTCTGGACCTCCAAACACAAAACATTGCCTTATTTTCAAAAAACATTAAAGGACATTTGGTAATCCAGATGAACAAAAATCGAAGCCCATTTCGATTGGGCACGATTTTCGGACTTCAAACACGAAATATTACCTTTGTGAAAACCCTTTTTATGAATTTGGGTAAAATGCAAATAAACACAAAAATAAAAATACGTTCCAAAATCGTCAATTTACATAAAACAATAGGAACAAGAATGAATAAATAAAAGAACATAATAACGAGAAAGCTAATGGTAAATCCATACAAATAAATACTATATGATAATCTAGGAGGTAATAAAAAATAGTAATAATAATAAAAACATTAATGAATAAATAATAATAGTGGAGAGAAAAATATAGTAATAGCAAAAAAGGATGATGACGCTAATAATAAAAAAATAACGAGAATGATAAATATAATAATAATAGTTATAGTAATGAAAATAAAATGACACCACCTATAGTAGTAATAGTACCAAAAACAATAGTAGAATATATATATATATATATATATATATATATTTAAAATAAACAATAGTATTAATAATAAAAATAATAATGATAGAAATGATAAATAGTGATAATAATAATAAATAAAAATAAAGGAAATTAACAATAATAATAATAGTGATAATACTACTAGTAAAAATAAAAAAATAGTGTTAATAATAAGATAATAGTAATAATATTAAAACTAATAATAAAAACAAAGATAATAACATATATAATTATAATAATAATGTATATAGAAAAATAGTAAATATAACAATAATAATAAATATAATAATAAATACAATTACAGAATAATAATATATATATATATATAAAAGAATAGTAATGGCGATAATGAAAATAATAATAATAATACAAAGTAACACTAATAAATATAATAATAAATATAATGATAATGAATATAAATATAGTAACAATAATATTCATATATAAAAATAATAATATTAAAATGTTAACAATAACTTAAGAATAATCAATTCATGGACAAATTAAAATAGGGATCAAATTGAATCAAGAACATAAACTTTGGGATAAATTTAAAAACAAATGAAGGTGAATGGGCCAAATTGTAAAGCGCAGCGTAACTTAGAGGGCCAAAATAGAAATTAATCCAGGTTCCCAAACACTTGCACTTGAACACGGACTAAATTGAAACAACATATAAAATGCAGGGTGAATTTTAAAAATGGAAAAACGTTGAAGAGGATGCAATTAAACAGGCTCGCCAAGAAGGAGGACCTATAACGAAATTTCCCCATCTAGGGATAAATTTGTGCCCATTCACCAAGCAAGTAACGCGAGGGGCCCACACCTTTTAATGCTTAAAAACCTAAAAAAAAATTTTTCATTCATTTCTTTCTCTGTTTCAAAACCAGAAAAAAACCCCATTTCTTTTTTTTTTAGGGTTTCAACCCCTTTTCTTTGTCGCCATTTACGTGTTTGAACACGACCAAGAGCCCCATATGCAAGATCGGTTGCGATGGCGGAGGAAACCCGTAAGACCCTCACGACTTTTTTTTTTTTTGTTTAAAACTTTTGTATTTTAAAACACAAATGAAAAAAAAACAAGAAACAAATAAAGAACCCGAAAGATTCGAAAATAAACAAAAATAAAGGGGAAACCTTTTCTTTGTTTTGATTACGTTCTCTTGTGAAAATGTACTCTAGCCTCTGTATTATATTTTTTTTGCGTAAATCGTATAAAAAAAACCCCTATTACAATCGTTTTTTCCTTTTATCCTAAAAAAAAACCCTAAAATAGAATAAAATCTAAACTACCATCTCCTTCCGTGTTGTATTGCTTCACGCTTTGTAGGTTCGACTCTAGGAGGAGTGGATGCATGCATCGGAAGGCGTGGTGGCGTGGCTCTGTTGGTGGTGTCGGATTGCTAGCTGCTAGGGTTTCTAGGAGAATTTTTTTTTGTGGGTTGTATTATTTGTTGGGCTTTGGGTTTGGGCACATTTATTGATTTATTTTGTTTTATTGGTATTGATGTGGGCCTCGCCAAAATTGGATCATCTGATGTCAATTTTACATCCAACTGTGTAATCAAATACCCTTCTTTGATTTCATGTTTTAAAAATCAAAGATGATCTCGATGTCGGGATATAAAGGTGTTACGTCCTAACGTACTGGATGTGATATTTTTATTTCTTTCGAAACGAGTTAATCTTGAGATTCAAATTCAATACTGATTAATTTTCCTTAGAAAATTTATAACGTTTCCAAATTTTCAACACAAGGACACTAATTAATAAATTTGGTACCAATTTTGGGTGTTACGAGTGTGCTAATCCTTCCTCGCACGTAACTGACTCCCGAACCTATTTTCTCGAATTTTGCAGACCAAAATATTTTTATGGGTAATCCGATCACAAAAAAAAAAAGTTTGGTGAGAATTCTTTATTTCTAAAATTGATCTCCATTTTTTTAAATATCGATAAAAAATAATTTCGTAAATACGTGGCCAAAATTAAGTGGAAGTCTATTAGCTTCCAGGAGTTTTGGTTCTCTACCGGATAATGCCGATTTCCTCAAAATTTTAACCGACCGTTTTATCCAACAGTTGGGACCTCATTTAAACTTAATCTAACGCTTCCCATTAAAGCTTTTCTTTTTTAAGAGCTCATGCTAGAATTTCCCCGCACTCTAGCAGTTTTACAGTGGGCTACAAAAATTTGGAAAATTTAAGGAAAAGAAATAGGAAAAAAACCCAAAAAAACACTCCACTCAGCAGACAATAAGGCCAAAATACAACTAAGCAGCCAAAAACACAGAAACCAGTGGAGAAAATCTTCCCCACATCTATCAGGTAACACTTTCTGTTCTTTCTCTAAATACCCATATCAGATTTCTTCAATTTTTTTTAATGTTATTTAAGTGTACTGGACTGTGGGAGCTTTCTTTTTGGATGGTTCGTGTTGACAGTCACAGAGAAACTGCTGCCGCAATGCTGGTAGTTCTGCTTTCTCATTTTTACTCAATTATTTCTCTAGTTTATCAAGTTTTCATTTTTGTAATCTCCAACAAATGCTGTTTTATATGTTGCGTTTTATGGGGCAGATCAAATATTTTATTATATTATTAGTTCAATTCACTTAGTTACATTGAATGTATTTAGTATCTACTCCCATAATGTCATAACTACACAAACAGTAATATGGGGTAATGGTTTCTTGTTTTATGTTGTCATCAACAATGGAGGTATCTTGTTAAATACTCACTTAGTTACTTAAATTTAGTTGTCCTACTTTCTTATGTACTTTCTTATGCTTTCTTACTTCCATTTATGCTTTCTTTCTTGTTTAATGCTATTTTTATTTTATTTATGCATTCAATGAATGGAACTATTGGCTTATTCTTTCCCTTTTTTTTCCTATCTTTCATTAGGAAGCAAATTCATGCCCTTGTTATGTCGCTCAACTTTACCGGGATTGAGATCAAGACAGCTTGTTCTCTTGAATCTGGAATGCAGGTGTTCTAGTGATGGTTTCTGGTTCTGTGCTAGTAAAAGATTTCTGTTCCAGGAGGGAATTTGTGCAAACCTTTTTCCTTGCACCGCAAGAGAAAGGCTTTTTTGTTCTAAATGACATCTTTCACTTTGTTGAGGAGCAACAAATTCAGCACCATCCTGCAGTCCTATTATCACAACCCAATCTTGATCATAAATTCAATGCTTCAGCAACAATTCCTGAACTAGGTATTCTCATCCAATTTAACATTTGAATTTTACGATTCTCCCTATCACTTGACCTGATATAAGGCTTTGTTCTGAAACTCATTGAATTACAAGTACAATTTTTAGGACAAGTATAATCATATAGTTTGCTTTTCTTTAAAAGTACTATTCTTTTATTCTTCTTGTTGGAATTCTAAGATTAAGGATAGAAAACTTACCTTATTACTAGGAGATCTCTTGTAAATAGAAACTAATCTTAGTTACTGATTCTTAGGAAGTTACTGTTTTTTAGGGTTTATTTCCTTGATTGTGTTAATTCCTCTCTTTATAACTGTAAGCTAATTAGCATAAATAGTGGATCAAGCTTTTCTCTAAAATTCTACATGGTACCAGAGCTCTAGGATTCATTCGATCCTGCTCATTCATCTCTAAACTCCCTCCCTAAAAATACCTCCTGTTTAGTTCTCCTCACATGGGTGATGTCAATGAAACTCTTTCTGAAACTGAGACTTCACAAATATCTCAGAATGTCAATCAGGGAATCACTCAAAGTGAACTTAATTCCTCACTTATCATCGACTAGATGGGAAGAACTTCTTACAATGGTCTCAATCAGTCCTTATGGTGATTCGTGACCGTGGCAAATTAGGATACATCAATGGAGAAATTCCACAACCAACCACAGTTGACCCTACTTATGCCACTTGGGAACTCAACAACTCAATTGTAATGGCTTGGCTAATTAATTCGATGGAAGGCCATATAAGCCGAATTTATCTCCTTCTCAAAACTGCAAAGGACATGTGGGATGCAGCCAAAGAAAACTACTCAGATCTTGGAAACGCCTCCCAAGTATTTGAAATCAAGCTTAAGTTAAAGGATATCCGACAAGGGACACTCGAAGTAACTCACTACTACAACAATCTGAAAATTTTGTGGCAGGAATTTGATATGTACTATGAGGCAGATTGGGGTGAAGACTTAGAACACACCAAGTTTATGACTCACCTCAATAATGAGCATCTTTATAAGTTTCTAACAGGACTGAATTGTGAGTTAGATGAGGTCCGTGGCCAAATTTTGGGCAGATCACCTCTCCCAACCATTGGTGAAGCATTTGTAGAAGTTAGAAGAGAAGAAAAGCGCTGTCTTGTCATGATGGGAGATTCAAAGGAACCTAAACCTATGACACCTCCTGGCAACCGGCCTACTGAAACCTCTGCCCTTATCTCCAGGGGTCTATAGACACAAAAACCACGTGCTGGAAATGATTCTGGATCAACCAGACCATGGTGTAACCACTGCAACTGTGTTGGTTATACAAAAGAAAAGTGCTTCAAACTCCATGGCTATCTTGAAAAAAAAAACAGAAGGATAAGAAGACCGCCCTGTTATCCTCCATTGCTGCAGATGATGCTCTCGATGTTCGCCTAACCAAAACCCAACTTGAGACTCTCTATAAGATACTTGGTACTTCCATTACTCATGGATCTCTAGCCATTCAAGGTATTGCCCTCAACATTGCCTTTGAATCTAATAATCAATTCTCTTGGATACTTAATTCGGGTGTCTCCGATCACATGACAGGTAACTCCACTTTGTTTCACACCTACACCCTTTGTCATAACAAGTCCCGAATCCACATAGCTGACAGTTCTAACTCACCTGTGGTTGGAGTAGGAGAAATACAAATAACAGAGAATTTTTCTCTCGATAAAGTCCTACATGTCCTAAACTTGTCCTTTAATTTACTTTCAATCAGTAAACTTACTAAGGATGAAAAAGTGCTTAATGAATTTTCTACAATTGGTTGTGTGATACAGGAATAGAAATTGGGGAGGATGATTGGCACTGCTAAAGTTGATGATGGACTATATGTTTGGAATAAAGACAGCACACAAGGGGGATTGGCTCTATCCACTTCAAAAGAGGACACGATTATGTTATGGCACCGTAGGTTAGGGCATCCAAATCTTTTGTATTTGAAAAAAATATCTTCCGCTATTATTTCGAAATAAAAGTATTAATTCCTTGAAGTGTGAAATTTGCCAATTATCCAAACATACCCGTGTGCCATACCCATTGAAACCATATTTCCAGTCCCAACCATTTTCATTAATCCACAGTGACCTATGGGGAGCTAGCTGAGTGAAAAATATTACGGGGGCTAAGTGATTTATAACATTTATTGATGATCAAACTAGGGTCTATTGGGTCTATCTCCTCAAAGAAAAATCTGAAACACCCAAAGTATTCCAAAATTTTCACTCAATGGTTTGAACTGTAGAATTTAGAGTAATTCTCTGTATTTACTTATTCAAATACAATAAAACATATTACATCTTTATACAAAACTATAAAACATATTACATCTTTATACAAAACTATGTTTCTAATTTAAGAAATTCTAAGTTAGGAAAGAAATTAATAGAGATATGATGCCTTAGAATAAGGGATTGTAAATATTTGTAGAATTCCTTAACTAAAGAAAGATAATCCTCCGAATCCCTTTACTAAAGGGATGATAATTCCTACTCCCCTTCGTTGGAGATTATACATTGTATAATCCCGACTTGACTAGAATTTATTGAAAACATGCTTTGGTAAAGCCTTAGTAAGAATATCGCAATCTGTCCTACGAAGGAATGTATGAAAAAGTGGTGTCTTTTTGTTGACTTGGTCAACAATAAAATGCTTATCAATCTCCACATGCTTTGTTCGATCATGTTGGATGGGTTCTTGGCAATCTGAATAGCAGATTGATTATCACACAAGACTTCAAAGTGATCCTCGATTAGTGCCAAGTTCTTTTAGCAATTTAAGTAGCCAAATTCCTTAGCATATTCCCAAAGCTAGTGCTTTAAATTCGGTTTCAACTACTTCTTGAAATAATGATTGTTTTTACTTCTCCAAGTTGTAAGGTTACCCCAAACAAAAATCAAGAGCTACTAGTGGATCTTCTTTCGGTGAGATCTCCACCAACTAGAGTATAAAAATCTTAACATTCATCTTGTGTCTTCCTAAACATTAGGCCGTGTCTGAAGTTTTCTTCAAGTACTTGAGAATTCTATTTACTCTTGTCATATGCTCTTGAAAGGATTAGCCATGTGTTGACTTATCACATTTACATGAAAGGCTATATCTGGCCTCGTCAAGGATAAGTAAATAAGTTTCCCAACTAATCTTTGAAATTTCTCTTTGTCTACTAAAGAATCATCTTCTTTGTTGAATCTCAAGTTTACCTCCATTGGTGGTATCAGCTGGCTTACAACCAAGAAATCTAGTTTCTTTGAGTAAATCGAGTACATACTTTATTTGATTTATCACAAGTCCTTTTGATCTTGCCACCTCCATTCCTAGGAAATATCTTAGCTTTCCCAAGTCCTTGGTTTTGAATTCCTTGTTTAACAGTTTCTTCAAATTGCTAATTTCTTCCTCATCATTTCCAGTAAGAATTATGTCATCAACATCCACAATTAGGATAACTTTCTTATTTGTAGAAGTTACCTTGATGAAAAGTGTATGATCGGCAAGGGACTGCTTATAGCCATTTTTAAGAATGACTTTAGTGAACCTCTCGAACCAAGCTCTGGGTGATTGTTTTAGCCCGTATAGAGACCTGTTGAGCTTGCACACCTTGTTGCTACTTTCAACAGACTTTAAGTCATGTAAACTTCTTCCTCTAACATGCCATTAAGAAATGCATTTTTTACATCATGCTTTGCCAATCGCAATTTACTGCCAAACTTAAGAGTACTCGAACAGTGTTAAGCTTTGTCACGGGTGCAAACGTTTCTGTGAAATCTATCCCAAAGTTTGCGTAAAACCTCTAGCCACCAATCTAGCTTTGTATCATTGGATGTTTCCATTGGAGTTGTACTTTACAAGAAAGTTCCATTTACGATATGACCATTTTTTCTTGAGGAAGGTCTATAATCGTCCAAGTAGCATTTTCTCTAGTGCACCAATTTCCTCTTCAATGACCCTTCTTCATTTAGGATCCTTTAGAGCTTCATTATGCTTGTGGGAATCATTCTTTATCTAAGGTTCTTTGTAAATGCTTGAAAACAAGGCATCAAAGAATTATAGCCCACAAATTTTTCAATAGGATGCTTGGTGCATTGTTTAACCCCTTTTTTAATAGCAATAGGAAATTCATCTAGAGTAGAGGACTTACTGATTTCTTCTTCCATTCTGGCAGCTGGAGCCAAATTCAATTCTCGGCAAGAATCAGATTGCAAAACAGTCTCAAGGATATTTTTTTTTCTTATGTAGACACGAAACTGTTTGGGTGGTGATGTTTGTTGAAGATTTTCAATAGGAGTAGATGTATTTTCAAGAGGGGTGTTTAAAGTAGGTGTGAATGAGGTAGTGATAGGTATAACAAGAGAATTAATCAGAGTAGTCACAGGTGACAAATCTGTAGGTAAAGGTAAAATTGGTGGCAATTTTGAAGGTTGAGAATGGAAATTAGGAGAAGATACCTGATTTGGTTGAAAATTACTCCATGTCTCCCCCTGAATTTTAGCCTGTGTGAAATAGGGATCCTGTTCATAAAAGGTGATATCCATAGTGGTAAAAAAATCACTTTGAAGGAGGATGAAAGCATTTGTATCCCTTCTTAAGTGAAGAATATCATTAAGGACTTAGGGTCTAACTTGGACTTATGAGGAGCAATATTTTGGATAAAAATTGTGCAGCCAAAAATTTTAAGTGGCAGAATTGAGGAGATAGGCTTAAAATGAGTAAAGTGCTGAAAAAATATAGATTGAGGTGTTTGAAATTTTAAAACCTTATTAGGCATTCGGTTGATTAAATAGGTAGTCATTAATAAGGCTTCTGCCCACAGATATTTAGGAACATTTGTAGTTAGTAGAAGGGAACGAGTAACTTCTAGGAGATGCCTATTTTTCCTTTCGGCAATGCCGTTCTGCTGTGGGGTTCCAACACAAGAACTAAGCTGAACTATGCCATTGTCCCTGAAAAAATTACCCAAAGACCTAGCAAAAAATTCACTGCCATTATCATATTTAAAGAGATGGATTTTAGCCCTAAATTGAGTGAGAACCATGTTATAAAATTGTGCAAAAATATCAACAGTTTCAGATTAGTCTTTTAAATAAGTCCAAGTTACTCTACTGTGATCATCAATGAAAGTGATAAACCACTTACCATGATCAGCATTCTTCACCCGAGAAGGGCCCCAAATATCATTATGAATCAAAGCAAAAGGGTGAGAAGGCTTGTATGGAGAAGGAAAATAAGAAGATTTAGTATGTTTAACAAGAGAGCAAATTTTGCAAGAAAAAGAGTTTGGCCTTTTATTAATAAATAGATTAGGAAACAATTTAGCATGGTATTGAAAACTAGGATGGCCTAAACGACAATGCCATAACATAACAATATCAAGCAGTATTTAAAAGCGTAAAAGATTTAGAGATCTCGGGTTTAGGAGAGGAAGGGAGGATGTAGAGACCATTCGCAAACCGGCCTTACCAATCATCTTCTTGAGTTCGATTGTCGCAAAGTACAATCAAGACCGTTAAAGGTTGTGAAGGAGTTCAAGTCCGGGAAATTTTACTTACGGAAATGAGATTGCAAGCGATTTGGTATAAAGAGAACATTATGAAGTGTAATCGATCATTGAGAATAACAGTTCCATGGCCTTCTATTTTGCATAAGGAACCATCATTTGTTTTGTGATTTTACCAAATGTTTGGAAAAAATTTGTGAAATAAGGTCTTATTACGGTCATATGATCCATAGCACGAATCGAGGATCCAATTAGGAGTGAAGCGAGAGGAAAACAATCTTTGTGGAAGAAGGGTTACTTTTGGTTCTTTCATGACCGGATTACCGCACTAGACCCTGAAACTTTCTAAACAATTTTTGAAAATTGTTGCCATTTAATCTATGGCGGTTGATATTCGACCAAGCGAGTCGATTGAGCATCGAACCGGAAAAATTTTCGGATTTGAGGTGATCTCCGAGAGGAGAAGGATATGTAGAAGAAGAAGTTTCGACATGGTCTAGGGTGGAAAAAAACGGAACCTAAAGCGATACCATGTAGAATTTAGAGTAATTTTCAGATTTACTTATTCAAATACAATAAAACATATTACATCTTTATACAAAACTATGTCTCTAATTTAGGAAACTCTAATATAGGAAAGAAATTAATAGAGATATGATTTCTTAGAATAAGGGATTGTAAATATTTGCAGAATCCCTTAACTAAGGAAAGATAATCCTCCAGAATCCCTTTACTAAAGGGATGATAATTCCTACACGAACCCAATTCAACTCTATCATACATACTCTCCACACTGACAATGGGAGAGAATACTTTAACTCTGTCCTAAGCCCATACCTTTCTGACCAAGGTATCATACACCAAAGCTCTTGTCCTGACACTACACAACAAAACGGGATCTTCGAGAGAAAAAATCGACATCTCTTTGCTGTAGCTCGAGCCATAATGTTCACCATGAATGTTCCAAAATACTTGTGGGGAGAGGCTGTCCTCACTGCCTGCTATCTCATAAACCGAATGCCATCAAAAGTCTTAAATTTTCAAACACCTCTAAATACCCTTCTAAAGGCCTTTCCTCTATTTTGTGTTCCTAATCTTCCAGCCAAAATATTCGGTTGCAAAGCTTTTGTCCATAACCATCAACCAAATCAATCTAAACTTGATCCTCGAGCCCACACCTGCATCTTTATTGGATATTCCCCCTCTCAAAAAGGCTATAAGTGTTACTCACCAACCTTGCGCCGAATGTTTGTTTCTCGGAATGTTACCTTATTTGAAAATGAACCATACTTTGCAGCTTCTCATCTTCAGGGGAAGACTTTCAATGAAGATAAGACCCTTAATACTCTCCTCATTATACCTCATGATCCTACCACTACTATCACAAACAAGCCTAACAACCAAGGTGCTATCCCAGATTTAAATACTGTTTCCCCTGTGTAGCAAGAAGTTAGCACAATCCTTCCCAATAATAATACCACCACCGAAGTGCAACAGCCCCCTAATTAAGGAAAATAGCAAAAGCATGTTCCCGAAATACAAGTTTACTCCCGACGGAATCAACGTCACGAACCGACATAAAGAAGATGCCAATTGCATCTCCAACCGAGGACTATTCTGAAACAGAAGTCTCACCTCCGTCACCATCCATCTATCTTCCAATTGCAGTAAGAAAGGGCACAAGGAGCTGCACTCAACACCTAATTTCTCAGTTTGTATCCTATGGAAATTTATCTAAGTCTTACAAAGCTTTTGTGACTAATGTTGATTCTGTAAGAACTTCAAAAAATATAGAAGAGGCGCTTGAAACAGCTGAGTGGAGACAAACTGTGATGGAAGAAATGAAGGCCCTCAAAAACAATGAAACATGTGAAGTCTCGGATCTATCTAAAGGAAAAAAATAGTAGGATACAAATGGATCTTTACTACGAAATTCAAACCTGATGGCCATATTGACCGATACAAGGCTTGACTTGTGGCTAAGGGCTTCACCCAAACTTATGGTCTTGACTATGACGAGACATTCGCACTAGTTGCCAAGCTAAACACCATTCGAGTCTTCCTATCTCTTGCTGCCAACCTTGATTGACACTTGACTCAATTGGATGTAAAAAATGCTTTCTTCAACGGGGAATTAAATGAGGAAGTGTACATGAATTTCCCACTCGGGTTTGAAGAAAGCAAGGGCCAAGTGTGTAAGTTGAAGAAGTCCTTGTATGGGCTGAAACAATCTCCACGAGCGTGGTTCAGCCGATTTGCAAAAGCTATTACTAGCAGAAATTACATTCAAGGATAGGCAGACTACACCATGTTCTACAAGCACTCGAAAAAGGGAAAATAATGCATCCTCATCGTTTATGTGGACGATATAATATTAATAGGAGATGACACAAGCGAAATTGTGAGGTTGAAAGAATTCCTTGGTACAGAGTTCGAACTTAAAGACTTGAGGAATCTTAAATACTTTCTTGGTATGGAGGTAGCAAGGTCTCAAACAGGTATTTCCATCTCCCAAAGGAAATATGTTCTTAATCTACTGTCAGAAGTTGGTTTGATGGGTTGCAAACCGGTCGAAACTCTTATGGAATTTAATCTTAAATTGAGAACTGATGAGGATGGAGAAGAAATCGACAGGGGGAGATATCAACAACTAGTAGGAAGACTCATCTACCTATCTCACACCCGTCCAGACATAGCCTTCAGTGTGAGTGTTATCAGTCAGTACATGCATGCCCCGAGGGAGAAACGCCTAGAAGCTGCATATCGAATATTAAGGTATCTAAAAGGAACTCCTGGTAAAGGCCTACATTTCAAGAAAATTGCCAACCAGAATGTATAAGTCTATTCTGATGCAGACTGGGCAGGTTCTATTAACGATAAACGCTTACAAGTGGCTATTGTAGTTATGTTTGGGGTAACCTCGTGGCGTGGAGAAGTAAAAAATAGTCTGTTGTAGCACGCAGCAGTGCAGAGGCAGAGTATCGAGCACTAGCTCATGGTATATGCGAAGTAATTTGGATACAAAGACTTATGGGGGAACTAAAAGTGCCTTATACTAGGCCTATGAAGATGTATTGTGACAATCAGGCAGTTGTCAGCATAGCATATAATCCTGTGCATCACGATCGCACCAAACATGTGGAAATAGATCGCCACTTTATAAAAGAAAAAATACACTCAGGAGAAGTGTGCGTCACCTACCTCTCTACTAGACAACAAGTTGCAGACGTGTTAACTAAAAGTTTGAACAGAAACATGCTTGAGTAACTTGTTGGCAAGCTGGGTTTGATAAACATCTACACTCCAGCTTGAGGGGGAGTGTTGGGATTCCTAAGATTAAGGATAGAAAACTTACCTTATTACTAGGAGATCTTTTGTAAATAGAAACTAATCTTAGTTACTGATTCTTAGGAAGTTACTGTTTTTTAGGGATTGTTTTCTTAATTGTGTTAATTCCTCTCTTTTCTCTAAAATTATACACTTCTCAAAAGGATATTTTAGTTACTTTGACTTATAACATTGTTCTCTTTGTAGTGCGAGGCTATTTACTAGGTGGAGATATCCAACGACGGGAGTTTGTGGCTCCTGTTGATGTTAAAGAAAATGGTCCAGTTGACAATCATACTCTTTTGGAACAACTTCAACAAGCTCCGGAATCTGAAAGTCTTGTGGACAAGAGTTCTGTGCGAGAGTCCAATGGTTCACTTCTGCATACTGTGAATACTGTCCAAGAGCATGTGCCTCCTGTCGAGGAACCCTTTGGGGAACCCCAAAAGCACACCTATGCTTCTGTTGTATGTTCTACATGTGGCTGATATTTTATGTCATGCATGAATATATAATGCTCATGAACTTTCTATACTTGTTTGTTGAATTAGAAATTGGCTTCTCTTCTTGATAGGATTTAATTTCTCTCATTTTCCATGCATGATTCTTGAAGTTACGGGTTGCTAAAGGACAATCGGCGCCATCAGTTGCTCCTCAAGTTTCTGTTAGCAAGAACCCGCCCCCTGCTTCTGACTGGGACCATGCTCCCCAGCACACTGCTCAGCCACCTGTTCTCTCCTCAAATGTTGTCGAGATGTCTGGGGCTGATATGGTTGATGAAATTTCACCCATAGAGTATGAAGGTAAAGCTTCAACTATTCCTTTTATGCTTAGCTATTTTCAAAAATGGGATTGTGAGACGTGAGACATAAGAATGTCAATTCTGTTGAAATTCTACAAGTGTTTGTTGTTGCAATATCTCAAAACATTAATTTATCTTGAAACTTTAGAAATGCACATGTTGGCTTTAGTTTCGAAGCTAAGCATGCATAATTAATTTGGTGCTCATGTATTTTAGGTGAAATAAAATCTGTTTATGTAAGGAACTTGCCCTCTACTGTTTCTGAGTCTGAAATTGAGGAGGAATTCAAGAAATTTGGTGAGATTAGTCCTGATGGAGTGGTGATTCGTAGTCGCAAGGTTCACTTTGTAGCTTCTTTTGTAGTCCTATTATGATATCTTGCTTTTTGATGCTAAAATATTTCATTTGAGTGCAGGATGTTGCTGTTTGTTATGCATTTGTGAAATTCGAAGACGTGTCAAGTCTCCGTAATGCGGTCAAGGTCTGAATTTACTTCATTCATCTACCAATAAACATTTCTCTTGTTTTACTAGTTATCTTATGCATTTTTGGGAAAAAGACCGAAAAGCCAGCTTCAATTTATGATTCGAAATCCAAATTGATTTGAGCATTCTAAGCACCTTGAGTGGAAATTCAACAATTATTTTATCTGTGATTATGTCTTCCATTCTTTCTTCCTATCCACCTAGCACATTTTATTAATATTTTGGCCTTCCTATTCGATCTAGTTTTTAATTTATTTCCTATAGGACTTTCATCTCAATAGATATTGTATACTAATTTAGTGAAATCATATTCCACATATAGGCTGGAACCTCACAGGTTGCTGGACGACAAGTGTACATTGAAGAGCGGAGACCAAATAGTTATATCCCATCTCGAGGAGGAATTACAGATTTCTTTACCTTTCTTTTCCATTGGAATACTTTCAATCTGTAGCAAAACATTGTCTACGTGAGCATCATTACAACTGTCTAACTGGTAGGAATGATCTCACCCGATGAGGCATATGGTTATAGGCCCGCATATGCTTATCATTATCCATGGTAAAATGGCCCTTCATGTGCTTATGCTGATTTATCAATGGCATCTTTACATTGTACCTGGTTTAAAGCAGGACATGTGTCTCCCCATATTCAAATGATGGCACTTTTGTCATCCTTGCTTTGTGGGCATTAAGGGCTCATATTTCTTTAATAACTAGTATATCCCGAAGCTATATTTGTAAATTAGATACGTTTGTTTACATTTGTGTTCCATTCTTATCCAATGGTTAAAATGTTCTGGACAGGGATGGGTAGAGGCCGAGGCAGCTATCCAATAGAAGCTCCAAGGGGGCGTTTTGGCACTCAAAGTTATGGCAGGGGAGGTGCCTACAATGGAAGTGAACGAGACCACATAAGATCGAGAGGAAACGGTTTTTACCGCTGAACATCTCAACAAGATCGAGGCTTATCTGGCCAGCGAGTATATAAAATTGGACTAAGTTCATAGAGCCGGCATTTTTTATATTCTATGAAGGGATCAAATTATTGGTTTCAACCACCACAATTCTGCATATTTATATATGGTTAGATTCAACAACAATATATCGGGTTTTTTTTTTTTTTCATTAGCTAGCTTTACTATGCATAGGAATTACATTTTTTGGAAAGGGCTTCCATTGTTATATACTTAATTTGTTCTTTCAATATTTATGGGGCAATATGTTTGCAGTTTTGGGTTCATTGCGTTTTCTTTTAGGCTTGCCTCAAAACTTTGGTTTAATTTCAATCTGCAGCAAACAAGCTCCATTTTTTCATTTATCATGTTCATGCTTTACCAAAAGTTTGATCCTTTTTATTTTCGTCTCTTTTGGCTAAAATAATTGGCATCTTTTAAATGTGATCATATGAACCAATGGGCTAAGTTCTACATTAACGCTAACTGTTTATATGGAGTAGTTCCCTGTTGAAACCTGAATCTGTATTTCGTCGATCAACAATGTAGAAGAGGAAAATGAAAAGTACCCTAAGGTTGCTATTACTATAATAATGAAAGTATGTTAGAAAAAAAACATAAAGATATATGCTTTATTCTCTGTTGTCTGATAGATGACTCAAACATTGGAAACTGAACTAGTGATCTGGTACCTAAAGGTTTCAGAATGAATGACTTACGAGTTTATTGACGAAAAAGCTCTGTTCTGAAGAGAAACCTGAGTTTGATCTTGCCTTGTGTTATTGTCTTCATCTTCTTCTGTTTCCCAAAGGAAGCTAGCATATGCTGCAAGAATATTGCTGTAAGGGAGAAAACAGTAGGATAAGAATTTGCCAGGTTGAGTATTACAAAATGAACGATAAATTAACAATGAAATGTTTTATTACCCAAAAAGGAGATTAAAACTGTCGCATGTTTCAATTATGTTTTAGAAATACAGTAAAGGATAGGTGGATGGAATTATTTCTCTTAAAAGTATTTTTTTTATTGATAACGAAAATCCGTTTAGAATCTCCAGGGCATTGCAGAACATTGGAAATAGAGTTGAGTTAGTAAAAGGTAGATTTTCAAGTAACTGAGTCTAAGTACCTATTTTCAGGATTAGCTTCAACTGCTACCTCAAAGTAATGTGAAGCTTTATCATGGTCACGGTGAGAATCCCAGATCAATTTAGCATACTGTGACATGGTTTCACCATTCCTAGGGTCACCTTGTATGGCTTGCAAATAGTATTCCTTGGCTCCTTCAACATCTCCTTTAGACTGTCAATCAAAATGGTCAATTAACAAACAAAAGGGTGTAAATGGTAGTCAAAATAAGAATCATCCACTTGTGGTGATAATACTAATCCTTGTTGCATTATGTTCTATGCACTCAAGCAAATGACGCTAATGATACAAAAACTGAGAGTGGGATATAGAAATTAACACCTGATGTAAGAAACGAGCATAATTGCTTAAAACCGAAGGGTTGCCTGGATTTTCCTGAACCATCCTCGTATGATAATCCTCAATATCAATGTCCTGGATATCGGTATGAACCCCCAAACCTGCTGGATTTGGACGGTGCATGGATAGCCTAGCTAGCTTAGTTTCTTCTTCGGGTAGTGAGTTCTTGGCTACCTCCATAATTTCCTCCTCTTTAACCTGAGAAAAAGTAATATCCATTACAGCATTACCAACAGTACGTCACATTTTAGTCTCTGAAAGAAAATAAAAATGGCTGCTCTATAATTCAAGAAACACTACCCCCTGGTATTCTTGTTCTCCATATTCTTCTGCATCATCCCCTATTTCCCAGAGGAAACTAGCATATGCTCCAAGGACATTGCTGGAAAACGAAAAAGAAATGAACAAATTAAACTTTAGCTTCTGGATCTGATCTGTTCAACAAATTCCAGTGGCTAAGTTTGTGTTACCCTAGCCTTTTTCAACAGCGAAATCAAGTTAGTGAACAGATATAGAAGAAAGATAGTAACTAGTTTGAGTTAGACCTTACGTAACTTATTTTGAAGTGCCTGGCCAAGCATAGATAAGTACTGACCTATCTTGAGGAGAAGCTTGAACGGCACGCTCAAAGTAACTAAGGGCTCTATCTTTGTCATGGTGAAGATCCCATAATATTTTGGCATACTGCAAGAGAATCTCACTGTCTTCAGGATCTGCTAATGTTGCACGATGGTAATAGTCCTCTGCTCCTTGAAGATCTCCCTTAGACTGCTGGAAAAGATTCAATCATGTTCCATAAAACTGTGTTGTATAAGCTATCTATGCTTTCTGAAGCAGGCTTCATGGTTATATGATAATCTACTATAAAATCTACTTTTGAGATTGATCTAAAATACACCTAAAAATGCTAAAACTTGACCATTTTTTGGTATCTTGATGATTAAAACTTGTTTAGCCACTTATTATTTGAGAAATATCAGCCACATGATTCATATATGACCTATATTGAATTCACATCACATACATCGAACACGTTAGTTTAATCTACAGAAAACATCTTGAATGGCCTAATTAGAACAGGAAAAAATAGAGTTGAAATAGTCTCACCTGTAAAAATTTAGCATAATTCCTTAGGAACAGAGGATGACAAGGGTACTCATCAACCAGCCTCTTATGAAACTCTTCTTGATCATCAACCTCATCAAGATCCATGTAACTTAAATCAACACCATCAGCCATGGCACCAAAGCCAGCACAATCAATTCCAAGACCAGTAGCAAGATACATGGGAGGACTAGGTAGCTCAAGTTCAACTTCTTCTTCATCATTATCAGAAACTCGAATTCGGTTCAATCTTCTTTTTTCCTCATCTCCTTCTTCTTCCTGAATTAACTCCATACACTTCTTCCGGAAACTGAAATCTGGATTCCCTACAGCATCAATGTTCTCACCAATTACAACTGTTCTCTCCAATGACTCCTCCCCTAGTTTTCCATCTTCAACCCCTTCATTGAATATCGAAAAAGATGGTGCACTATGCAACATTGTTATATGATGCCTATGAAAAGATCTCTTTGGTGTTCTGGGATCTAGAAACTGAGCTTTATCACAAGATCTATAATCTAATCTTTCTATGCTACCTTCAGACTTAGCTCTTCGAAAGCCTTTAAGACGAAAACCACCCGATTCTGGATTGAATTCAAACAACCCTGAAGCTGAATGAGACTCAGGAGATGAATTATGTGAAAAATATGTCAAGTTGAGGCTTTCTTGACAATGGGAGTCGAGTTTTCCACCATGGTTGCCCTGAAGTAACCTGTAAGTAGCATCAAGATCTTTATTTGGACTATCAGTAAAAGGGAAGCTAAGGGCTCCAAAAACTGGGGTTGATGAGCTTCTTTGAAGCATTTCTTCAGGAACCTTAAATACTAATCTGTATTTGCCTAAATGAGATTATAGAAGTCTGTGCCAGTGAGCTGGTGAACAGAAAAAAAATATTAAAATAAACTCAAATTGATTTCCAACATTAATGACAAAGTAAAAGAAACTCTCCCATATGTTTGTGCCTGTAATCTCAAGTATCCTTCAAGTTTTCTTCAATTTTCATCACTTCTTGCTCAAAACTCTCTTAGCTTTTATCATTTCAAAAAATACCCCAAGGGAAAAAAAAAAAAAAAAAACAGAAAATATTTTTATCAGTTAAACTACAATTGGTAGAGATTGAAGAAGAAAATTAACTTGGATTGATAACAAAGTCAAGTATAAACAAAGATGCACGTGATTCCTTTTCTGAGTAAAGGACTTAAAAGCATTCTCACATGAAGTTCACCTAATAATTTATTGTTTTTGACTTGCTTTGATTTTAATGATTCTGAAACTGGAAAAAAGCAACTAAACCAACTGCCAATCTTATCTGATCAATTATTAGTGAACTTGTAGTCTAGAGAATGGATGCTAAACCAAGTCAAGAAATTTAAAAAGAAAAAAAACCCCATTAAATAACTATGTATATAAAAAATTCAACATTCCTAAATTACTATATTTCTTACACTAAAAAGACAAATGCTAGAAAGGGGAAAAGAAAAGAAAGATAAGATGAGAGTAATGGGAAAGAGATGATAACCCCAAAGGCAATACCGTTGAAATTGGCGTTATTTTTAGTAAGGTAAGGTGAGCCACCCGAATTTCGGCTCTGATTTTAGAGGTTGGATTTACCACAGAAAACCGTTTCTTGGGACTATAAATCTATAACTATCTATTTTATATAAAAATACATATGGAAAGCTTGCTGGAGCCAGCCAGGTGGTCAATTAGATGACAGGTGGGGCTATATTCAAAACCTTGGAGAATTTTTTTTATTGTTATTTATTTTAATAAGGTGAGTGGTATTCGAAACCTAAATTTAACGCAAATCGTTTAGTTTATTAGTGTTATTATTATGAAGAAAATCACTTTAACTCAAGGAAGGATATTTTCTCTCGATGCTCGTTTAGCATTCATGTTCGTATGAGGTTTCAAGCATCTCTATTGGTGATTTTGAGCACAGATTATAACGGACCAAGACTCAAGGCATCTTGATTCAAAGTTTAGTCAAATCAGGCTTGACGCATCTCATGTTTCGGAAGCCAATGACACTACTCGATTATTGGCCACTTGTCAATTTAGGGTCACTTCTAGCTTGTTGCATTGCTCATAAGGGCCATTCCAAGGACCAAGCTCGTTCGCCCCACTCAAGGCTTGTTTCAAGCATGATGGACACTCAACATCGTGCACTCAACGCAAGGCTTGCCCTATTGCATCATTCCAGCTTCGAGGCACTAGGCCTAATTCTTATATTCTCGTTCCCATTATACTAGTAGTTGGTCCACCTACTAGTTATCTCAATGTTTTGTTGCATTTCGATGCTCCACCTACAAAACATCGTCTCATGGTCCCAAAGGTGGTGTAAGGCCCTTCACTCGACCCGAATCGACTGAATCCGAGTATTGGATGTTACACTTAAGTATAGACGTACTTACTTTTTCTATACTTTCCTATATAACTATTCTTAAAACATCTAATAAAATTTCCTTTACTCTTATACTGAATAACCTCGTGTATATTATTGAAATTACTCTGTGTACAACTTGTGTTCATCTTTACATTATGTATAATACAACTATTGTTTTCGCCTTAATGTTGTCAAGTATACAAATAGAGTACTACAACTTATACGCAGACTTCAACTTCACCCAACGGCCTTCTATTTAACTTAGTCGATATCATATAAGACAAAAGCTTTTCATATAGCTTTCTCTTCATGCCTTCCTCTTTCTTTCATTCTTCCCCCATATGCATATCAACACAAACTGCCACTTCCTAGCATAGCCTTGGCATCATCTCCCGGTGCACTCTTCTTTATATTCCTGAAATCACATACATTCATAGTAAGTTCGTAAGAACTTAGTGAGACAACTTTCATGCAATTGTCTATTATTCCTTATTAAGCTTAGAGCATTGCACTTCCCTTTTCCTTTTAAGCGGGTACTTACTAAAATCAGTGTTACGCATATTAAACCTTCACGTATCGTATCCTTTTGCATACTATGTAAATGTTCTTACTTTAGTCACAATTGTTCCACTTACTTGTGGGCTTGAACTCATGACATACTTTTGAATTCACCTTTCATTATGGTGGACCAGGTAGACTTCGTTCACTTTTAGTATAAAACGTTCCTTGTCAGTCTTTCATCGTTTCAAGCTCATTGATTGCTCTTTGATTCAGAGTTTGCTCAATTGGCGTTATCTTCGAAACATTACCACGAAGGCTAATTCTACAGACTACATCATAAAGGCGTACTCTTCCATTGTCATAAATAACCACATAAGTCTTCGTTTGACATAAATAATAATAGGGGGCATCCTTGTACAATAGATAGAAAACCACAAAGGCGTCCAAACACATGCACAAGATAACCATAGAGGCGTCCATACAAATAGATAGCCACAAAGGCGTCCACATAATATCAGATAGACATGAAGGCGTCCTCATATAACAAACTTGTTGAAATATGTGAGACCCATATATTTTGGGGATATATTTTAAATTTATTTAGGTAGATAAATCTTAGAATAAATCATTTGAGATATTCTAGGAATATTTTATTTTATCTTTTAGTAGTTTATTAAAATAATGGAATTATTTTTCCAATTAGGTTATGACTCTTTTTTCTATTTAAGTTCAGTTCTTTAATTAATAAAATACAGAATAATTTTTTTAAATGTTCTCTTGAAAACTTTCATGGTATCTGAGCTAGGTTAAATCTCTAGTAACATCATGGTTAAAACAACCTTTACTGGAGATAAGAGATCCAACAATCAAACAGAGGAAGAAAGTTTTATCGTTGAAATAACTACAGAGAGTACAATGACTCAAGGGACAGAGGTGTCTCACCTTTCTTTTCAGTTGACATCTCACAAGCTGAATGGAAAGAATTATTTGGCATGGTTACAGTCTGTAAAGTTAGCAATTGATGGGCGCAACAAGCTAGGTCATTTAATTGGAAAAGTCAAGCAACCACAGGTGGGCAATCCAAAGATAAACAAGTGGAGGTCAGAAAACTCTATGATAATTGCGTGGCTTATTAATTCCATGGAAGCATCCATAGGTGAACCTTTTCTTTTTCTCCCGACTGTTAAAGATGTTTGGGACACTATGAAAGACACCTATTCAGATTTAGAAAATGCTTCATAGATCTTTGAGTTAAAAATAGAACTCTGGAAAGCTAGACAAGGGAAAAAGGAAGTTACTTTTTATTATAATGAGATGATGTCTCTTTGGCAAGAACTAGATCAGTGTTATAATGATGAATGAGAGTCTCCCGAAGATGGTATAAAAGCTATGAAAAAAGAAGAGAATGAACGAGCTTATTTGTTTCTGGCTGGTTTAAATAAAGAATTTGATGAAGTGAAATCTCAGATCTTAGGAAAAAAACCACTTCCAAAGCTCAGTAAGATTTTTTCTAAGGTTAGAAGAGAAGAGACAAGGAGAAAAGTAATGTCTAGGCCAGGGTTTGAAGCTCATGATGATAATTCTGCTCTTGCAACTATTAAACATAATGATGATAGTGAAAAAAAAAACTTGGTACGATCACTACAAAAAAATATTGGCACACTAGAGAAACGTGTTGAAAGCTCTATGGAAAACCGATGAATGGAAAAACAAGAGTGGCAATAATCGTGGTTCACAATCAGGGGATAGCAGAGCTTTCCAAACAATTACTGAAAATTATGAGGGCCAAAGTGCTCTGGAAGGGTCTTCATTCACTAAGGAACAATTAGAGCATCTACACAAGTTTTTCAATCACCAATGTTTCGGATGAATTCTTTTATTCCTAACTCATCCAATAATCCTTCTTCTTCCTTTGCCCAATCAGGTACTGATTTTTCTATTTTTTTCAGTGTCAAGCCTTGTAAAACAAACACATGGATCGTTGATTCTGGAGCTAGTGGTCACATGACTAGTAGTCATTTTCTTTTCTCAACTTACACACCTTGTGCAGGAAACAAAAAGATCAAAGCAGCAGATAGGTCATTCTCGGTAATAGCCGAGAAAGGCACTGTTAAAATTTCTTCTTCCTTGGTTTTACATGATGTTTTACATGTGCCAAATCTAGCTTGTAATCTCATATCGATCAGTAAATTATCCCAATCCTTGAATTGTCATGTTATATTTGACTCCTCTAAGTGTAAATTTTAGAACATGGTCTCGGGAAGGATGATTGGCAATGCTAAAAAATCTGGTGGAATTTACTTCTTGACGACGACCATCTAAGTCAACCAACAACTACTTTATGTTTAAATTCTATTTTGGTTTGATAAGGTTATGATTTGACATTATAGGCTTGGACATCCTAATTTTTACTATTTAAGATATTTTTTTACCAGATCTATTTAGAAATAGAAGTCCTTCTTCATATCACTGTAAATTTTGTGAATTGGCTAAACATCATCGGTCATTCTTTCCACCTTAAAAATATAAAGCTTCCAAACCCTTTTCGTTAATTCATAGTGATGTTTAGGGACCTCCAAGAGTCTCAAATTTTTCAGGAAAATGTTGATTTTTCACATTTATTGATGATCATACTCGTATTTGTTGGGTGTTTTTATTAAAAGATAAGTATGAAGTTAAAAATACGTTTTATGCTATGGTGAAAACATAATTTGGTGTGAAAATAGAAGTATTTCGGAGTGACAATGGTGGAGAATTTTTTAGTGACCAATTAGGTGTTTTCTTAACTAAACATGGAATAGTCCACCAAAGCTCTTGTACAAATACACCACAACAAAATGGGATTGCAGAAAGAAAAAAATCGACGTCTTTTGTAAGTAACTAGAGCCTTGATGTTCACTAGTCAGGTACCACGTTATCTTTGGGGTGAAGCCTTATTAACAACTACATATCTTATTAATAGAATGCCTAGTAAAACTCTGAACTATAAAACTCATTTTCACTTCTTTAAAGATAACTTTCCTAACTCTAAATTGATTATGGATTTATCCTCCGAGTTTTTAGGTGTAGTGTTTTTGTTCATCTTCACAACCAAGGTAAACTAGATCCTAGAGCAAAAAAATGAGTCTTTGTTGGCTATGCTTCTTGAAACACCCCTTACCCATGCCCAACGCCGGAACAGGATACGAGGCATTACTGTACTTAACTTCACTTGAACTTGTATTATCGGGCTATAAAATTTCGTTCCGATTTAAAAACTTTCTTTTTTTAGCCATAACATTCATTTCATGGGCCTACGAGGCCATAAACGTACATCCAAATAGTTTGGAGTTCACCGGAAACTTTTACTCTCTTTGAAAATTTTTGTCTGAACAGGGGTCACACGCTCGTGTGACTTGGGACACGCCCGTATGGGCAGGCTGTGTGGTCTCACACTCCCATGTCCTTAGCCCGTGTACAATTTATTTTTAATACAAACCTACAGGGGTTTTACATGGCTTGACACATGACTGTGTCAATGGCCCGTGTCCTTCACACGGCCTAGACACGCCCGTGTCCTCACCCGTGTGAAAAATTAGGGGTATTCTGTTTGTGACATCAGCAACCCCTTAAGGAGCACACGACCTAGGCACACGCCCGTGTGGCTAGCCGTGGTCGACACTGACTTAAAACACTAACATGCAGGGGACACACAGCCTATTGACACACCCATATGGGTTGACTGTGTGTCATACATGGCCTGGACACACGCCCAGTGTGCCTACCCGTTTGGACACTTAAATGCTATTTTTCCAAGCCAATTGCCACCCTGAAATCAAGATCATTCATATACTCAATCCAACCACTCAAATACTTCATCAAAAACATAAACATTAATGCATAGCTCATCATCAATTGATGCATAAACTTAGTAAATATTGGCCAATCTCTTTAGCCATATACAAAAGAATAATAACCTTAATAGCCAACACTTTGGCCCCTCTTAGGACTTATATTAAGATGAAATAATTCCTATACATGACATACTAAATACAAAAAACTTGGCTATACCAAAATAGTGATTGATAGTGTGCTCCGAGCTCCAACGTCAATGATCCACGAGTTAGCTTGGCAAGAGTAGAAGGAAAGAAGAACATGAAAGAAGTAAGCATATAGCTTAGAAAGTTTGCATGAAATTCATATAATAATTATATTTTCTCAACATAAATCATCCATTATGAGGTTAAGACATCATAAATTTCAAGTGCTTGGCTTACATACTCTTACTTATTCCTACTCAACTCATGTTACTTACTATTCTCATGCTTGTAATGTAAACATGGTACCTATGTCACTTGATCACATAAATTAGTACATTTTACTGAAGAAAAAGTAAATTAAATCTTCATCTTGCTTAATATAAATAATATTCTTTATAAATTATGAATAACTTAGCTTATCATTCTCTTAACTTGCTTAGCTTTCTTGTTACCTCTTTCTTATTTGGTTCATTTTCCCGTTGAACTTTTTAGAATAATTGAGGTTACTCAATCTTATCAAACATGTATCTCGATGCCAATGCCATGTCCCAGACATGGCCTTACATGGGATCGCCTTATGATGCCAATGCCATGTCCCAGACATGGTCTTACATGGGATAGCCTCATGATGCCAATGCCATGTCCCAGACATGGTCTTACATGGGATCGCCTTAACTCAGTGTTGACACCATGTCCCAGACATGGTCTTACACGAGACCTTCTTTATATGTTTCCTTTAGAAACTTACCATTGCCATGTCTTGACATGGTCTTACGTGGTATCCTTGCCTTATGAATCTTATCAATGCCATGACTTTTCATGGACTTACATGATATCCTTGCCTTATGCCGATGCCATGTCTTGACATGGTCTTACACGGACTTTCCTTATCTCATGTTGTGATAATAGTATCCTCATTATTCGAGACTTAAACTGGGACTTTCTCATACATATTCTCATTCAACATCATAACTCAAATTCATAGAAATATTATACAACATCACTAATATCAAACATTTAGAAACTTAATAACATGATGTTGAATTTATTGCACACAAACTTAACTCGATATTCAAAATGTATGCAGAAATGTAAGTTAGTTATCGACTTTGTTCTTACCTCGGTTTCGATTCGAGCTTCGCGTTTCTTGATCTATAGTAACAATTTCATTCATTAAATTAATACATTGACTAAATCGACTCAAAATTCATATTTTGGTAAAGTTACAATTTTGCCCCTAGACTTTGGCAAAATGACCATTTTGCCCCTAGGCTCGGAAATAGATTCTAATCACATTTCTACCTTCAACAAGCCTAGGTGAAAATTTAATACTTATATAGCTATCATAAAAACTCAACAATTCACATAATTGATACAAATTTGTAACCTTTTCATCAAGGTCCAATTAGGTGTTTTCAAGACAACACCGTTCACAAAAGTTGTTCATCTAACAACTAAGACTCAATTTCTTCCATAAAAATGTAGCAAATAACCATGATAAATCTCATGGAAAAACTCTAAACTTTTCATCATATTACACAATAGTCCCCTCATTTGAAAGCTTAAGCTTTAGGGGTCTCAAAAGTACACAAATCATTAAGAAAAACCTCAAGAATCACTTACTAAAATGGAGGAGAGCTTGATGAAAATTTTGAGTTTTCAAACCTCTATTTTGCTTGCTAAAATCGGTGGAGAAGGATGGAGAGAAAGGTGATTTCTTTTCTTTTCTTATTTTTAATATTAAACTAGCAATTAGTCCACCAAACATCACCAACTTTGACCAACTTGGTCAATTCTTGTCCCCTATGGCCGGCCAAGCATATATTGGAGGTATAATTTCCTTTTAAAGACCTCCAATTTACATTCTAAGGCTATTTGGTACCTTTAGCTTATAAATGGAACTTTCACACTTTATGCGATTTAGTCCTTTTTCGCGATTAAGCAAGAAATCGCTAAAATTGAAGTATAAAAATTTTTATGTACTTCTAAAATCATGCTCTAACACATAAAATAATATGAAATTTTTTCCCTAACCTCGGATTAGTGATCCCGAGATCACTGTTCTGACTAGCCTTTAAATCGTGCTGTTACACTTCTAATAAAAAGGGTTACAAATGTTATGATCCAATTGATAGGAAGATCATTGTTACCATGGATGTCACATTTGTTGAAACACAATTTTATTTGATTCTAATTGATAAACCATAATATACACATATTTTAATCTCACATTATGTGTAACACCCCAAACCCGGTCAATACGCCACGACCGAATCTGGTATGTCACTGAGGAAAACATTTTGAAGAAAACTGAGTGACCGATTAAATTTTTGTGAAAAACTCTTTGAAAATTCTATATTTGTAGAAATCGGTGTATAATAAGTTTAAAGCGATAATTTACTTTGTAATTTCATAAATAAAATTTTAAAACTTAGTTGATAAATCATAGGTTAGAAAACATTTATATCAATTTAAGAAAACTTGAATTATTACTTTGAAAACCATTTACATTTGAATGTAGAAACTTAATATTTGTAAATCATTTAAATTGTAGAAACCACTTAATTTATATTATACTATCAAGCGATTAATATTACCGATGGTAAGATTTTAAAACCATTACGTTTTATAATTTTAGAAAACTTTGGGCTCAATTATTAAATTAACCAAATAATTTATAAGCCATATTTAAAACATATCCAAAGCATATAGATAATCCAAAACATAATTAAAGGGCCTTATTACAAACCCAAAATAAAATAAAACCAAATTAAAATAAATTAAAGTACCCCAAATCAAGTTCATGGAAAATCAAATTTTATTGCATGGCCTTCTCGAGTTCATCCGACTCCTCATCCGCGATCTCACGAATCACCGAAATGGTAAGGAGAAGGTGAGTCACCAAGACTCGATGCATAAATCCTTCCCCGATTAATGCAACATTCTTACACAATTTATAATCAAGCAACATATATAAATATATAATGCACCCAACCTAGCCATCCTTAACTCCTTTTCCACCCCGTGTGGTACCAAACCACTGGTGGTGCCAAACCACTGGTGACCCAAAGTCACGATATCAAAAAATGTGATACCAAATCACTGGTGACCAAAGTCACGAATAATCAAGTTGTGGGGCCAACCCACGTGTGATACCAAATCACTGGAGATGATCCCATATCTCAAAAGTGGGGCCAACCTACGGTGGTGCTAGACCACAGGGACGAGTCGATATGAGGTGCCAAACCTCTGGTGTCCCAAAGACACAAATGTGATACCAAATCACTGGAGGTGCCAAACCTTTGGTGTCCAAAGACATGGATATCAAATCTTCCCCCTCCTCTCATATCACCCATACCAATGCAATAGATAAACAAATCATGTCATTATACTTTATTAGGAAATCACATAGAAATTCCATATCATAAATCGTATCATCATGCATCATATTGCAAAAGTCATATCGAAACGGACTTACCCGATTCCTTGTTTATACCCATCATGGTATCATATCAAGATCTCATAGTTTTCGGCTTTAACAACATGAATAGTTATTTAACACACATATATACATATTACTAAGTTATAAAGTGTGTAAGGTACACACCTTTCACCAACACAAATACTAACTTCCAAAGATCCGATCTACAGACTAGATCACCTTGTCCTACATTCGGCCAAACCACAATACTTTAATCAAGACCATTCGCCAACATCATATCTTAATCCCAATAACCTTAGGCTTTCTCAACCAACTTAAAGAATATTGAATCCTTACCACTTGACTTACCAACTTCGATTGCTAAAGGAATGGGGCTTTGATCGATTGCTTCTGAAGTCCCAAAGAGCCTAAAAGAATGATCGATTCCTAAAATTGGTTAGAACTTTGCAAACGATTGCCAAAAGATTGGCCTTTGTCCACAAGAAAATGACTTAGAAAAGAGAAAGAAATAACGAAATACTGACCATGAACACATACCTATCTTCCAAAACCGATTGAAGGAAACCCAAAGATTATCTACCCTTATTGATATTCGCCAAAACAACACCAAAAGAGAGTGGAAAGTTTGGCAAAATGGTTAAAAGGTGAAGGATTTTGGGCTATGATTTTGAAAAGAAGAAATCAATTGATTTGAGATTAAAAGAAATGAAATTCGAGAGTAGAGAGAGAATAAAAATAAGAGAGGAGGATTTGGTTTAATCAACAATGGAAGAAAAGAAAAGAGAGTTTGGAGAAGAGAGAGTTCACCAAAAGAAAGAAAAAAGGAAATGTGATTTTGAGCAAATACCAAAAGAAAGAAAAGAGAGAGATGGGAGAAAGAGTGCACTAAAATGCAAAATGTGTTTTCGGTTTCAAAGGAGAAATGAGAGAAAGAATTAGAATTTGGTTCAACACAAAAATGAGAGCTAAAATCCAAAGCAAATTTGCACAAAAATGCCTAGGTACATTCGGCCAAAGAGGGAGTTTTTGGAGAGAAAGAGAAACAAATGCCAAAAGGTGCACAAATGCTCAAGTTGGCCAACTTTTCCCTCCCAAACTTCCTATCAACAATCAGCCACCCCCTAGCCACACATGCCGTCCACATTCAAGCACTAAAGGCCTTGGAATAGTTTCCAAAACATCTTCCTTAAGCCAAGCCTTATGTCCCCCCATCCTTCCATAACCTTAAGATTCCTTTCCCAAAGTACAAACTTTCCTAAACCAATATTCAACTTACCAAAAATTGAAAGTCCAACCTATCATAATTAGAATTTGACCGTCCATTAATGCTAGGATACAAAAATAAAGTCTTCAAAATGCTAATCATGCTACTCGAACCTCTAACCTCAAGCAACTCTTCCTGCATCCTAACCATCTTGCCACTAACTCCTCTTGTGCTTAATTTAACACTTAAATTAACTTAAGTGTCAAGTTCACTTAATCCACTTCATTAAATATACTATACTAAGAATTATTCTAGCTTCCTAAATAAAGTCAAGCCTTTACAAGACTATGCTAAACACACAAAATTCATACCCAAGCCAACACAAATAATAAGAAAATACTCTAACTTTCAGGATGTTACATTATGCATACTTTTGGATCATTTTTCCCTTTCATTATGGAAATAGGTGCTCCTAATCCTTTGTTTTCATGTTTTATACTCAAGAGAGCATCGGAGGATGAAAAGAATGAGAAACAGGCTAAAAACAGAGAAAATGGGCCAAAGTATAAAATCCACACAGCCTGGACCCCGAGTCACACGGCCATGCCTCTTTAGCAGGACCGACCACGGCCTATAACTCGAATTACACGGGCGTGGAACACGGGCATGTCCTTACCATAGCGAAGAAGAGGTTCTTTCAGATTAGGGTACTTAGAGGCAAATAAGGACATTCCAAAAGCCTATATAAACACCCTAGAGGCCAACCTTCAAGGGGGTGTTCATCTAGGCCAAGGAGCCAAGCCAAAGGGGCCGAATTGTGCGATTCACTCGAAGAAAGCAAGTTGATTCATCTCAAGAAGCCGGAATCATACTCAAGTGAGGATCTCTCATTCAATTCTTTCAGAGGGTTTTAGGGTTTTCTTTATGTTTGGTTTTATATTTTCTTCTAAGATGTATTTTTTTATGATTATGAACTAAACCCCTCAACTAGCTGAGGGGGATGAAACTTAAGATGGATCTTGTTATTGTTTTCTAAGCTGTATGATAAATACTTGATTTGTTCTTAACTATGTGTTCTTAATTCTTATTTTGATATTTCAGGATATTGATTCAAGCATTTATGCTTTTAGGCAGAGGAGGAATAGACCCTGTTTAAGAGTAGATCTAGTATAGTTAAGCGGAGTTGATCGCAACCCTAGAGATAGGATAACGAAAATCTGTCGAATTAGGGTCAAACCTAATATGGGTCCATAGATCGAGTTAATGCAATTCTAGGGGTTTTAATTAGAAAGAGATTTTAATTAAACAACATAGGGTTAGACGTTAGTAGCCTCGAGAGAGGTATTAATATAAATTAGGGAATCCTACGGATCAAGTCAAGTGAATAAATCATCTGGTTCATAGTTAGATAACAAGTGAAGTCTAGGTGGATTCTTCCTTGGGTATTGTCTTAATCAATTGGTTTTTCCCTCAAGTATTTTCCCCAATTCATTCTCTATGTCTTAGCATCTTTAGCTTAGTAGTTAGTTAATTTTAGATTAAATAACAATTCCTTTAATTCTTAGGTTAAATAATAAAAAGAAAGTTAGTATTAGTACTTTTGGTTCCTTTGGGTTCGACAATCCGGTCTTGCCACTAAATTATACTACTGTTCGATAGGTGTGCTTGCCTCAAGTCGTTGTTACAGCTTAGTTTTAGGCTAGATCATTCATATTATAAATTTTTAAGACTCTGACACACGATCAAGTTTTTGGCGCCGTTGCCGGGGAACTAAAATATTAAGAAAGCTCAATTTTTATTACTTTAGCCTTTTTTATTTTTTCGCAATTTAATTTTATTTTTACTTTGCTGATTCTTCTTTTATTTGTTTCTGGCAGGTAATTCTAGTTTATGACTAGGAGGAACCCATCAGGACCTTTAATTTTTTTTTACAGTGAAATAGAACATACAACTCATAGAAACCGAAGAGATGTCACTGAATAATTATCAATGGCAAGTCATGAGGACAAGGCCTACCAAAGTAGCCGATGTTTTCAACCTTGACACGGTCACCATGTTATCTAAGCAGGTAGAGTTTTTAAATATAAAAATTAATGGTTTGTATGTTTCTACGCAGGTACATCCAGTAATGCAGTGCAATATGAATAGAGGAGGGATGAGCAATACAGAATATCCACCTCACAACCGAAGCACTAAAAACGAGCAAGTTCACTATATGAGTAATAATTTTTGATCTCAAAATAATTTTTACAGTAACACTTATAATGCAGGTTGGAGGTACCATCCCAATTTCTCGGGGGGTGGTCAAGGTAATCAAAGACAACAACCCCTCCCAAACTTCCAACAACAACCCTACCCACAGAAAGAAGCTGAACCTTGAAGAGATGCTGACAAAATTCATAGCGATGTCAGAAACACGTTTCCAAAACATTGAAACAACACTTAAAAATCAACAAGCATCGATTCAAGGGATCAAAAACCAATTAGGGCAACTTGCTAAACTGATCTCTAAAAGACCACAAGGTATCTTGCCTAGCAACACCAAAACTAACCCAAGAGAGCAACCTCAAGCAATAATGGCTCACGATAGTGAAGGGTTAGATGAACCAAAGTTTAAGCAAGAGGATATGGTAGAGGAAGGTAAGGTTGAAGTAAGCCATGATAAACCAAACCAGATAATTACAGAGTACCGACCTTGTGTGCCATACCCCAATACGATAAAGAAAGACCACACAGAGGAACAATTCGGTAAATTTCTTAAACTTCCAAAGAAATTTCATATTAACTTGCCGTTTCTTAAAGCTCTTTTGCAGATGCTAGATTCAAGGAAATTTTTAAAAGAATTTTTGACAAACAAACGAAAGTTAGACAATACGTCATATGTGGAGCTAAACGTAGTTCTTGACATAGCTAGGACATCGAGTATTAAATGTGGAACCAATCACTTCAAAGTTGGGGACTAGGTACTGTCAGATGCAACCGACCCTAGAATAGCCACTTCAGAGCTTAATACAAATGGTGTGACTCTTTTTTCAGCACGTAAGTTCTTCCCATATGGAACGATCGAGGTAACATATTCTAATTTCAGCACTTTTGAGGTAAATATTACCCGACTCAAACCACATGTTGATAGAATTGGTAGTAAGAAAAAGGAGTTTCGACTTTGTGAACCACCATGGTCATACGAATAACAAGTAAGTCTAGCTCAAGACTTTAAACAAGCGCTTCTCGGGAGGCAACCCGAGCACTAACCCCACTAACGTCCATATTTTTTAATTTTAGCATCTAACTAAAAACTAACCAGACCTTGCACACGAGGGTGGCCGTGGTCGTGTGGACACCACGAATTTGTACACCAGTGTGGTAGAGACCGTGTGAATCAATGACGAAAATTTCCCAAAACACGGGCTGTGATAAAATGCCATGGCCGTGCGATGCGGTCGTGGTCGAAACTGACTAAAAAAAAGGCGTGTGACACGCCCGTGCTTATAAGCCGTGGGTGACACTGATTAAGCAACACGGGTGAGCGAACCCTTTATACGAGTGTGGGAGAAATGCATGAAGTTTAACACGGCTGTGCGATTGGCCGTGTGACATAACACACCCAGGGCATGGGCATGGGCCGTTCCTCTATTTAAAATCCCCTTCTTCTGTTCACTTCTCCCCCAAAGTCTTCGTCCCCTTTCCCCTTTCTTTTTAAACGCATATTCATTTTCCATTTTTACTTTTATTCTTATTTTTATTTTCTTTTTACTTCCTTTATTATTTTCTTCTTATTCTTCATGCCATTTAGATTTAGCTTAGGCCGGCTACTTCAAGGATCCAATTTCAATCGGTTTGGGACGCTATCCTACGGTCACCTCTGCCCAATCGTATCCAGTTTCTTTTCATCAACTCCATCCAAAATTCAGGAAGTTTCACTTCTCTCCCTATCTTATGATTTTATTATTATTTTGTTGTTATCTATCTTTATACATTGAGGGCAATGTACATCTTAAGTGTGGGGGATGAATTTTATTATTCTTAAATCCCTGAATGATATCTTGTATTAAGTAATTTTTCATATCACTAATTAGAATGAAATTCCTATTGATTTTTGATTTTATTGATATGTTTTTGATTAAGTCATTGATAATTATATAGTGATGATTTAAACTTTAAGATACTAGAGAATCAAGCATGATGAGTCTATTTTCAAAAATTAAAATTTTGTTAGGTTGTCTACCTGAATCCAATTGTTACCTTGAAGTTTAAAATTTACAAGGTTGTCATCAAAAACCCATAATTTTTGTGAGATTTTGAACCTTTTAGAGCATACATTCTTTTCATGCTCACTTTATTGATTATGAGTGTGTCAACATTGATTTGTTATTCTAGAACTTGCTTTGATTATACATGTTGAGACCACATCTTTGTTTTGATATACTGAGATGATAAAGGCACTTAGGATTTAATCCACTTACTCCACTAAAAGCCTACCCTCACAATTAACCCCTAGTGAACCCCTTTGATCTTAACAACCCTTTTTATTGATTCACCCACTAATATTAACCTAAAACGCATCTTGTATTTGTTATCACCATTCCTCTTGACTACCCTTCTATCGAGATTCGGTTTGATCAGTTGCCTAATTATTTTATTTTAGTAGTTAAATTCTTCTTATATTATGTAATTATTGATTTGTCCTTAAAAAAAATTCGAAGTATATTAATTATTAGTTTCGTGATTAAGTGAGTGTATACATTTAAATTCAACATCGTGAAGAAGAAGCTCGTATTATTAGTATTTCAAGTTTTCAATTGATGTAATTATTCAGGATTAGCTCATTTTTCTAGTTAGGTAAATTGTCAATTCAATCTCGATTCTAACCTTTTAATTTAGCTTTTATCCACACCATTAACCTAAGCCCTGTTACAATCCTTTTAAAGACCTTTTGATTTGTGTATCATCTCATTTTATAGTGATGGAGATTTAATTTTCAGGCAAGCCTATGGGATTAATTTTTCATGTTTGACTGATGAGTGCTTTATTTTGAACCTTAAACACCTTGAGTGATTTGAGTGAATCTTTAGTGAGGATGTCAATCCATGCCAAATTTTGAAATAAAGGTAATTATTTGGATAAGGGGAAACACCTATGTTTTCGTGCTACAAACTATGACTTTAATTGTTTGAATCTTTAGGACTCTTTGAGTTAAATTATCCATATATAAAATATCTATGAATTATGATGAAACATTATCGATAAATATTATGAATTGAGGAAGTTCATTTTAATTATGAGTTGAGAATTTTACTTGAGGACAAGAAAAAGCTTAAGTGTGGGGGTATTTGATAAACCATAATATACACATATTTTAATCCCACAGTTAGCATACTTTTGGATGATTAATCCCTTTAATTATGGAAATAGGTGTAATAGACCGAATTTGACCCTAAACGGAATGGTGGTTTCGGGACCACGAATCCGAGTCTGAGAAATAATTTAATATTTTATTTTGTGTTTAATATGTGTGAATTAAAATGTGTGAAAGTTTCGTAGAAAAATTTCATTGTTTGGGTGCTTAATTTGACAAAAAGGACTTAATCGCGTAAATTTTAAAAGTCTCAAACTATAGTGTAAAGTGCCTATTTGATGATGGCTTTTTAAAGTGGAGCATTAAAAGGGTAAATAACCCATTTTTGAGTTAGTGGGTGGCTTATGTCAAGAATACCCTTAAGTTATATGTTAGTTTTTATTTTATATTAAAGGTTAAATTAGTAATTGAATAATTACTTTATAATATGTTAAAATAACATAAACAAAAGCCACCATCTTTATCATTCTCTCATGGCTGAATATTGAGAAAGAAAAAGGGGGTTTTTGTTCTTTGATTTTCGGCACTTGGAGGCTTGATTTCAAGGTTAGTTTGAATTTAGTTTTTGTTAATTTTTACGTTTTTGAGATTGTTGCTTCAAACCGTAGCTGACCCATGTTAAAAATTTTGAATCTAAGCATGTTTGAAGTTCGGCTATTGATAGGTTTATATGGTTTTTGATGTGTGATGATGTTAGATAAAAGATAAGTTAAAAATTAGTATATTATGTATTGGAAATTTTGATGAATTTTTGTTTTTAGGGCCAAATTATAAAAATGAAATTTTAGAGGGGCTTATTTGCTAAATAATTGAAAGAAAAGGACTTGTATAGTCCCTATACATATTCGGCCCTTAAGGAGTATTGAGAAATTTGGTGTATTTTGTGTTTTAGGCAAATAGGACTAAATGGTAAAAATTTAAAATAGTAGGGGTAAAATGGTAAATTACCTATTTATGTGCTTAGGGACTAAATTGAGATGAAATGTACTTGAATGGACTAAATTTTAATGTGTTTTAGATC